>CM076584.1:729270986-729741679 GCA_034641835.2 Pinus albicaulis | reverse complement strand
ACATCACCTCCCCTTCCACGCACTTCACACTTCGCAAATCTTAGAACTTACCTCACGCTGCTCTTAACAAAACATTGTGATCTACGGGTTGCGGGCGGGCCCACCTCCTCGCCACATCATCCCCACCCTTACAAAAGTTCCGCACCTATCCGCCATCTCCACTCACTCCCTCATCTGACGGTCCTTGTTTCATTTCGCACTCTCCACAGCCTTCGAACTTTAACCAGGGGGGTGGGGGGGTCCGAAATGGGTGGTCCCTTACCACCATCCCCACTATGTGTCTCCCCTCCACTAAATCGCACCCCCCTTCTTTGATACCACTTATTGCCTGCCCCACCTCCAAAAGCGTTTTATTACTATTTAAATAAACTGCCCCCGCTGCTCCGCAAACGACAACCAATGCCCTCCATCGCTGTGTCGTGCCAACTCTTGCCACCATGCCTCACATAGCCATTGCACACCGTGCCCATCCAAAGTTTTGGATTACTATTGTGCATTTCAAGAGGAAGGTAGTGGGTTTTCTGTTTCCAAGCTCTGCCGCAACAAAAACCGGCGCAGAAGAGACAGAGGCAGTTAGAAACAGAATTACAGCCAATACACTCTGCTCAGCAACCATTTCGCACCAAGGCAAAGCTAAGAAGTCAGAGCTGCCATTGCCTCTTCAGCATCATTCGAACCAGACTACGATTGCTTTGCAATTAATAACAAACTACTACAGCCACCGTCTTGGTCCGATTTATCTTGTCACCACCTGCAGAGTTCCACTTGTCAAAGTTTTATTCCATCACAGACTCTTTGTGATCCCAAGAGGTAATTCCTTCCTTATTCTGTATTTAATAAACTGCTAAAAGCCACTGTTGGAGGTCGAGCTTGTCTTATCACCGCCTGCATGTTTCCACTTGGCAAAGGTTTAGTTTGATTATAATTAAGAGCTATCATTGTAACAAACAAAGAAACCAACTTAAGTTTTGATATAAATACTATATGCATCAGCAGTATGAAAGGAGGCCCAAAAGGGAAAAACCAGTTGTAATAGACTCTGCTGGTTGTAAGCACTGTCTTTTGGATGAATGAATGAGTATGTTGTTTTCCAGATTCTTGTGTTATGATTTGTGGTGAAGTGCTCCTTTTCTTGTAATCTGTCATCTGTAGTTTTACATATTGTTGTTCTTTCTTTACTGCGGATAGAAATTTTTGTGTAGGATTTACCATGGGGTACCTTGCTCAGTCTTGAAACAGTACATTATGTTTTCCTCTGAGACCTGAATGCATAATTCAGAGACGGTATGCTCTACATTTACGTTGAACCTTAATCTCTTCCTCCTTTTCCATTTCACAAGCTGTAAAGATCCATTGACATGGCTAGCTTGTCTGGTTGCACTTGACCTCAGTTTTTCATCCATTTGAATTTGTTTGCACCTGTTTGACTCCATAGCCCAATGGCCCCTTTCTGCCGCCTCAACCAAATCTTTAAACAAACCCCTATGCACTAATAGCTAGCGTAAAATGTCCCATAAACAAAGCTATATCTAATAGAGAGAGCCCTCTCTGAGTCCAGGAAGTCTAGGTCCTAGATTCCAAAGTGGTTTGATGTTGCAGGACCATGGTTCTGTCTTTAGCCTTTGAAATTACAGAGTGATAACATAATGGCAACTCCACTGGGGACGAAATTTATCTTCCTTGGAAAATACATCAAATTTCAGATCTGATTACTGATGGTGGATAGTGACGAGACACAAGAAGGCTGCATTATTCACCTGGCGACTCCATGATTCAAAGAACCTAGCTTTTGAGCATTCATGGCGACTCCACAACATGTTGACCATAGTTCCTGTTGAAAAAGATGACAAGGTTTGTGGCAACCCTTCTATCTAGTGAAGTTTTAAATGCATTCAGGAATCAGTTATCAGAATGTCAGCTTGATGAGGATTTCCTAGAGGCTGTCTTTCTCATTTTGAAGTCAAGCAAATTTAGTCCTGAAGCTAGAACATGTTTTCTGGAGATAGTTGTTGAACGATATGAAATTGGTATTGAACTTTTGAATTCTCAAATTCAGTCATATAATTTTCGAGATCCTAAAGAATTCTTGGAAAATCTTCCTTCCCCTAAGCAAGAGGAAATTCTAGTATCTCTTTACTTACATAGCGAGGATGATTGTGCTTTCAAGTACCAAACTGAAGATGTGGGTTCAAGGTTTAATATTGAGGACACAACTACTCAACTAGTCATTGAAGGCCTAGAGGCAAATATTATACATCATGCTTTTATTGATCTTATAGCAGAGTATATGGAGGTTCTTCTTAGCTCAAATGCTCAAACATGTACTCTTTATAAGGGTCAGATACATCAGCAATTGCCATTTCATATTATAACTTTGGTTATGAGGACACAATCATGTTATACTGCTGATGTTCCTGAAAGACATTCAAGTTGTCCATCTGTTTCTACTGCTACTTGACTGGCTACACTAGAATTATTGTATCATTTAGAACATCATCAAATTTCAGTAGGTTAGGGTAGGTAGGTATGCAAATAAGCTTAGTACTCTGAGCATTTTTCCAGCTTTAGTTCCAGAATGTTGTTTTGTTTTTCAGTACAAGTGTATTCTAGACTTCAGTTTGCAGAGAGTGTTGATTTCATATTGTCAGCCACAAAGGTTTTGTAGCAGCCTAAGTTGCATATTTGGGATCAGCTCAATGGATCAGGCCACTAGTCTACAATGTTATTGACACCTCCTGAAGGAGCTGCCATCCCTAGCTGGAGCCACTATTAGACTCCTGTATTTCACAGTATCACAAGTTGACTGATTATTGATTAGATTTTTCATGCTAAAAATAATATTCTATGGCTATCATTTATTTTCAGAGAAAGAAAGGGAGATCCTAACTGTCAAGAGCTTGAAAGGAATAAATCTGCCTCTTTCAGTTCAATGGAAAGGAGAAGTGTTGCTGATTAAGTGTGATGGTGAGCAAACTCCATACTGCCCCCATTCATGCCATCTACCCTCTTCCTACCCTTCATTTTTCCTAATCTGATTAAGTGTGATGGTGAGCAAACTGCATACTGCCCCCATTCATGCCATCTACCCTCTTCCTACCATTCATTTTTCCTAATTATGAACTCCAATGCTCTAAATACCATTTATCCCTTTTCATTTTTGTTTTCCCTAAGTCATTCCCTTTTTATTTCATGACCGCACACTCAAATTGCTTTTCGCATCAGCCAAATCTCAAAATCCTTTAATTGTCGTCTCCTACAAACCTTCCGGAACGCGATATGCGATGAAGTGGGACCCATTTACCCGCCACACTTCCTTTCATTTCATTTCCCTTCAAAATAATTAAACCTTACCTTTCCACCTTTCCGCTTCATCTTTCTGCTTTACCTTTTTCATCGCCATATCATTGTTTTCATGTACTATCCGCCTTCCCGATTCCCCGATAGCAATTAAAGTGGGGCCATTTCTCTCTGACACTTCACCCTTTCCCCCACCATCCATCGCACATCGCCAAATATAAACTTCGCAGATCGGCGATTATAACTTTTCACACTTCACACAATTTACAACTTACCTTTTAAGCACTCGCAAGGTATTTTGTTTAAATTACGATGCGGTTGGCCCCACCATAGCAGCTTCGACCCTCACTTTAGGCCACTTGAAATACCTAGATTTATCATATATACTATGAAACCTCATAAACCTTACCTTATCGCAGAAACCTTTCGCCACTTTATAACTTCGCCGATGCAGTGGGCCCCTTCTCCATCTTGCCACATCATCCTCTATCAGTGAAAATAGCTCTTCGTTGGTTTTAGCATTTACCACATTTCCCTAAACTCCAAATTCTGCGATGTGCGGTAAACCATAAATTCTGTTTGTGATGCGGTAAAGGTTGCAGGTTGCGATTTACGACGGGATAAGATCTGTGGGATGTGATTTTTGATGTGTGACTTGGCGGAGGGTGACGTTGCAGAGTTATCGCATCGGCGGAATAAGAATTAATTGTTATGCAAAAAGGTAAATGATGTGATTTGTGATTTGCGATTTGCGATTTTGCAATATCGCAATCGCAAAGAATGGGCGGTAAGTGTTAAGGGTGAAAGGTAAATGTCGCAAAGTGTAATTTGTGATTTCGCAATATCTCATTCGCAAAGAACGAGCGGTACGTGTTAAAGGTAAAAGGTAAAAGTTGCGATCTGCGCAATGCGACATACGGTGGCGGGAGACTCGAGGAGTAAAGGCAGAAGATGAGTTCCAATGGTTTTTCAAGAATTTAGCGTTAAAAAGGTAAAGTAGTCAGGATCAATAAAAAGACAAGAATAAGGCGGGTTGGATGGTTCTAAGTGTTTTTACGAATCAAAAAGTTGGGCGCGGTAGCTGCGATGAGAGAAGAAAAGGAGGGATGGAGGCGTAAAGGCAAGGTTCAGGAACGTAACACAGAGATGAAAGGAAGATGGAAGATGGAGTTGGAGTTGTTGGAAAACTTCTCCTGGGCTATGCTACCCGTACCTGCAATCAACCTGCCTATTTATGCAAGAAAGACAGACAATATTTTCGTGAAAATACAGGCACTGAACTAATCTATTTCCAAGAAATCATAAGAAAGAAAGAATTTTTGGTCTGTGGGGAAAGGTCTACCCTCCTCAAGCTCTATTGACAGAGTTGAGAGGGGAAGGCTGGCCTCACAGCTTTATGGATTTTATCAACTATTATTCCACTCGGTAAGTAGATTAAATATACAACAAAATACAAAGGGAAGCAAACTAAAACATCAATACAAATACTAGCAAACTAGCTAACTGCTCAGAAGAAAAACTAGCTAAACAACATGAAATAAAAGCATGAAACAACAAAGAAGTTGAGGCACATGGTTTGGGCCCTAACCCAAGAGCCCAGCTCTCTGGAACTAGATCAATAAATTGGCGTCTCTCTATGCATTTCATAAAAAAGAACAATCTGTTCCATCCATAAAAGTTTTAACAAAGCCTAATGGCTTTACAACAAAAATTTGAATCTAATGGAGTGGAATGGAAGTGGGATGGAATGGAAGTTGACCAGAATGGGATTGAAGAATCGACCCTAATTAGCTCTTGATCAGCTTTATTTATACTAAATGGCAGCTGCCAACAGCTCCCTAGAAAATAGGTAATGAGTCCACTTGACTCCAAGTAAATCGTAGATTGAGTGAACTTCGTCTTTAGTTTCTTGGTTGCCTCTAGAATTCAAATTGTTGGAGGGGATCTCATGAGGATCCTTTGGTTGCCTTTGGAGTTAAGGAGGGTGGAAAAACCCCTTGAATATCTCCAATATTTCTCCCTAATTTCCTGATACAGTGCTCATTTATTCTTCAATCTTGATCTTCTAGTGGCAGGGAGAAAGTCCCTAAATCATCTCCTTCTCCTAATCTGCATAATTTGCCAAATATTCTCAAAATATTCTACAAAAAATAACCAATATTAGGCACAAATATGCAATTACATTTAAACCTTCCTAATAAAATATTAAATCATAAGAAAACATTATTAAGTGCAGAAGGAGAGATTTTAATATATCTTTTCATGTACATAAGGAAGGTAGATGGGCTTAAGAAAGGTTAGATGGGCCTTATTTTATGTCTAATTTAGAGGCCCATCATCACCCCTCTACTGAAACTGTTGCTCATCCTCTAAGCAACCTATTCATCCTCCCTGCCTTATGGTTCTTCCTGCATGCTGGCTTATTTTCATTTTATGTTTATTGGCCCATGCGCCATTCCCCCTGCTATTCTTCTTGCTAATATTTTTACATTTCTTCTTGTGGGTGATTCATGGAGGAATTGTGCATGCCAAGAGGTGGTGGATCCACCTTTTATTTGATTTTTTTTCTCTTTTCTTTTTTTTCTTTTCTTTTTTTTCTTTTTTTCTTTTTATTGCATGCAAAGTAAACTCGCAGTTCTTTTTTCTGTGAACTGAGTTCACCCTTGGTTACCCCTTGGCACTCCTTGTCCTCTATTACAACAAGCTACTTACTGCCCACTTTCTCAAGTCCTTTTTACTTTTGTCTTGTTCCTTTGCTTGGTGGAAAATGTGAGGCTAGTTGCTAGATAAGGCTGAGGTTGCTCTGCTACTGATTTTGGCTATATAAAAAAACTTTCCTTCTCACACTTTTTAATGTTATATTAAGCTAAAATAGATTTGAAGAAAGGGTTAAATGATTGCATACCTGAGCCTTACCATTGATTTGTTTTTTCATGTGATATTGAAGTTGTTGCTGATATGGTTGTCGAAGCTATTATGAAGCTGCATATGATAATCTGGTTGAGGTCCTTTTGGAGCTTCTGAGCACAGGAGGAGGAAGTCCAAGTTTGACTACCTTTGACTAAAGTGTTGACGAAATATTCTTTTTCTACCAACTTGTTGTTTTCTACTTGCAAAGGTTGGAGAGCACCTACATTCATTAGAGAGAGATACATGGAGAAATACATTCTCTCTTTTTTCCCTTTTTTTTTTGAAGGCCTACTAGCTGCCTAGGTGCTTCAAAGGAGGTTTTCACCTAGGATATTTTATTTTCCTCTCTTTTCTTCAACCCAATGACTGCCTCATGGACTTTTTCAATCAATGAGCCAATCTCAGATGCCTCAAAATAGGTTTTCACCTGAGATTTTATTATGTTTCCCTTTTTTCTCATTTTTTTTTCTTTTTTTTTTTTTTCAGTTTCCTACTCTACTTGAAAAAAACAAAACCTTTTTCAAGTATAGGAATACTTCCAATGGAGCCATGTGCACATCAAGATGATAGATGAAATCAGGTTCACACTTGGAATACACGTTCTAACATGTACCTGAATATAAGAGATGAATTTCTTTGACTAGGATTGTATCAAGCACTGTTGGAGAAGAGTGTGTTGCTACAACTTAATGACTATTTGGAACCATATGCCAATATATTTGTGATGCCCCTGGTTCACTTGCTAATTTGGATCACCTTGGATTTCCTCTTCTCCTATGACATTCAAATCTTCCTCTTTTTGCTGATTATTCTCTTGAACACATGGAGGAAATGCAGGTAAACCTGAGGAAACTTTCTCAACATCTGATTCTGATATCTGCTCTTCATAAAGTGCAACACTTGATTCATTGATCTCCTCATTCAAATCTCTTTCCTATTTATGTTGTCCTTCAATGACATTAAGAAAATATATGTTTTGCAATACCTTTCTTGAACTAAGATGCAGACCATTTAGAACAAGAGGGTATGTTTGGTAGTGTTGTACCTCAGCATTGTAAGTGGGTTGAGATACTTCATGGTGTGGGTTTGGAAATGGTGGTACAGGTAGTTGAATGGGGGTGGATATATGAGATGGATGTGGTTGAGGTTTTGGTTGTGGTGGAGGTGGATGGTAGGGATAACATGGAGTTGGATATGGAGGATATTGAGGGGAATATTGAGGATAATGTGGATTTTCCCAATAAGGACCTTGCCAACCATGTTTCCAAGATTTGTTTTAGGGGTGAGATGGCCAAGGTTGCCAAGGAGGGAGTGTATCCCAATTAGTTTGAGATGGATGTGAATAAGCTTGAAATTGTGAAGTGGGTCCTTGCATCATAGCAAGTTGACTAGGATTCCAGGGTATCCTTGGAGCTACATAACATAGCATCTTTGGTGATTTCCTGGCTCCATTGTCCTCCTAGTAAACTTCTTTAAACCTGGGGAATGATGAATAACAATTAGTAGCATATGATTTTCCATGGATAACAAAAATATCAGCATCTTCTTTTTTCTCATTTTTCCTATCCATCCATCTCTTCTTCCTTCAAAAGTGTATGGTCATGTGACTCTTACTGCACCAGGTGGTCAAGTGGCGAGTTGGTGTTGGAGAAGTATTTAAAAATAAAAATTTAAAAAAAAAAAAAATTTAAAAAAAAAAAAATTAAAATAAATTAAAATTAAAAATTAAAAATTAAAAAATCTAAGTATCCCTACTCCTATGAGACATGAAAATCAGATTTTTTTTGTATTTTTCAACATTTCGAAAACAACATGAAAAAGGAAAGTAGAAAAGAATGTTAAAAAGGAATCAAAGCATCTACCAGACACATCCCCGGCAATGGCACCAAAAAGTGGTGAGCCCCGGTATTGCACCAAGAGTGCTACAACTCCTAGGGGCTACCCTACTTTACTGTATCAACCCGGGGTTCGTACAAACTTTGAGGTGACAGTGCTAAATACACAGCAGATGCATTTTGTTCATGTCATCCTCTTCTACTTTACGAAAGGGTGCTATTTCTAAGGGTTCTCAGTGAAGTCTGTCACACTTCAATGAAACTAAACTAAATTGCAAAAAGGAAATGACAGAAGGAAACTAAATTAAATCGCTGAAAAGAAATGACAGAAGTGAAACTAATTTGATTTTCAGAAAAGGAACTGACTAAAAAAAAACTAAACTATATTGCCGAAAATAAATGGCAGAAAGGAAACTAATTCTAAACCATACTTAACTTGGCCAAATGGCTAAATGCACTCTACTTATCCTATGATCTATCTACCATGATCTTATCCATGCAACTAAACTATCCATTACTTAATTATAACTAAAAAGAGTTAATTTGCAACATGGAGGAAGAAAAAGGGCTAAAGTGGCGAATTGAGGGCTTAGGGCATGAAACAAGGCTTAGAAATGGAAAGCGGGGGTTAAAACCTTATAATATGGCAGGCATGGCTTTGGAGTGGAAATCAACGGAAAAGTGAAATGGTGAAGTGCGATGGAGGACAAAGGCCGTGATGTGCGATGTCGCAATCGCAACTTCACAAGTTTAAATGGATAGCAGTAAGGACCTAACGGAATGAACTAAATTGTGCGAAGTGCGGTTTTTGATGCGGTAAAGGTTGCAAGCTGCGATCTGCGATGGGATAAGATCTACGGGATGCGATTTGCGATGCGTGACATGGCGGAGGGTGACGTGGCAAAGTTATCGCATCGACGGAATAAGCGATGAGTGTTATGCAAAAAGGTAAATGATGCGATTTGCGATTTCGCAATATCGCAATTGAAAAGAATGGGTCGTAAATGTTAAGGGTGAAAGGTAAATGTTGCGAAGTGCGATTTGTGATTTCGCAATATCGCAGTCACAAAGAATGAGCAGTAAGCGTTAAAGGTAAATGTTGTGATCTGCGTAGTGTGACGTACTATGGTGGGAGACTCGAGGAGAAAAGGCAGAAGACGAGTTCCAATGGTTTTTCAAGCGTTTAGCGTTAAAAAGGTAAAGTATTCGAGACCAATAAAAAGACAGGAATAAGGCGGGTTGGATGGTTCTAAATGTTTTTACGGATCAAAAAGGTGGGTGTGGTAGCTGCGATGAGAGAAAAAAAGGAGGGATGGAAGCGTAAAGGCAAGGTTGGGAGTGTAACACAGAGATGAAAGGAAGATGGAAGATGGAGTTGGAGGTGCTGGAAAACTTCTCCTGGGCTATGTTGCTTGTACCTGCAATCAACCTTCCTATTTATGCAAGAAATACAGACAATATGTTCATGAAAATACAGGCACTGATCTAATCTATTTCCAAGAAATCATAAGTGAGAAAGCATTTTTGGTCTGTAGGGAAAGTTATATCCTCCTCGAGCTATATTGACAAGGTTGAAAGGGGAAGGCTAGCCTCACAACTTTATGAAGTTTATGAAATGTTCTACCATTCGGTAAGAAGATTAAATCTACAGCAAAAGATAACGGGAAGCAAACTAAAACATCAATAAAAATACCAACAAACTAGCTAAATTCTCAGAAGAAAAACTAGCTAAATGACATGAAATAAAAGCATGAAACAATAGAGAAGCTTAGGCACATGGGTTGGGCCGTAACTCATGAGCCCAGCTCTCTGGAACTAGATCAATAAAATGGCATCTCTCTACTCATTTCATAAAAAATAATAGTTTGTTACATCCATAATATTTTTAACAGAGCCTAATTGCTTTACAGTAAAAATTTGAATCTAATGGAATGGAATGGAAGTTGACCAGAATAGGATTGAAGAATCAACCCTAATTAGCTCTTGATCAGCTTTATTTATATTAAATGGAAGCTACCAACAGCTCCCTAGAAAATAGGTAATGAGTCCACTTGACTCCAAGTAAATCGTAGATTGAGTGCACTTTGTCTTCAGTTGCTTGGCTACCTCTGGAATTCGAATTGATGGAGGGGATCTCATGAGGATCCTTTGGTTGCCTTTGGAGTTAAGGAGGGTGGACAACCCCCTTGAATTTCTCCAAGATTTCTCCGTAATTTCCTGATACTGTGCTCATTTATTCTTCAATATTGATCTTCTAATGGCAGGGAGAAAGTCCCTAAATCATCTCCTTCTCCTAATCTACATAATCTGCCAAATATTCTCACAATATTCTACAAAAATAACCAATATTAGGCACAAATATGCAATTACCTTTAAACCTTCCTAAGAAAATATAAAAGCATAAGAAAACATTATTAAGTGCAGAAGGAGAGATTTTAATATATATTTTCATGTACATTAGGAAGGTAGATGGGCTTTAGAAATTTTAGATGGGCCTTATTTTATGTCTAATTTAGAGGCCCATCAACCACTCACCTATAATAATTCTCCTAAGTCAAAAAATAATTAATATTTTTAAAAAGAATAATCATGCTTATAACATAGGAGTTCTTTAGTCATCTACAAACAGGAATGATCTTTTCTCTGAAAATCTTCTTTGCAGCTCCTTATGCCTAAGAAATAGTTTTCTTTACCTCTGTATTGCAATATAACCAAATTTCAGCAAAATAGCTGCACTTTTCACTGCGTTACCAATGGAAACAAGTTCCTAAAGAAATAGCGGCTCTTTTCACTGTGTTAGTAATGTGACCTTCAATTTGGAGAAATAGATGCCTTTTATTATATCACTATGTTAACAATGAAACTTAAACAGAGGTAGCTATCATCCCGGAAAGAGCAACTATAATTTTATTACCAAAATGACCAATATCCTTTGACACCAACCTAAGTTAAAACAGTGGTTTTAACTTCTTTTATGAACTTAAGACACTAATACCACCTATAAAATTAAAAGTATTTTGTTTTGAGACTCTATTTTGACCTTTATTGAAAATGACTCAAACTTTGACATAGGCTAGGACATAATAAAAATTTGAAAACATAGATACAATGGCGGTCGGACTATTAACATTTACAGTGCTAATAGGGTGTTTGCATAGTTACCTAAAACATACCATCCTCATGTTTAATCCCACTAGTCTAGATGAGGTCTGTGTGCAATCTACACACCTTGAGGCAAGAGGGAAAAATGTACAAGAACAGGGTAAAAACAAACCATTCAAGGGTGGTGAAAATGGAAAGGGTTTCAAGGGTAAACAAAAGAAGAATGCATACATTAATAAATAAGGGGATATAAAACCAGATGTACTCATTGTTCCAAAGAGGGTCAAGATGAAGCCCATTGTTGGAAGCATCATCCAGAATTGAGGCCTAAGAAATTCAACAACAAGGGGAAACAAAAGATAACCACTACCACACAATAGGATCTTGGATCCGACTCAGGAGATGAGACTAAAATTTCAGCCATGGTCATAAAGGGAAAAGAAGACATAGCAAGTACTAGTTCATCAAATTGTCACAGTAACACTCCAAGTGAAGAAACAAGAACAAAGTTGTTTCATGTAAGAGTGATCTCAAAACATACAAAAATTGACACACTATTTGATAGTGGGTCTCAAGCGAACTTAATATCTGAAGACTTAGTCAATAAGATTAATCTTGAAACCTTACCTCATCATAATCCATACCCTTTGGGTTGGATAACCAAGGATACAAATTTACAAGTTACAAGAAAATGTATTTTTCAGCTTGCAATTACTGCAAACTTTATTGATGAAGTTGAGTTAAATGTTGTACCGCTTGACATATCAGGAATTGTTTTGGGTAGTCCATATCTCTATGATAGGAAAGCAGTCTTCTATCACCATGATAAAAAGTACCACTTGTTCAATGATGGAGTGGAATATATTGTGAGAGGTCATCGCAAAAAGCTAAACCTCTCTTCAGTTAATGTTGGGAAAATGAAGAGACTAGTAAATTCAAGCAAAAACTTTGTGCTTCTTATGATCAAAAAAAATAATGATAAGGATTATGAATCTTTTGAAGGTTGTGATGATAGATTAAAATCTGATTTGTTTGATATGGTAAGTCAACATGGCGAGATGTTTCAAGAACCAAAGGGGTTACCTCCCAAGAGGGGAATCCAACATGAGATACAGGTGGAACAGTATGTTCCACTCCCTAACATTGGCAGGTATCACATGTCGATAATGGAAAGTGCATAAATCAAGAATAAAATCGAAGAATTTTTGAATAAATGTATCATTCGCCCATCTACCTCGCCATGTGGTTCACGGATTTAATTGGTGCCCAAGAAGGATGGAACATGGCGCATGTGTGTGGATTTTTGTGCACTCAACAAAATCAGAATAAAGAATCGTTATCTGCTCCCAAGGATTGATGATTTTCTTGATCAATTAAGGTATGCAAAGTATTTCACTAAATTAGACTTAAGAAGTGGTTATCACCAAGTCATAATAGCTGAAGAGGATATATGGAAGACCACATTTAAAACTAAACACGGATTGTTTGAGTGGCTTGTTATGCCTTTTGGTCTTGCAACGCTCCAAATTCTTTCATGAGAGCTATGAATGATGTATTAAGACCATTTCTTAATGAGTTTGTCATTTTCTACTTAGATGATATTTTGATATTCATAAAATCACAAGATGAACATTTCGTGCATGTAATAAAGGTGCTTGATGTCTTGAGAAAAGAACGGTTGTTTTTTAAGATGTCAAAATGTGAATTTGGTAAAACTTCTTTAGTGTATTTGGGACATATTGTTGGAGGAGGTGAGATGAAGATAGACGACCCCTCTAAAGTTGAGGTCATTGTGAATTAACCTACACCTAAGTTAGTCACAGAGGTAAGAAGTTTTCTAGGAGCAGCACAATATTGGAGGAAGTTCATTGCTAATTTTTCTTCTATTACAGCTCTGTTGCATGCATTGACTAGTGTTAAGAAGGTCTTCCAATGGGGAGGAAATCAGAAAAAAGCTTTTGATGCTTTGAAAAAGAAGATCATTTCAGCCCCAATACTAGCACTATCGGACTTGAGATGGCCCTTTGAGATTCAAACAGGTGCAAGTGACTATGCCATGGGCGCAGTCCTTTTACAACATGGTAAACCTATTTCATTCCATTCAAAAACATTTAATGGTGCAGTGATAAATTATCTTACATATGACAAGGATCTATATGAATTGGTTCAAAGTGTGAAGAAATGGAAACATTATTTGATGGGAAAGGAAACCATCATTCACACCAATCACCAACCATTGAAATACTTGCAATCGCAAACTAAATTGTAGCAGACAAGGCACTTTCGATGGATGGGTTTCTTGCAGCAATTCCACTTGGTCATTAGGTATAATAAAGGTATATACAACAAGGTTGTTGATATGCTTTCTAGGCCTATTATTAATGCAGCTACTTTACTCAAGAATACATATGTTTTACATGAAAGTTACATTGACCAATATGCATTTGACAATGACTTTCAAGATGTTTATGCAAACTTGATTCAAGGTCCCCAAGCTGAGGAATTTATTACCATGTACATAATAAATTTTTTTATCATTTGGGAAAGCTTTGTATTCCACAGGGTGATAGAATGAATGTCATAATGGAAGCACACACTTCTCTTATTGCGGGAAATTTCGGTGTAAGAAAAATAGTGGAAAATCTTCAGAGGTATTGTTATTGGCCTCGTATGGTTGAAAGTGTGTCACGTTTTATCAAATTTTTTTCATTATGTGTAGTTAGTAAGCCTAGTAATAGGAAGTTAGGAGTGTACACACCACTTTTGGTTCCTTCATATCCATTGGAGAGTATTTATATGGATTTTGTAGGAGGTCTTCCTTTGTCAAAAAGAGATCATGATTATTTGTATGTAGTTATGGATAGGTTCAGAAAAAAAAATGTTATTAATGCCATGTAAAAATCAAGTTACAACTAAACAAAAATCTCATTTTTTATTTCAAAATGTTTGGGTTCATTTTGGGTTTCCTACATCTATTGTAAGTGATCGAGATTCTCGGTTTGTTGGGAATTTTTTGTAAACTTGTGGGACTTGATGGACACTAAGTTGAAGAAGAGTACATCCTTTCATCCACAAAAATATGGTCAAATCGAGGTGGTGAATAGAAAATTCATTCTTCTTCTTCTAGGATATTGCAGCAAACATCCGAAGTTGTTGGATGAACAATGGCATTACATTCAGCATGCTTACAATCGTGCAAAACATTCCTCTACTCAAACATCGTCATTTGAGGCATGTCTTGGATACTTTCCAAAATCGCCATTGGATTTAATTTTTGGGAAATATGTAGCTATCGATGGACATAGAGACATAGATAAAGCAAAGACATTCATAGAGAAAATTCATTTGATTCATCAAATAATGCAAGATCAACTAGCAAAAAGTCAAGGCAAGTACAAAGTGAGGCATGAAAAACATCGTGTGGATCATAAGTTTCAAGTTGGTGACGAATTTTGGCTTCACATAGCAAGGAAAGGCATTAAGGAGAAGGTAAAAAGTTGAAACCTATCCGTTATGGTCCTTTCGAATTCTGGAAAAGATTGGTAAAAATGCCTTCAAGCTTGATTTTCCTTCATACATGCAAATTTATACAGTTGTTAATTTGAAAATTTGAGATTGTATGAGCCTCCTTTGATTTGAGATCAAGGAGAGAATGTTCAGCTGCCATATATTGAAGATTTTTCTCCAGATTTCTTAGTTGAGCTACAGAAACACACCATACTTGACAAGAGGACAAGGAAATCGACAAGAGGAAGTGTCAACTATCTTCAAGTGGGGCTTAAAGTAATAATTCCTTCAAAAACCAAATTGATTGAAATTGGGAAGGTGAGGGAATTGTACCCTCACCTATTAAGCAAATGAATATGATCTTTTAGGGTCCAAAAGCTTCCAGTGGGGAGGAATGATCAGGGGCTCAGTTTCATGCTCAAAAAAAAGTTCTCAGAATGTCTTGAAACCTAAACGACTGCATAGTTCTCATCGTTCTGAATATGGTGCACTTTGTTTTTCTCAAAATGGACTCTGTATGCTCTCGGAAATGAGTTCTGATCGCTTTGCTAAACAGACAAAAAAAAAATTTAAAAAGGACAAATAGGTGCCCAGTTAGCAATCCGTACTACTGATGTGGAAAGTTGATTGGGCAGGGTTGAATTTTTGTCATTTTCCTCCGATGAATAATGGAACGCCAAGTGGAAACATTGTATTGGTTGATTATTTGGGTTTAGTGGCAAGTTATTATTGGTTTAAATTTCGGACCAATTAGGTGAGGACACGTGGTGCAGCCTGGGGGTGCCACGTGCCCCCCCCCCCCCAAATGGTGGATCGTGGATCAAAAAAAATTGGGTTGAATACCAGATGGAGGCATTAGGGTTCGACCCCATGACCTCCCACACGCCAATGCCACGAGTTACCATTTTGTCACACCATGAGTCTTAACTATATAGCGGTGCCACATTTATTTATTAATTTTAATATTCTATGCCGGGGGGAGAGGGGGCTAGCCCCCGATTCATACGACTGAAACCTCATAACCATCGATGGAGACTAATCAAAGCATGGATTTTAATATTAAAAAGAGTTTAATTAACTCTAAACCTGTGTTAAATTAGCGCCTAATCCAAAAAAATTATTAAACTAATCTGGGATTATCCTAAGCATGAGTTTAGCGCTAAGAATTGCTTAGTTAGTGCTGATCGTAGTTAATTATGTATGGGGATTAACTTGGTGGTCCGCAAATTTCAGCAGAACTTCCAGTTTAACTCCAAATAACTAGATTTAGCTCCAGTTAGCTAAATTTAGGCCTAAAATTATGGAGAAAATGTAAATGGTCATAAATTTTTGAGTTTTCGACCAAATCAGGTGCAGAAAGAGGCTAGATGACCATTTTTTGGCATTAAGGACTCATTGGTGCAGGTTTCATGAGCATAAAATCATTGTAAACATGTAATTTTTCAAATTTGAGCATAATATAGAAGCCCAAGTCATGGAAGTTGGACCAAGGAGATGTATCCCAGGAGGGGTGAACTCCTTCATCAAATACCTGTGTTGATGTGTTGTATGGTTATGTACTGTAGTTTTATTCGTTTTTATTGTGCCTTTATTTTATGTTAAATTGTTCATAAAATTAACATGGAAAACACTAATGAGACTTGATAATTTGCAAGATAACTTGAACACTTAAGCACACATAAGACATTGTATTCAGAATCTGAAAGAGTAATTAGCACAGCAACACTAACATACTTCATTCAAATCACCAATTGATGAGTTGGAATCATGACGAGTTGTCAGCCATGTGGAGTTTGACTACTGATTTTTCCCCTTGAACAAGTGGCACAATAATATTCATGATCTTATTTGATGATTCATCCACCTTTTCACAGTGTTGACTGTTCAAAAACATCAAAAACACATAACGCTGGAAGAAAAACAGAGTACAAGAACTTTCGTAGCAACCTCCAAAATCCATTTTATGCACAATATTTGACCTTTCTTAATACTGGAGGATCTTCATTGGGACTAATGAGGTAAACGCATGCTCTAGTCAATCCTTATTCTAAGACTTTTGCAGAATTTTACCCTCAAAGAAACCTACAACACTTTTGTAGCAAAATCTCATCTTTAAGCCTGAGACTCGCTACGAAAGTACCTAGTTTACTGATATTTTGCACCTACTTCTTTTTTTACCTCAAAAACACTACTAAATCATGTACAAGCCTCGTATGATAGTATAAGACAAAATACGATCCAAAAATGTGTTGCCTTAACATCTTTCATGGAGTAAAATCATCATCTTGCACAACCATATTCAGACCCCTTTTCTTCAATTCTTCTTGTACCATCTCCATTTTTTATTCCAAGTCTTTGAATTGACCTTGTAGCTTCCTTATTTATGGTTATAGCTACCTACTACTCCTGCAAATATGCTTCATCATCCTATGTGGAGGCAGTGTCCTATTTAGCATCTTCCCTGACTTATCTGCCATTTCATTGTAAAAATCTAGTTTCTTGCTCACTTCCTTTTTGAAATCTTCCATCTCCAGCTTTTCTTTTCCGAGCCAACACCAACTTAGTTTCTAGAACCTCTTCCCTAGCTTCCCTTGGTTTCTCTTGTAAGAGCTCCATCTCAGCCTTTTCTTGAAACTTCTCTTTACCCTTTCTTCCCTTGATTAACTTTGCCTCTACTGGAGATAATTTTTTTTTTTCCTCCTCTAATGGAAGCTTCTCCTTTTTTTGGTTTCTTAGGCATCTTCTCTAGCATATTTCCCTTAGACAGTTATGACCTAGTGAATTGCTTCCTAGGTTTAAATATAAACCCTTAATCTTCTTGTGAAAAGTCCAATTTCTTAGCGTTTTGGTTCTTCCTTTTAGTCTCTTCTCCTTGATTTCAACGGACTTCACAACAATATTCTCTTCAATTTCAATTGCCTCCAGGATGTCTGCTAACTTGTCTCTTCCCTCAGTCTGACTACTAGTAAGCCTCTTGTGGGTCCTTGTGTATGTTTTTACCTGACTGCTGGTAGAAGTTATTTTTGGCACCACAATCTCCTGCACTTGTTCAACCTCCAGCTCCATAGATTCTGCAATAGGTTGTATTTCTACCTCATGATCAACTACAGGTTCAGCTCCAGACTCCTTTTTTTTCATTGGTGTCTTGTGTTATCACTTCCTCCCATTCCCAAGACTGAGAATGGAATAGAAGGAAGGCAACCTCAAACAAATCTCTAGGTCTGGTAGCTAACCCTACCAAACCCAGAGAGGGCTCTCTCAATGTCACTTTTACAGAAAATTAGATGACTAGATATGTAATGATCTTAGGCTAGTTATAAAGCTCAATAAATAAGGATTTTGTTTGTTTTCAGTTGTTGCTAGATAGGAATGACAGTTAGGGAATTAGGTCCAAGATTTCAAAGGTTAGATTTCATAGGCAAGGATGAGACCAGGTAGGTAAGCTTCGGAACATTCTTAATTTTTCATTGTGTATAAGGTGAATAGAGAGAGATTCAGAATGAGCATTAAAATTAATTCATTCATCGGAAGAGCAGAGACATGTTCATGTACATCTTATTAAAGCATACTGTGGAAAGCAAGATTTCTGTCTATATATTGATAATATTAAAATAAAAATGCATATATGTGAAAAAAGGATAACATAACATTCAACTTGATAAGATTACAGAGAAAAAAAAATGTTCAAAGGCATACCACTGGAGTCTCAACATTATGTCTGCAACACTATCTTTGATTTCATTCAAAACAAACTTGTACAATAGCTCCACTACAAATAACAACTATCCAACCTCTAAAATGGCTTGAGTTTGGGTTACATATAGAAAATATAAGTCGTGACACCTCATTGGGTCGAAATCTAATCCAAAACACTTCATAAATGCACCCTATGAGTCATTTCCTAGTTTCTAAGGAAGTTAGAAACCATTCCCTCAAATTTAGCTAATAAATAGGAGTGTGTCTCTCCTTCATTAATTACATCATTCCTCCATAAAGAGAAGAAAAAACAAACTATCCCACCAAAAATACACCTCATTGGACAACTAAACATCGAATTTTGGAGTTTTTTGTCTCTTGAAAACTATCCAAAGGAATCCAATGACACAAGCGTCGCGCCTCCCAGCAAAAACGTTATGCCTCCCAGCAGAAGCATCGTGCCAATTTGGAGCTAATTTTGACTGACTTTTAGGGACCCATTTGCAAAAATGAGAGTTATGCTAGGTATCCATGTGTTTCCTCTTTCCATTCCATCCTTAAAACTGAGAAAATACCCCCTAGAAGGCCTTCAAATATTGATCCTCCCAACCTCACTACAGAAGCACCGCGCAGAGGTAAAAAAGGTGGAAGAAGTATGAAAAAGGTGATTTTTTTGAATTTTTATTCAAAATGAGAGGGTGACATGTTGCCCTGATGTCATATATGTGATGTACAAGTGAAGATGCATCCATCCATATAGATTTTTCATCATTTGGATGCTCTGATGAAAAGCGTCGTGTCACTACGCGACGCTTCTGTAATGACCAATTTTCCAAAATTTGCAAAACAATTTCTGCAAAAATAGGGCTTAAATATAGATAAATATCACTCTAACCATAACGTTTTTTCAAAATTGAGAGATTTTTTTGTTATTTGGTATGTTGTGAACAAAAAAACCTCCATATTTTCAAAATGCTTTCTCATTTTCTCAAAATCCAAGTTTGAAGTTGATCACTAAACATTTTCAAAAGCATAGTGCCTACTTTGAGAGGGATTTTGGAGGCCTTACTAGAGGATTTTTGGGTTGCAGGTGGTATGGTTGGAAATATTAGGATGTATGCTACAAAATGGAGTCATCAAACACTGCAAAACCATCCTCCAAACAACTGAAAATTTGACTCGAATACAGCTTGTTCAAAAGTGCAGAAAATGACTTAGAGCAACTGTATTTTTGGCATTTCTCTCAAATCATAACACTTGTGCATAAAATGAAGAAATTTTTTGTTCCTTGGCCTCTGATTGACAAAAACATATATCAATTATGTAAAATTCATCTCCATTACTTCAGAAAATGGTTTTGAAGCAAAATTGTCCCTGTGTGCAATGTAAACCCTTGAAAATGATCACGAAGCTCTAAAAATGATGTCATGGGTCTGACTTGGCTCAAACTAGGAATGGTGGCCTCCCTTATGAATCTTCTTTTAACCCTCCATAGTGCTTGTGAAAAGGATGAAACCATAGCTAGATGAAATGGGTAGGGAAGGTGTAGAATTAGAAAAACATGGGATAGTGGTAGGGTGGTTTTAGGGGAAGAAATGGGATGGAAAGAAGCTGGGGAAAAATCCCAAAAAAAATTAGGAGGTAGGGTGATGAATTAGCTTTAAGCTGCAAGTGTAATTTCTGGAAATGGGTATGAGGAGATTGCCAAAATGTGAAAACACGAGGATTTCCTAGTTTTCATGTCGAAATGTAGTGGTAAATTAGGGTTTTGATGAAAATAATGGTAAAGAGGGTTGTGAGTGATAGTGAGTGTTAGGGTAGGGTCTGTGGAATATATTTGAAGGTATTATATGGTGGGATGAGGGTTTAAATAACTAAAACCAATCAAGGATGAAAGGCACTAAAAATGTAGTGAAGAAAAATCCTAAGGAGGGAATCCACTCATATGCCAATGAATTGACTTGAGAGAGATATTGAGAGTGTCCACTTACTGATTGGGAGGCCTTTGAAGTTTTGTGCACTTGTTTTGAAGCTTGAATGACTGACTTGGAGGCTAAAACCCAAAAGCTTAGCGCCTTTGGCAGAAGCGTAGCACAGGTAGTGTTGGCACAAATTTGCTTATTTTTCTTCAACCCTTGGTAGATGTGGAGTATGATGGTGAGTGTTGAGTCAAATTATAGACTTATAATTTTTCAATCATAAATTTTCAACCCAGGGTAGGTAAGCTTGTGAGATACTATTCAAACTATATGCAAGCTTATTACTACAAGTGTTCATAAATTAACTATTCATACACACACCAACTAATGCCTCTTTCCTGCATCGATACTTAGCAGCAAAGGCTATGGAGTGGACCAAAATATCCCTCTACAAGTCTCGTTATTGCTGATATTGACCATGAAAAGATAAAAGATCAAATTACAACAATCAAGAAACCAACTTAGACAGCATAAATCCAAGCTTTGATCAAATGAAATTAACTCATTAACATAAGAAATTTAATCAATTAACAAATTGCTGCTGAAAATTTAGAAAGAATGCATTAGTTGTGTAAAAGAATTATTGTTGCATAATAAATAAATAAATAAATAAACACACACACTGCACTACAGGATTTGTGAGAAAAGGGGGCCCTCCCTCACTCACAACCCCTTCAAAACTCGAAGAGATTGCTCAGCAAAGTAGATAGAACATAAGATATTATATTAATCTGAAAGTATACAGCCAAGTACATTCTAATATATTTCTTATCAGCAAAAATCCCAACCCAACAACCCTTTACAATATGAAATATATATGATTTTATACAGTCTCGAAAGCCCATATTTGGCTCGAATACGGAAAATTACTAATCTAAGCTATCAGGAAACAATACAAGTCTAGATCATCAAAATTAGCTTTTGTTGAGTCTAACCCATGACTGAAAGCATAGATTACACGATTTCTGTTACATAGCTGAAGCTGCCTCCTCATGTGGTCACAAGAAGAAGTCTGTGGGTTTGGGTTGTTTCAAAAGGAGGTTGGAAGTAGCCAATAGGATAGCCTCCATTTGCGACAAATTTCCCACAAAACCCATGTTCTTTCTTGATCTGGAAATGAGTAGAACGTAGTCAACCATCGATTTCGTTGCAGGAAATCAAGACGGTTGCAGGAAATCAGCGTCTGCAGGAATTCCGTAGCTACTGCAGGAAATGTGGCTGCACGAGCTGCCTTCAGGAATTTTCCATTAGGGGAATTTTGAGGTCTAAAATGGCTCTCCTAAGGAAATAATAAAATAACAGTTAAACCAATAAAATAATATTTATAAATTTGCAATTCACTTTTTACACCACAATCCATGTAACCATGGTTAAATTAAATTCAAAATTTGTACCAAAATTAAATTAATAAAAAAAATTGTATTGATGTGACCATAAATAAAAATGAGATTTTCAAGAAAAAGTCATTATCATTGAACAACTAATGCATTTTCCTTTATACTTAAATAACTTAAAATAAAATACGAGTATAAATTCAAAAATTCTTAATTATATTTTATGTTATTAATTAAAAATTGTATTACTTAAATTGAATAATAACATGTAATTAATGTAATATATAAAAATAAGATAATATAAAATAATAAATATAATATATTATTTTATGTATGAATTTTATATTACACATTAAATTGATTTGATTTATAACATAAGAAGAAATAATCTATACTATAAAAAGGAATATGATATATATTATATATCATTTAGATTATTTTTCATAATATTATATATAATATTAATATATAAAAAAAAACAAATAATATTATATAGAATTGATCTATATTTAAAATTAAAGAAAAACAAAATATTGAAATAGATTTAATTTATATTTATAAGTATAATATAAGATTTATATACATTTAAATTTAGATTTTTTTCCCTAATGTTGAACCTAATATAAATTTTTTCAACATACAAAACTAATATATTTTTTTTCATCATACAAAACTAAAATGTTTTTTCTCTTTAATTTTAATATTTTTGTATTGCTATTAATATTATAATAATATTATTTATAGATTTGATTTATCCTAAAATTACAAGTTACTTTTTTATTTATTTTTATTTCCTATGTATAATATATATGTATAGATATTAACTTATAATTAATTTTAAATTGTAATATTAAATAAAATGGGATGAATATATAATTTAAAAATAAATATAAGAAAATATACAAATACAATATCTATTCAAAAGTGTGTAAATACATGAAGATTGTGTAGGGATATGTATTGTTTCTTTCAAAAAATATGAAATGACAATAATAATATTTTATTCAAAAAGTGTGAAATGACATTTATTATGAGTAATTTACTTTATGACTTTAAAATTAATTAGAGCACTATCATGGTTAACCACGAGTTTTTATCCACCATTGAGAATGTGACAAGTAAGTACCTTTAGCCCAAGCAATGCCACCTCAACCATTAGGGATGATGACATCCCCTAAAATGTGATTGGTTCTCATAAAGTGAATTTTGATTGTGCATTTTCCTTTGGAGGCTCATTTTAGACCTGAAAATTCCCCTAATGCGGAGTTGTTTAGAATCAAAGAAAATCTGCACATGAGTTCTAGATCAATTAGAGTGGTAATTCAATAAAGATACAGCTAGATCAAAGAATACTTCAAGTTCAAGGCAAAATGACACTTATTATGTTAATTTGACATACCTTAAGCTTATAGCACCATTTTAGCCAAAACTAAACAATATATCCGAACTAAGGATAATTAGGAGCAGAAGGAGTTCAAAAATAGGGGAGGTAAGGCCTAGGAAAGGTGTTAAAAAATAGGCAAAATTGAAACTTAACATCTCCCCCACACCAAAATTCTTGCATGTCCTCACGCAAGGAAATCAATTGTTGTATTGTCACTCCCTTGCAAAAACAAGATTAAAACTTTTATGGATGCTCATAATAATGTTCCTACAATTCTATGTGACCCATATTACCTTCACTAGATAGAGCTTGTTCCAAAAACAAAGTGTTTGTTGGACTCTTTACTTTTTTAAACTGATTTCACGAAAATATAGCACAAAGGCTGCCATGGGAATACTAAATTGCAAGGATGGTGTTATTTACTTGAATAAAATAGCCAACTTATTAAAATTTCCATAAACATCGATGGGGCATCCTCGATCAGAAGTTTTACTTTAATAACCTCATTGTAAATATGAGTGACATGATTTGAAATCCATGGTGTTTAAAAGTAGTCATAATAATACTTTCCCATAATAACCATCTTACCATTATCCACATATAGTTGAAGCTCCTCTTTTCTAGGCAAGCTGAGGTACCTGCACTAAGGGTCCCACGTCCATAAAAACAAATTGTTCCAAAAAAATAGAACTCCAAGGCAAAACAGCAGAAGGATCTTTAAAGCATTCTCAAAGAGATTTGATAATGAATTCAGGAAGATAAAAACAACCAAGTAAATCATAGTGTAAATTTAACTTTAATACCACAAGCATGGCGCTGCTGCCAGCAGGCGTTAATAGCCTCGACAGATATGCATTTTAACCAACAAAATGCTTGTGTCCCAACTGTTATATATAGATTCATATTTGTTTCAAAGAATTTACATTTATTTTGAAATTAATTGAAGGCCATTGTCCCGGCTTGGTAACCAGTTAACGACAGCCCCATTCATAAGAACTAACAAGAAAGAACAATTCGACTTGTGATGAGACCTCTTGTCTTCGAAATTTTCAACTGAAATCCATTACTTTGGCTTGGTGATCAGTGCGGTAATGTCATTCTCGTTAGGACCCATGATCGTGGTAAGTCGGCTCATAATGAGACCTCATATCCATAAAATTAATCTATCTTATATAATAACTCTGATTATAATCAACCTTAAATAGATTACTTAATAGTTGGGGAGGTGATTCTGCTCCGTAAGAGTACGAGATGGCATGAAAAAATTTTAATTACTAATCTTTTATTGGTTGTTCCTTCTACCCTGAAGACTTATTTTAAATAAAGCATCTTAGATAATGACTAAAAAAATTCCTCAAATTGATCATGTCAGGGTTCTTTTGAAAACTTGTTATAATTTTGTAGGCGTGGTCCACCATAGGAATATTCTCATCAATACCTTAAAATAGGATCTTTAAAAAAAATGGATGATATTTATTGGTCAATAATCAAAGTCACTTTAAAAATTATGAGGCATTAAAAACAAATTTCTTCTGACAAGTCTTACCATGAGAGTGCATAATAATAAAAAATTTACAAGTTGTACTTTATGGAATTACAATTTCAAGAGTGTTGTTATGAAATTTTATTTCAGATGGCATCTTTATCCATTACCCTACCCTATTTTAAAGAGAGGAAGATCCCTTTTTAAGTGTAGGCGTACTTCCAATGTATCCTTGCACGCAACATAATGCTAAATATACTCACACTTAGTTTTAAAGAATAAACCTCGATACATACCAAAGTGTGAGAAACCAGTTGCTTTGATTGATATGGTACCAAGAATTTTGAGTTAATGAGGGAATGGGGTGTACTAACAATTGTTTGGAACCAAGATTCAATAGGACCCACATATTGATTATTCTCCAAATCTTCCACAGCTTGATGTTTTCTCTCTTCATATTGACAAGTATGGTTAAGGGAAATTCTAGGATTTCCTTCTTGGTGAGCTTCAACAACGGTTTTCGAACAATTTCCAATTATATATTTCTCCTTTAATGGTTTATGGATTAAATTTTCTTCCTGAGGTAAATATTTTTTGGTAATAGGGGAAGTTTCTAAATTCACTCCTCCCCCCTCTCCAAAAGATATGGCATTACATTCAGTAGGGGAGTGAGTAGGAAAATAGGTGTTTTAAATTGATGTGAAACTTGATAATCGGAATTAGGATTTGGTTGCACAAATGATTGGGACCATAGAGAAGGATAACATGGTGGTGCATTAGATAGGAATTGAATTTTTTGTGGCTTAGGTAATGGAGTTTGCATGGGGAATTTCCCTAGAGAAGAGGCTCCAAACCATCCTTGAGGTTGTGGGAATATATGGCTCGAGGGAGAGGTCCAACGTGGCCATAAGGTGGGGTATTGAATTAGAGGAGGATTATAAGTTTGCCATGGAATTGTAGGGTTGTGGATGTGTTGAGGAACCTGTTGGGGATAATAAATACTATTCCAAGTATTAAATGATGATGAGTTTTGAGTTATATATGGCAGTTGATTTATTTCCTTACTTGATTCCTTAAACACATGTTGAAACCCTGATAGTGATGGAAAATAATCTGCTGAATGATCCTCCATGAACTGCTTATGTTCTTCCTGTAAATCAGCCCATTGTAAATTTAGACAGGATTTTGTAGCTCCTATTTTTGTAGTAGATTTCAAAAATTGAAAAGAAGGTTCTCGAGAATTATTACCACTCTTGGAGATTCCTCTTGAATAACTAATGCACAATTTACAAACATCATCATATGTTAAGTGAGAAACATCACCTGCTCCTATAAGATTTAAAGATTCTAAAAAATCGTCTTTGATTCCTTTGAGTAGGAGTGTTTTCAAGGTCTCTTTTACCAAATTATTATGTTTTGGTTTTTGGAGGTTGTATCTAAATCGCTCCACGTAATCCTCAAAAATTTCATTTTCCCCCAGTGTTATGCCAAAAATATCTTCACCGGCCTGGCAGTAATATTGGTATTTCTCCAAGAATACATTCTTCATGTCTTCCCATGTTTGAATGCAGTTCCCTCCAAGGCTCATGAACCATCGGAGCCCTACTACTTTTAGAATAAAAGGAAACACTTGCAACCTTTGAGCATTAGTACAATAACCATATCCTCTACAAAGTACTTCAAATTCAAATAAGAATGTATCTGGGTCTTCATTTTCCAAACCATGAAATTTTGGTAGTGCAGATGGGCGAATATTATGCATTTGTGCCACTCCTAGATCTTTGATAGAGAATTCAAAAGTAACAATGTTTTCCATTTCTTACCAAATGAAAAGAGGTTCTCTATGTACTACTTCGAGACTCCTTCGTCAAATTTTCTTGCCAATTGATCAGTGAAATAGGTACATTGGATGATTGATATTAGCCTCAAAACTCCTAGTCCTGATGATGAACCACACTGGTTGGTTCGAAACGCGTCGTCAACGTTCCATTATATGTGATTATTACCGAAAGAGATTTTACAATTTTATATGGATCACAGAAGCATAGATTCTAAAAATAGCATTTATTTGTTTTCAACAAGATAATTGGTATATATTGTTAGCACGTGGTTGAATATATTGGGGGGGTTCTTGCAGCACCCAAGAAATGAAAAAAAACTGAAAAAGAATGAAGGAAAGAAACAAATTCAAAAACTCTGCTTACCAAACAATTTGGACATGGCTTTCACGAATTTCTAACATTTGTGGGTGCATGGGCTTTTCCCTTTGTCTTATCACTTCGACTCCCCCAGTCCTGCAAAAACAAAATCGAAAAAATCAAACTAAAACACTTTCATTAATATCCCTTAGTACCTCCCAGGCAACGATGCATAAATGTTGAGTCAAATTATAGACTTATAATTTGCCAATCAAAAAATTTCAACCTAGGGTAGGTAAGCTTCTAAGATATTATGCAAAATATATGCAGGCTTATTATTGCAAGTGTTCATAAATTAACTATTCATACACACACCAACTAATGTCTCTTTCCTGCATCAATACTTAGCAGCAAAGGCTATGGAGTGGACTACAACATCGCTCTACATCTCTTGGTATTGATGATATTGACCATGAAAAGATAAAATATCAAATTACAACAATCAAGAAACCAACTTAGAAAGCGTAAATCCAAGCTTTGACCAAATTAAATTAATGCATTAACATAAGAAATTTAATCATTTAATCAATTAAAAAATTGTTGCTGAAACTTTAGAAATAGTGCATTAGCTGTGTAAAAGAATTATTGTTGCATAAAAAAAAAGGGAATTAAACACACACACACTATGCTACAGGAGTTGTGAGAAAAGGGGGCCCTCCCTCACCCACAACCCCTTCAAAACTCGAATATATTTCTCAACAAAGTAGATAGAACATAATATATTATATTAATCTGAAAGTATACAGCCAAGTACAATCTGATATATTGATTATTAGCAAAAATCCCAACCCAACAACCCTTTATAATATGAAATACATCTGATTTTATACAGTCTCGAAAGCCCATATTTGGCTTGAATAAGAAAAAATACTAATCTAAGCTATCAGCCAATAATACATGTCCATATCATCAAAATTAGCTTCTGTTGAGTCTAATCCATGACTAAAAGCATGGATTAGACAATTTTCGTTACATAGCTGAAGTTTCCTCCTCATGTGGTCACGAGAAGAAGTCTGTGGGTTTGGGTTGTTTTAGAAGGAGATTGGAAGCAGCCAATAGGACAACCTTCATGTGCGGAAAATTCCCCACAAAACTCATGTTCTTGCTTGATCTGGAAATAAGTAGAACATAGTCAACCACTGATTTCTTTGCAAGAAATCGAGGTGGTTGCAAGAAATCGACGTCTGCAAGAATTTCGGAGCTTCAGCAGGAAATGTGGTCCCACAAGCTGTCTTCAGGAATTTGCGGAGCTATTTCGAATCAAAGAAAATATGCACATGAGTTCTAGATTAGTTGGAGTGGTAATTCAATAAAGATATAGGTAGATCAAAGAATACTTCAAGTTCAAGGAACAATGACACTTATTATGTTAATTTGACATACCTTAAGCTTATAGCACCCTTTTAGCCAAAATTAAACAATATAGTTGAACTAAGCATAATTAGGGTGGAAAGAGTTCAAAAATAGGGGAGGTAAGGCCTAGGAAAGGTGTAAAAAAATAGGCAAAATTGATACTTAATAGTGAGAAGAGAGGATCTCTTTACTTATTTCCCTATCTTTGCTAATCCCCTTTGATAATGACTTGTATGGTGAAAATGAGGTTTTGTTCACCCTCTTTCATGACATAATTGACTCTTATGGTGGCGAAACAAATGAGACCTAGACTCTGACCTAGATGAAGGTGTGGTGAATGAACTAAGACCCTAGATGATAATGGATGACATGACTTCTGAAATTATGATGACCGTGAATGGAGTGAAGGGAGTAACATTTCATACCTAAAAACATTCAGTGAAAAAAAAAATTATTTGAAAATTGACTTGAAACATGAAATTTTGTCCTAGGACCACTACTAAGAAAAGATGAAAGAGTACAATGAGCATTTGGACACTAACATTAGCTCCAACTAGGATGGCAGCTCCTTCGGGAGGTGTCAAGAACACCGTAGATCAGGTAGCCTCATCCATTATGCAATGGAACCACTACAGGTACAATCCTCAAACTAACTCAAATGAAACCGAAAGCTGAACTGGACATCATCAACTGCAAACTCTAATGGAAACTGACACTGAAAAATATCCAAGATCCAATGTAACCAGTCGAAGATCCAATGTAACCAGTCAAGTAAATCGCTATCTAACTGATGCTTGTATTCAGCTCCATTAGGCATAAATAAATATTGAGTAAATGGAAACTCAAAATGAAATATGAGCCTGAAACTTGTGTTGGTGAAAAAAACATCCACCTTTTCTGATGCTTGCAAAAGACTACCCAAGGGGTCTTGAAAATCATGAAACATTACCTCTTGTTTATCAGCAAAAAGAAGGGAGATGATTTCAGATATAATGGATGATTTTTCTTCTTCATTTGGTTGATCCTTCTTAAATAAAAATGCAGCAATGTTATCTTCCATATAATCCAAATCCAAGAAAGGATTTGTATGTTCTTACAGATCTTCAATTGAGGTAGCCAAATCAGCATCAACACAAATATCTACAAGTGGCTTTTCATGTATATCAAAAAGAGAATTGTATTGGCTTTGAAAAAAATATATATCTTGATCATTTAAAGGTTGTTGAACATGTTCATCAAACTCAAGACAACAAACCTGGTGTACATTGTTTATGACCTCAATGGATAAATCATGACTCTCTAGAGTTTATATACAATCAAACTCAAAATTCTGATCTACACATATTTATTCATGAATTAAAAACTCAAAATATGAAAGGGATGAAGGGTAGTTGGACAGAACATCTTCATATATATCTTGATCACTTGAATATTGGAAATACTGCTGAAAATTATCATCAAATTGGAAATATGGAAGATCAATGTCATCCTTTGAAGAATTATGCTCAAGTTCGTTGTCATCCAGGGTAGAATCCATGATCTTCTCATGGAAGTGAAAAGGGTTTTCATTCAAAGTATCCAGGAGTTCATCATCCATAAACTCTTCATCAACATAAGCACTTTCTAGCTCTTGAATAAAATTCTCAAAGTGATTACAACAATCCTCAATCAAAATAATAGAAGGATAGGTTTCTTTATACTTCTCAAAAAATATTGAGTGAAAATCCTTGAGAGAATAAATAAAAGCAGGAGGTATGATTTCATACCAAAATCGTGCTTTTTCTTGTAATGTGATCATGAACATCTTCATTAAACAATCTTCATGAAAATTAATCTTCAGCTTATGCATATGCATATGAAGTCTTAATAAATGAAGTGTAGCATCATCACATTTACCATCTCTGAATTTTGGCAAGAATGTTTGCCAATCTACCTGAGGCGTACGATTTGGAAAGTCGGAACATGATCTCAATGCATAGGAGCATATCTTCTGAACTGAGAACTCATCTTGAAAACATCAAATTCACCAAAAAATTCTTCAAGCTACCATTTTTTAAACAGTGGAGTCACCATGAAAACTCTGAACCTTTGGATTCTTCAACACTCGAGTCACCAAGTGAAAGATGCACAGCCTTCTTATGCCTAGCCATTTTTCACCATCAGCAATCAGAGCTAATATTTTTCGTTATTTCCCAAGAAATATTTAACCTTTGCTCCCTGGAAACAATGCCAAAATGTTATTACTTCCCCCCATAACCAAGGCTGAGAATGGAACAAAAGGAAGGTAACCTCAAACAAATATTTAGGTCTGGTAGCTAGCCCTACCAAAACCAGAGAGGGATCTCTCAATGTCACTTTTACATCCAATGATATGATTGGATATGTAATGATCTTAGGCTAGTTATAAAGCTCAATAAATTAAGATTTTGTTTGTTTTGAGATTTTGCTAGATAGGAATGACAATTAGGGAACTAGGTCGAGGGTTTAGGTCAGATTTAAAAGGTTAGATTGCAGAGGCAAGTATGAGGCTAGGTAGGTAAGCTTAGGTACATGCTTAATTTTCCATTTTTTATAGGGTGAACAGAGAGAGAGTCAGAATGAGAATTTAAAATGAATTCATTCATCGGAAGAGAGGAGACATGTTCATGCAAATCTTATTAAAACAGAGCATGGAAAGCATGATTTTTGTCTATATACTGATAAGATTAACATAAAAAAGCATATATGTGAAATAAGGACAACATAAAATTAAACTTGATAAGATTACAGAGAAAAACACATGCTCAAAGGCATACCACTGGAGTCTCAACGTTATGTCTGAAACATTGTCTTTGATTTCATTCAAAAAAAACTTGTACAATAGCTCCACTAAAAATAACAACTATCCAACCTATAAAATGGCTTGATTTTGGAGTACATATATAAAATAGAAGTCATGACACCTCATTGGGTCGAAATCTGATCCAAAACACTTCATAAATGCACCCTATGAGTCATTTCCTAGTTTCTAGGGAAGTTAGAAACCATTCCCTCAAATTCAGCTAATAACTAGGAGTGTGTGTCTCCTTCATTAATTACATCATTACTCCATAGAGGAAAAAAAAAACTATCCTGCCAAAAATACACCTCATGGGACAGCTAAAACTCGAATTATGGAGTTTTTTGTGACTTGACAACTGTCCAAAGGAATCCAATGACAGAAGCGTCGCACCTCCCAACAAAAACATCACGCCTCCCACCAGAAGCGTTGCGCCACTTTGGAGTTGATTTTGACTGAATTTTAGGAACCAATTTGTAAATATGATAGTTAGGATAGGTAGCTCTGTGTGTCCTCTTTCCATTCCATCCTTAAAACTGAGAAAATACCCCCTATAAGGCCTTCAAAAATTGATTCTCCCAACCTCACTCCAGAAGCACTGCGCAGAGGTAAAAAAGGTGGAAAAAGCATGAAAATTTTCATTTTTTTGCATTTTTATTCAAAATGAGAGGGTGACATGTTGAACTGGTGTCATATTTGTGATGAATAGGTGAATAGGCATCCATCCATCTAGAGTTTTCCTCACACTGCGTAGAGGTAAAAAAGGTGGCAGAAGCATGAAAATTTTGATTTTTTTGCATTTTTATTAAAAATGAGAGGGTGACATCTTGAAATGATGTCATATTTGTGATGAATAGGTGAATATTCATCCATCCATATGGATTTTTCCTCATTTGGATGCTCTGAGGAAAAGTGTCGTGTCATTGTACAACGCTTCTGTAATGACCAATTTTCTAGAATTTCAAAACAATTCTGCAAACATAAGGCTTAAAGATGGATCAATATCTCTCTAGCCATACCATTTTTTGAAAAAATGAGAAAGGTTTTTGTTCTTTGGTATGTTTTGAACAAACACTCCTCCATTTTTCCAAAATACTTTCCCATTTGCGCAGAATCTAAGTTTGAAATTGATCGCTAAACATTTTTCAAAAGCATAGCGCACTCTCAGCAGAAGTGTAGCACCTACTTTGAGAGGGATTTTGGAGGCCTTCCCAGAGGATTTTGGGCTGAAAGTGGTATGGTTGAAAATATTAGTATTTCTGCTACAAAATGGATACATCAAGCACTGCAAAGCCCTGCTCCAAACCACTGAAAATTGACTTGAAGATAACATGTTCAAAAGTGCAGAAAATGACCTAGAGTAGCTGTATTTTTGGCATTTCTCTCAAATCATAACAACTGTGCATAAAATGAATTATTTTTTTTGTTCCTTGGCCTATTAGTGACAAAAACCGCTTTCACTTTTTTAAAATCCATCTCCATTACTTCATAAACTGATTTTGAAGCAAAATTATCCCTGTGTGCAATATAAACCCTGGCAAATGATCATGAAGCTCTAAAAATGATGCCATTGGTCTGAGTTGGCTCAAACCTAGAATGGTGGCCTCCCTTATGAATCTTATTTTCACCCTCCATAGTGCTTGTGAACAGGATGAAACCCTAGCTAGATGAAATGGGTAGGGGAGGTGTCGAATTAGGAAAACAGGGGATAGTGGTAGGGTGGATTTAGGGGAAAAAATGGGATGGAAAGAAGCTAGGGAAAAATCCCCAAAAAATCGAGGAGGTGGGGTGATGAATCGGATTTAAGCTGCAAGTGGAATTTCTGGAAGTGGGTATGAGGAGATTGACTAAAATGTGAAAACACAGGGATTTCCTAGTTTTCCTGTGGAAATGTAGTGGGAAATTAGAGTTTTGATGAAAATAATGGTAAATATGGATGTGAGTAATAGGGAGTGTTAGGGTAGGGTCTGTGGAATATATGTAAATTTTTTAGATGGTGGGATGAGGTTTTAAATAACTGAAACCAATCAAGGATGAAAAGCACTAAAAACGTAGTGGAGAAAAACCCTAAGGATGGAATCCACTCATATGCTGATGAATTGACTTGAGAGAGGTATTGAGAGTGTCCACTTACTGATTAGGAGGCCTATGAAGCTTTGTGAACTTATTTTGAAGCTTGAATGACTGAATTGGAGGCTAAAACCCAAAAGTGTAGCGCCTTTGGCAGAAGCGTAGCGCAACACCTACACAACACCTTAGAAGCGTAGCACAGGTAGTGTTGGCACAAATTTTCTTATTTTTATTCAACCCTTATCAGTTGTGGAGTATAATGGTGAGAAGAGAGGATATATTTACTTATTTCACTATCTTTTCTAACCCACTATGCAAATGACTTGTCTAGTGAAAATGAGGTTTTGTTCACCCTCTTTCATGACATAATTTACTCTTATGGTGGTGAAACAAATGAGACCTGTACTCTAACCTAGATGAAGGTGTGGTGAATCACCTAAGACCCTAGATGATAATGGATTATGTAACCTCTGAAATGATGATGACCATGAATGGAGTGAAGGGAGTAACATTTCAGACCTAGACACATTTAGTGAACAAAATTTTATTTGAAAATTGACTTGAAACATGAAATTTTGACCTAGGACCACTACTAAGAAAAACTGAAAGAGTCCATTTGATCATTGAACATTTGGAAACTAATATTGGCTCCAGCTGAGGATGGCAGCTTCTTCAAGAGGTGTCAAGAACACCATAGATCAGGTAGCCTCATCCATTGGGAAATGAAGTCACTGCAGCTACAATCCTCAAACTAACTCAAATGAAACTGAAAGCTAAATTGTACATCATCAACTGCAAACTCTACTGGAAAATGACACTGAAAAAAATGCTCAAAACTTTGAGATTATTCATCACACCTTACCTACTCTAACTGATCCATAAATCACTTGATTAAGCGAAGTCGAAGATCCAATGTAACCAATCAAGTAAATCACTACCTAACTAATGCTTGTATTCAGCTCCACCAGGCATAAAGAAAGATTGAGTAAATGGAAACTCAAAATGAAATAAAAGCCCAAAACCTATGTTGGTGAACAAAACAAACTCCACCTTTTTTATGCTTGCAAAATACTGCCCAAGGGGTCTTGAAAATCATGAAACATTAGCTATTTTTTATCAGCAAAAAGGAGGGATATGCTTTCAGATATAATGGATGCTTGTTCTTCTTAATTTGGTTGATCCTTCTTAAATAAAAATGCAACAATTTTATCTTCCATATCATCTAGATCAGAGACAAGATTTGTATGTTCTTGCAGATCTTCAATTGAGGTAGCCAAATCAGCATCAATACAAATATCTACAAGTGGATTTTCATGTATATCAGAAAGAGAATTGTCTTGGCTTTGAAAAAAATATATATCTTGATCATTTTAAGGTTGTTGAACATGTTCATCAAACTCAAGACAACAAACCTATTGTACATTGTTTTTTACCTCAACGGATAAATCATGACTCTCTAGAGTTTCTATACAAGCAAACTCAAAATTTTGATCTGCACATATATATTCTTGAATTAAAAAGTCAAAAGAGGAAAGGGATGAAGGGTAGTTGTAAAGATCCTCTTCATATATATCCTAATCGCTTGAATATTTGAAAGACTGCTGCAAATTATCATCAAATTTGAAAGATGGAAGATCAATGTCATCATTTGAAGAATTTTGCTCAAGTTCGCTATCATCCAGGGTAGAATCCATGATCTTCTCATGGCAGTGAAAATGGTTTTCATTCAAAGCATCCAAGAGTTCATCATCCATAAATTCTTCATTGCCATAAGCACTTTCTAGCTCTTGAATAAATTTCTCAGAATGTTCACAACAATCCTCAATCAAAAGCAAATAAGGATAGGTTTCTCTTTACTTCTCAAAAAATACTAAATGAAAATCCTTGAGAGAATATATACAAGCAGGAGCAAAGCTTCATACCAAAACCATTTTTTTCTTCTAATATAATCATGAACATCTTCATTAAACAATATTCATGAAAATTAATCTTCAGCTTATGCACATGCATATGAAATATTATTAAATGAAGTGTAGCATCATCGCCTTTTCCATCTCTGAATTTTGGCAAGTTTGCCAATCTACCGGAGGCATACGATTTGGAAAACCTGGAACATGATCTCGATGCAAGGGAGCATATCTTCTAGACTGAGAACACATCTTGAAAACAGTAAATTCACCAAAAAATTCTTGAAGCTACCGGCTTTTGAACAGTGGAGTCACCATGAAAATTTTGACACTTTGGATTCTTAGACACTAGAGTGGCCAGCTGAAAGATGCACAACCTTCTTGTGCCAGACCAATGTTCACCATCAGCAATCAAAGCTAATATTTTTTGTTCTTTCCCGGGAAATGTTTAACCTTCGCTCCCTAGAAATGGCACCAAAAATGTTATCACTTGCCCTCATTCCCAAGGCTAAGAATGGAACAGAAGGAAGGTAACCTCAAACCAATATTTAGGTCTAGTAGCTAGCCCTACCAAAACCAGAGAGGGCTCTCTCAATGTCACATTTACAGCCAATGAGATGACTGGATATGTAATGATATTAGGCTATTTATTAAGCTCAGTAAATTAGGACTTTGTTTTTTTGAGTTTTTGCTGGATAGGAATGATAGTTAGGGAACTAGGTCGAGGGTTTAGGTCATATTTCAAAGGTTAGATTGCATAGGCAAGGATGAGGCTAGGTAGGTAAGCTTAGTAACATGCTTAATTTTTCATTTTGTATAGGGTGAACAGAGAGAGAGTCAGAATGAGCATTAAAATGATTTCATTCATCGGAAGAGCAGAGACATGTTCATATAAATCTTATTAAAACAGACATGGAAAGCATGATTTATGTCTATATACTGATAATATTAACATGCAAAAGCATATATGTGAAATAATGATAACATAAACTTCAACTTGATAATATTACAGAGAAAAACAAATGCTCAAATGCATACTACTGAAGTATCAACACTATGTGTTTGCAACATTGTCTTTGATTTCATTCAAAAAAAACTTGTACAATAGCTCCACTACAAATAATAACTATCCAACCTCTAAAATGGCTTGAGTTTGGAGTAAATATAGAAAATAGAAGTCATGACACCTCGTTGGGTCGAAATCTGATCCAAAACACTTTATAAATTCACCCTATGAGTCATTTCCTAGTTTCTACGGAAGTTAGAAGCCATTCCCTCAAATTTAGCTAATAACTAGGAGTGTGTGTCTCCTTCATTAATTACATCATTCCTCCATAAAGAGAGGCAAAAACAAACTCTCCTACCAAAAATACACCTCATGGGACAGCTAAACCTAAAATTTTGGAGTTTTTTGTGGCTTGACAACTGTCCAAAGGAAAAAAAACAGAAGTGTCGCGCCTCCCAACAGAAATGTCATGCCTCCCAGGAGAAGCGTCACGCCACTTTGGATTTGATTTTTACTGACTTTTAGGAACCCAATTGTAAATATGAGAGTTAGGCTAGGTAGACCTATGTGTACTCTTTCCCTTCCATCCTTAAAATTGATAAAATACCCTCTGGAAGGCCTTCAAAAATTGATTCTCCCAACCTCACTCCAAAAGCGTCACACAAAGGTAAAAAAGGGGGCAGAAGCATGAAAAAAGTGATGTTTTTTGCATTTTTATTCAAAATTATAGGGTGACATGTTGACATGATGTCATATATGTTATTTACAAGTGAAGATGCATCCATCCATATAGAGTTTTCCTCATTTGGATGCTCTGAGGAAAAGCATCGCGACGCCTCTGTAATGACCAATTTTCCAAAATTTAAAATAAAATAAAATAAAATACTGCAAAATAGGGCTTAACTATGGATCAATAACTCTCTAAAAATAATGTGTTTTGTAAAACTGAAATATTTGTGTTCCTTGTTATGTTTTGAACCAAAATTTCCTCCAGTTTTCCAAAATACTTTTCCATTTTCTCAGAATCCAATTTTTAATTTCATCGCTAAAACTTTGTAGAAGCGTAGTGCACTCTCAACATAAGGATAACACCTACTTTGAGTGGGATTTTGGAGGCCTTCCTACAGAATTTTTGGGCTGAAATTTGTATGGTTGGAAATATTAGGATTTCTGCTGCAAAATGGAGACATCAAGCACTGTAAAACCCTGCTCCAAACCATTAAAATTTTAACTTGAAGACAACATGGTCAAAAGTGTAGAAAATGACCTAGAGCAACTGTATTTTTGGCAGTTCTCTCAAATCATAACACATGTGCATAAAATGAAGGAAATTTATGTTCCTTGGCATATTATTGACAAAAACCTCTTTCATTTTTTTAAAATTCATCATCATTACTTCAGAAACTAATTTTGAAGCAAAATTGTCCTTGTGTGCAATGTAAACCCTAGAAAATGATCACGAAGCTCTAAAAATGATGCCATGGATCTGAGTTGGCTCAAACCTAGAATGGTGGCCTCCCTTATGAATCTTATTTTCACCCTCATAGTGCTTGTGAACAGGATGAAACCCTAGCTAGATGAAATGGGTAGTGGAGGTGTAGAATTAGGAAAACAGGGGATAGTGGTAGGGTGGTTTTAGGGGCAGAAATGGGATGGAAAGAAGCTAGGGAAAAATCCCCAAAAAATTTGAGAACGTGGGGTGATGAATTGGCTTTAAACTACAAGTGGAATTTTTGAAAATGGGTATGAGGAGATTGACCAAAATGTGAAAACATAGGGATTTCCTAGTTTTCTTGTGGAAATGTAGTGGGAAAATAGGGTTTTGATGAAAATAATGGTTAAGAGGGTTGTGAGTGATAGGGAGTGTTAGGGTCGGGTATATGGAATATATTTTAAGGTCTTATATAGTGGGATGAATTTTTAAATAATTGAAACCAATCAAGGATGAAAGGCACTAAAAACGTAGTGGAGCAAAACCCTAAGGAGGGAATCCACTCATATGTTGATGAATTGACTTGAGAGAGGTATTGAGAGTGCCACTTACTGATTAGGAGGCCTATGAAGCTTTTTTCACTTTTTATTAAACTTTAATGACCGACTTTTATGTTAAAATAAAAAATCGTAGCGCGTTTGGCAGAAGCGTAGCATAGCACCTTAGAAGCGTAGCATAGATAGTGTTGGCACAAATTTGCTTATTTTTCTTCAACCCTTGGTAGTTGTGGAGTATGATGGTGAGAAGAGAGGATCTCTTTACTTATTTCCCTATCTTTGTTAACTCCCTATGCAAATTACTTGTATGGTGAAAATGAGGTTTTGTTCGCCCTCTTTCATGACATAATTGACTCTTATGGTGGCGAAACAAATGAGACCTAGGCTCTGACCTAGATGAAGGTATGGTGAATGACCTAGTACCCTGGATGATAATCGATTGCATGACCTATGAAATGATTATTACCATGAATGGAGTGAAGGGAGTAACATTTTAGACCTAGACACATTCAGTGAAAAAAAAATTATTTGAAATTTGACTTGAAAAATGAAATTTTGACCTAGGACCACTACTAAGAAAACTTGAAATAGTACATTTGATCACTAAACATTTGGACACTAACATATTGGACTTGGATTTTGGTGTCTTCTTAGGAGTGAGCAAATCAACTTCATATCCACTGATAAACAATAATGTAGACCAATCTCTTTTCAGTTTATTCAATTCTTCCACTATGAGTAATTTGATCAAGGAATGATGAAAGATAGAGATATCATTGATTTGAGGTTATTCCTGAACCTTATCTGCCATTTTTCTCAAGATCCTAAAAAAATAAAAAGGCAGATCTAGTGGTTTCTTACCTATGAAGTCTAGCAATAGTTTGAACTGGTATTGATAAATCATATGGAATCTACCTTCACAAATTAAATATTTATGAATCACTATTAAGAACTTGGAAAAAATCTCCTTAAGGCATGTCTTAGGGATTCCTGAATTCATATCCATGCCTCTATGATCCTCTTTCAAGAATTCATTACAGTTCTGCAACTTGAATTTCATTACCTTAAACCATGACTCTCCTAATCTTGGGATCTCAGTAGCTTGTGCAATTGTGTCAAGAAAAACAGCAAAGCTCAATATGCCTACTTTCGACCCTATACCTGTAAAATTGACAGCAAAATCCTTTGAAACCTGTGCATCATATCCCAGTAATTTTTTGGCAAAATCGAAGGCAACCCACACTAGAAAATTCTTGTGAGAAGGTGGGGTCTTCCTTGAGCAGCCTCATTTCCATGGGCTCGTATCTAACAACAGCTCCACCTTTATGCAATTTCTTTTGTGATGCCATGTCTCCAAGATGTGTTGATCAGCTCCTTCCTTGAAACCTGCAAAAGCTTTTTGAGACAACACACAAAACCTTTGACACAATTAAAACCTAGCCTAAGACAATTGCTAGATTGAACCTAGACCTCCAGACCACTTCCAAGACAATTGAAGCAGCTTACAAGGATGAGGATAAATCATTTTTGAAATACGAAATCAAAATGAGTAGTTAGGAAAGGAAAATGATGACTAAGAATATATATGCCTATACATATGATGGCAAATAACGACATGGATAAATGATGAGCCAATATGCTCTGAAAAAAACTGATTCGACCCTTTATGACAATCTGCGAGATTTTCCCCACTGTTAGCAAAAAAAAATTAATTTGTAGTGAATCCTGTGTTTGGGAAGGTGAATTTTCTACGTAAGTGTCAGGAACTTCCATAGCAAACCCTGACCTTTTTACATTGATTTTGCAGCGGAAGTTGGCAAAAGTGCCAAATTTACTGAAATGGCCAGATTAACTTATGCATGAGATATTTTTTAGATTTTTCTTTGGCATTGACACCTATCACATTAATGATGACCCTTAAGAACCCCCACATATGTGAAATTTTTTAAAATTATAAATTCAAAAGACCTTATTCAACGCTAAGTGACTCAACCTAATTAACTTAATACCAACCTAATGGTTATCATGGATAATAGTACGTACAATCATGCCACTCATCATAAACAAAAGTTTACTTCAACTTAAACTGACATTGAAGCAAATATTGAAGAATATTGAAGTTGGTGGAAAAACATGTGATTGCAAGACATCACAACTACTCCTTTTGGTGCATCTCCTCATGAGGCTAAGAACCAAATCATGGTTATATATGAACTTGGGGATGTTCTTAGCCATGTCAACCACCTCGTTAAAGAAGAAGAAATTCCCTATATCCTGAAGCATTGAATTGATACAATGTGCAGTGCATGGAATCCATAACAACGAGCAATGTGTGTCCATAAGCATCGTACCAACAACCACATAATTAGTTGCATTATCTATTATGATTTACACCACATTATGCAAACCAAACTCCTATAGGATCCCATCTAAAAACTTACATATCAATGATGCATCTTTTACATATGTTGGTGCATCCACTAAGTTAATAAACATGCTACCTATAGGACAATGTACCAAGGAATTTAGAAGATCCCTACTTTTTCTATCGATCCAGGCATCAGACATCATTGTGCATCCAGAGACATCCCAAGACTGCTTCAAGTCTGCCAATCTAGATTTGGTGTATTTTTTTGCTTAAATAATTGGCCCCCAAAACTCCTCATATGTAGTTTTATTATACCTTGGGACCACAACAACAATGGCATCACACATTAGCAATAAAAAGGGATTGCTTTGGTGATGTTGAGAGGTATTTCAATCCAAGAAAGATAGATCCCCATAACCACGTATGCTTCTTACTTCTCCCTTTATTTTTATCATTGACTTGATGGAAGGTTGTGCTCCAACTATGGTTCCTGAATACAAAATGATAACCTCTTAGTAGGTGAAGGTGTGGATCCCCTCCCACTCCCCTCAAACTCATAAGTAAATAACCTTGAAGATCTACCTGCACATTTGTCCTTGTTTGCAACTGCCTCTTCTTTCTTTCTGTCATTTTGCATAAATTACATCATGCACAACTCTCATCACCTTCGAGCTAGAAGACTTATAAATATCAACATCATGCCCTGGGATTTTAGCCAAATAAAATTTAAGCTTGTGAACCCCTCCTATCATATGTTAGTCACACAATTTGCAATTCAATCATTGTCGGTTATCCATATTTAGGTTCCCCATACTGCCAAAATAATTCCAAGGTCTTTCGCATATTTGCAGTGGAAATGGAAACTTCAAAATTCAATTATAGGGTGTCAAAAACACAAAAAAATGGCATTAAACCCCCACTAGACAAAAAATGACAGCCTATTCATTTAAAAAATAAAATCCTTAGAAATTTAGATTAGATTATTTGAAATGAAAATGGAAATAAGAGCGTGCATAAAAACTAAAATCAAACTTGTTGTACCATTATAGAAAAAAAAACCCTTATATTTTTTTATGGGCATGAAAATCATGGCAAAATGAAAAAAAAAAGGGAAAATGGAGGTAGGCGGAAAGGCAAGCAAGCATGCTTAAATCTATGGAAAAAAATAATTAATATGGGGAGATTTAAAAACATACATGTGAATGGAAGATCAAAACATCGTTTGGATGCTTTGAAAAACTTAAACCCTTGTTTCACTAAAAAAACATTATTGATAATGATGTTGGTTGTTTGGACCTCAATCCCTCCTTGAAGATGACCACAAGTTCTCTTACTCCCTTCTCCAACAGTAGCCAAACAAAAATGAGAGTAAATACCCACAAAATCACCTTAAATCCCTGCAGGTCCACCAACCAAGTGATCTTTTCTATCGTGGCGCGAAAAATTGACGAAAATCGCTATGTTTTAGAAAAAATCGCAATATTTTGTAAGCAAATTTTTCGGAGAAGAAAATATCGTTATTTTTTGTGATATCAAAAAAATATTTTCAATCTTATCAACACTTATACCTACCCATAAACCAATTAAATGTTGATGCCAGAGCATCTTACCTCTAAGTCAACACATTTTGACTAGAGATAGGGGTCTTTCATTTACCAAGGGAGTTGGTTCCCTAATTAATTATTTAATTTTATTTTCTTATTTTTTCATGAGAAAATATATATAAGTGATGTATATTGTAAATATTTTAAATAGGATAAGTCTTGAGAAATTTCCATAGAGTTAAAAATATCATAATGCTAGGAAGATCTCTTGGGAAAAATAGATCTAGGAGGTATAGTGGTTGGTCTGTTGAGAAAATTATGGATCTTAACCAAAATTTAGTTCAGGATCCTTTGTATAATTATGTAGCCAAAAAATATGAGAGGAGATAGAGGAGAGTGATAGAGGAGAGAGAGTTGAGAGGCTTAGAGTCCAAGTAAGGCCACGAGGCCAAGAAGGGCCGAATTAATGTAAATTAGGCCAAGACAGGCCTTTGTAAATCCATGTATGTGTGTATTTTTATTAATGGAAGAAAAATTTGTCTGAGTGTTTGAAGTCTATGTAAACGAGCTCCAGTATATTATTTGCAATAATGTGTAATTTCAATTTATTATTGTAAACAAGCATAATGACGATGGTGCAAAGTTAAGCTCGGGAGGGAGAACATTTTATGCAAATGAGGTTGAGAGTCACTTTATAGTGGAAGAAATATCTTGTTGATCATTGATCAGTATACAGGATCAATGATCCAATTTAATCAGTCTTTACGGTGGAAGTAATCAGAATAAGCATAACATAAGCATGGAGAGGATTTGGATCATGCCCAAACTTGTATTAATTCTGTAACCAAAGCCAAAGCAAAAATTATGTATTATGACTGCTTGAGTGGGAGGTTGCAAGAGTAATAGAGGAGCGTCGAGCACATTAACAGAGTTTAAGATGGAGTACAAAGGCGAAGTTGAGCACAGAGGAGCACAACACTTAGTTTTTTTTAGTCCAGATGGGATTTTGTTACTTGATTTGATCCGGGCCTTGGGGGGAGGCCCCCAAGATCTAAAAATAATGAAATGGCATCAGAAAAGGGGAGACAACGCACAAAAAACAAAACCATAAAGAAACTTTTTTTATTAAAATAGAGAATAATTGCAAAGGCTACATTGGGGTGGAAAATATGTCCTTTTACAAAATGTGACTTGTTACTTATATCATTTTTTAGTTACAATACTACAGGTAAATTCCATGGGTGGGTAAATACCATGGGTGAATGAATACTATGGGTGGATGTCACTTACAATACCATGGGTAAATCCCATGGGTGGATAAATACCAAAGGTAGATGCCACTTGCAATACCATGGGTGGATTCTACTTACAATACCATGGGTAAATTCCATGGGTGGATAAATACTATGGGTGGATGTCACTTACAATACCATGGGTAAATTCCTTGGGTGGATAAATACCATGGGTGGATGAATACCATGGGTAGATATCGCTTTCCATTTAGATCATTTCTCTCTCATTAAGAAGCAATGGTCCCCCTTGCGTCAAGTTCCCTCTTGAGAAGCCTTTGTTGAATATGAAGAGCCGCTAAAGAGAAGGTTTTTGTGTAGTTAACCCATTGCATGATGAATGAAGATCCGAGGATAGAGATACCTTTTAATGCTTCTGACCAACTATGATACTAATAGTGTGTGGCCTATCAAATGGACTTCGATGAAGTGTGGGTTTGTGGATAACCCATAACCATGACAAACAAAGATCTGAGAATAGAGATACCATGTAATGCTTGTGACCAACAATGATACCAACATTGTGTGGCCTAGAATATGGACTTTGATGACAAGGGTTTTGTGAGGTTGACCCATAATCGTGATGCTAACTGTTCATGAAGTAGAAGGTACCTACATAGCCTGAGGTGGGAGGGAACGTCTCCCAAGAATCCAAGTTGGATGTTTCTATGCTAAAACTGATGAATGTGAAACAGGTGCCTACTAAAGTGGAGTGGGAGGGCATGTCTCCAAAGGGAGCCCGCTTCAAATGTTGCTCCAGATAAATAAATAGGCATAACTCAATCAATATAATTCATAATCGTTATTATAACCTATTTTTGGAAATAGAATGATCATTTTGCATCTTATTATGTGATTGAAATCCCTATCTGGACACTCTGGAAACTCAGATTCGCATTGCAACTGTCCCGTCGTCAGAAAAGTTGTGAAAAAATAGTTGATTTCAAATCAGCGATATCTCACTAATCCGAACTCCGATTCGGCCAATTCTTTTTTGAATTTGGGTATTTTTTCGCAAGGAATCTAGATATGCTATTTGTTTTTATAAATTTTACACCAAAATATTTAGATCTAATCTGCAAACTCACTGCCCAAAAACATCCTGCAAAAAAATGAAAAAATAAAAGTAAATAGATAAATAAGTATCCCACTTTGCCCAAGAAAGTGCTTTGTGGAGGTCATAACATGTGCATGAAATTTGTTGAATATTTCTACAAAAATTTAAAACTGAAATATGTGTCAAACCCTCATTCACATGGAGTCGTAACCTGGATTTGGTACCACTGATCTAGATCTTGGGGGAGGCCCCCAAGATCTAAAAAAATGAAATTCCAAAATAAAAGAGGAGAGAATGCACATTAAACAAAACCATAAAGAATTTTTATTTTTACTAAAACAGAGAATAAATGTAAAGGCTACATTGTGGTGAAAATTTTTTCCTTTTACAAAATCTGTGTAGGTCGAATGTGTGATCAAGGACAGAATTTTATTCAACTCAAAGAAATGTGAAATAAGAAAAGAAAAATCCAGTCAATTTGCGGCTACTACAAGTAGAGCTCCAAATTGCATGTACACCTTGGATGTGGTTGTTAAAGGATGTGTATTGGAAAAAGAAGATGAGATTTGGTTATGGCATAGATGAATGGGACATATCAACTTTCAAAATCTTGTTAGAATTAGCAAAAAGGAAGTTGTGAGAGAAATGCCATTGATTTCAAAACCAACCAACATTGTATGTGAACACTGTTGGCATGGCAAGCAGACAAAAATTTAACTCAAGACAAAAGAACACTTCACATCACAACCATTGGAATTAATACATACTGATCTATGTGTACCAATGAGGACTAAAGGATTGAATGGTGAATTATAATTTATGCTAATGATAGATGATTATACCAGGATGATCGTTGTTAGTTTCTTGAAGAAAAAGACTGAGGCACTTGAATGTTTCAAGCTCTATAAATAAATGGTTGAGAATGAAACTGATTTAAAAAATAAATGTTTGAGATCTGATAACTGCGGCGAATTTACCTCCAAATAATTTCAACATTTTTGCAAAGAAAATGGAATAAAAGGCATTTATCAACAGTGAGAACACCGAAACAATATGGAGTTGTTGGAAGGAAGAATATAATTGTACAAGAAATGGCCAGAACAATGTTAAATTATTAGAAATTAGATAACAAATTTTGGGTTCAAGTAGTTGATACAACTATTTTTATTTTATTTTGAACAGAATTTTGCTTAAAAACAATTGTGATATGACTCCATACAAAATTTGGAAAGGAAGTCCAGCAAATGTCAAATATTTTAGGGAATTTGCTTCCAGTAGTTGATACAGCTATATTCATTTTGAACAAAAGTTTGCTTAAAAACAATTATGATATGACTCCATATGAACTTTGGAAAGGAAGACCAGCAAATATCAAATATTTTAGGGAATTTGGAAGCAAATGTTACATTAAAAGGGAAGATCAGAAAATAGGAGAATTTGAATCTTGATTAGACGAAGGTATTTTTATCAAATCTTCTTATTATTCTTCAAATTCAACAGAGAGAGAAAGTATAATTTTCAGCAGTCAATAGGATGCCCCAGCTAGCAAATTCAAAGTTTTTCAAACCAGCAATATTCCTCCCAATCGAGCTCGGTCAAATCTAGTCAAACTCGACCTCAAGAAATAGTCAAATTCAGCCCAAAAAATTCTTCAAATCCTCAATCAAACTTGGTCAACGTTGTGGTCAAAGTGCGGTCAACGTTGCAGTCAAACAACCCAGAACTTCTCAATTTTTGTGCCACCAAACTCGGAATATGTCCCAAAAATAGAAGTCAAAATCTATGAGTTTACCCAAGTTCAACATTGGTCAACGCTACTGCAGAAGCCCTAAAACAGTCTAAAAAATCAACTACCCTTTCACACGTGCAGAGAGAGAATGTCTCCTAAGGTTGTGCGAACTAATGAGAAGGAGAGAGAATGGGTGAGGAGATGATGTCCAAGATGACTTTTGAGTCTCTCCTTTTTATATCCATCAATGAGGGTGTGTGACACATCTTTTGGGGCTTGTGGGCATACATTACAATTTTGGCTGACCTTGAAAATTGCACATGTGAGAGAAAATAAATTCAATTTCCAACTTTTTCTCATCCAAACAAGATGATCTTTAGATCAATCTTTCACCTCTTTGAAAGAGGAATCCAACAAAATTATCATCTCCATCATATGAGTAGTGAAAAGTGGATTTTGTCCCTAGTTTCCAAATTTGATAGGAAGACATCACCCAAAAGGAGTTTGATGCCTTGAAATATGTTCTAATTTTGGAATCCTTGTTGTATCCCCAATATTACCAACATGATTACTCCATGTATATCACTGCTACAGTTACTACCATGGATATGGTATTGGTCCAAGAGGATGATGGAGGGACTGAACATCCTATTTATTATTTCATTCATAACCTGAATGATATTGAGATCAAATACACTCACGTCAAAAATTTAGCTTTGGCGGTTGTCTAGTATTTCCAAATTTTTCACGACTATATCATGTTTTGCAAGACTATGGTTGTTTCTGACTACAACCATGACATACATCTTGTCACACCAATTTCTTTGTGGCAAGTACTCTAAATGGATCGTCATCCTCCAAGAGTTTGATTTGGAATTTATCAAATCCAAGTTGAATAAATCCTTAGTCTTTGTTGAGTGCATCTGCGACCTTCCCACCATCGATTTTGAAACCGCGTCTGAGAATTATATTCCAGACGATTCATTGTTCTTGATTGCGTCATATGACCCGTGGTATGGAGACATTATCATATATCTCCAAACCCAGACTTTCCAATCTGATGTCTCTTGCTCTGACCAACGACATATCTGGTATCAAGCTAAACATTATATTATAATCGGCAACACCCTTTATCATCGTGGTGACAATATGATTTTTTGTATATGCCTCACACATGAGGAGGTCGAGAAAGTATTCAATGAATTTCATGCTGGGGAATGTAGTGGACATATGGTTGGTTATGCCACTACACGAAGGATATTATGTGTTGGCTATTGTTGGCCTACTATGTTTCGTGATTGCATCCTCGCGGTCCATAAGTGTCACTCCTACCATATATACAACCGTAAAACCCATGCTCCACCCGCTCCTTTTCACCCCATTATCATCATTGGAATTTTCGCAAAATGGGACATTTAATTTATGACATGTAACCCTCACTCATCCAGGGAGCATGGCTACATCATTGCTGCAGTATAATATTTTACCAAGTGGGGCGAGGCGATTCCTACATACAATAATACAGGAGAAACAGTTTCACTCTTCTTTTTTAATAATGTTATTCGGAGGTTTGGTGTACCACAAGCTATAGTTACAAACCATGGGAAACATTTTCGTAACCACATGATGTTTGAACTGGCTGCTAAGTTGGGCCTCTCTCATGAGAGTTCAACTCCTTACTACCCTCAGGCGAATGGGAAAGTTGAGGTCATCAATAAAGTTTTGAAAAAAATGCTTCAACATATGATAGAGGTACATAAATTGGACTAGCATGTGATACTTTATGCAGCCTTGTGGGAATATCAAACTTTTATTCGGACTGCTACCAGGTTCACATTGTTCCAATTGGTATATGATCTAGAAGCAATCCTTCTAATTAAATGTGAAATTTTATCTCTCAAACTTGCTATCGAACTCCTTCACTCCACTTTTGGAGAAGAAGAGTACCTCTTACATCTGACACGCTTAGGTGAAACCCAGTGTGATTTTATGATGGCTAAAGAGACCCATAAAAAATGTATCAAGGCGTAATACGAAAAAAATTTCAAGCCTCGTGTCTTCTCAAAAGGTGACCTTGTATTTTTATATGATCAAGTGTATGAAAATTAGGATCAGGGAATCTAAAGCCAATGTGGCTAGACCCATATATTGTTAAGCATTTTCTTGCTAAAGGGGCCTACGAGCTTGTTGATTTCAATGGATTTCCATTGGCAAAGCATAGAAATGGGTTGTACCTTAAAAAATATTATGTTTAAGTCATTTTTGTGTACTTAATTGTGTACAAGTTGTATACAGGTATTTTGAGTGGTTTTTCAGTGTGCTCCCTTCAGAGTTTTCTATGGTATGTTAATCCTATTTATAATTGGCTTGCATATTTCGGGATCCCTTCAACCATATGTTGGTTATGTTTATGGCGCTAGTCATAGTCCTCAGAATCTTTCTTCTGTAGCATGGGCTATGTATGCTCTGAATGGCGAGTTAGAGAGTTTACAAGGGATTTGTATCGGTAGCTTTATAAATAATATCGTTGAATACAGCGTTGTAATCGAGCTATTTTCTGATTCTATTTCTCATGGTATCTATCATATAGTTATCAGACTCGGCTCACAATTTGTGGTACTATAGTTGACTAATGTCTATTTAGTTAGAATTCCAACTATGCTTCGTATGTTCTTAAGGGTTTGCATTCTGGAAAGATACTTTGATTATATTCAATATCAACATATTACTAGAGTCTAAACACATTCATAGATGCATTAGAAAACCATGTTTTATATAGATATTTGCGACATATGTAAATTAAATTAAATTCATGTCACATGCGTTGAATGAAGATAACATAATGCATAAAAAACATCAAAAGGTATATATATATATCAAATTTTTGTTTTACAAAACTTTTTCTCAAGACACAAATGGCCACATGTCCAATCATATCAAAAATATACATGTAGTCAAAATATGGTTGTACGCATAAGGAACCATAGAAATCAAGAGGAAGGTGAGATCTCCTACCTGGAGGTGACGTCACTTGAAATAATCCACTGAATTGGTTGCAATCAGCTGCAGAATATCAAGGGAAAATTTCACTCAGAACTCACTCACCAAGAGGTAAAATGTAAAATGGTAAAAATGAATTACTTTTTGCCTATTTTATGGTCATTTTTATGATTATTTTATTAATATTTTAATTTTTCACTTAAACATGACCTACTTTTATCTTGAATCAGGTATTTGTAATATTTTAATGATGTTCTAAGAATGGTAATGGATATTTGACAAATTTTGTGATGTTTGTATTGAAACATATCATTTTGATCAGAGAGCATACTTTTATCGCTTTTTCAAGATTTGTAAACTTATGAAAAAGGAACCCCCTAAAGTCCTCTTTCAGCTCTTTTCAGACTCCCTAAACATGAAAATATTGTTGAGAACTTGTGTTTTATAATTCGTTAAAGTAAATGAAAATATGTCTACTCTGTATAAGTTTAACCTTATTCCAAACTGAGATAGACTAACTATGAAAAAGGAATACCTTAGTCAAACATGGCTAAGAGGTTCTCCTAAGTATTGTTTTCTGCCTTTTTGAACTGAAGAGACAACCTTATGAAAAAGAACCTTGGAGTTTTCTTTTTCGCCTCTTTTTCAAACTCTATAAACCTGAAAAAGGAGTCAAGTTTCATCTTCGATGGACTCGTAAAAAAACATAAAATAGTGATGGACTCGTCATGGCGATATTGAACCACTCCTTCTCTAGGTTCATTAAATATACTCGGAGGGATTCATCCAAAGGATGAACTTATAGATCAAGCATATGTTATCCTCCTCAATATTGTTAAAAAATAAAGAGGTACTGACCAGCAATAGTTTGTAAATTGAGAAAATGGGATACTCCAACTATTAATGGTAGGGAGTTGCTCTTGAACATGACACTCTTCCACTACATCTTCATGGTTTTTCGGTTGGGAAATATCCTTGTCTTTTTGGTTCATCACACCATATCAAAGCCTCCACTTTCATTTTTGGGCCAATGTTTCCATCTCCATTCAGTGTCGCCAATATTTTCAAGAGAATTCATTTAGTTGATCTCTGCTACGATACTCTTAATCCTTCATTCCATATTTTTCGTTCCTAAACCAATTCCACATTGGCATCATTTTGTCTCAAATCATGATACTTGTTTCATGTCGTTGTTGGGGAATACATCAAGGCCCTATTGTGATGGGTCACTTCCTATCGAAACCAGATCATTATCTAGTAAGTTGACTTAGAAACTCTCCCTTTGGTACCTTGCAACTTGCATACATCAATGGTAATTTTCCTCGCTCTCGGCGATAGGTTTTCATCATTGGCCTTCGACCAAAATATTTTGTGTGGTGTTCAACTTCAGCTCTTTTATTCACACCATATGTATTGTAATACAGTACCTTGAGATACATTAACATCATTAGTGGTTTCTCTCGCGTCTATTAACAACTTACATAATTGGTCGGTAATCAGACCGTGTCTACCATGTTCGACTCCAACTCATTTATTCGCATGGTTAGACTCATACATTGGAAAGATAGAGTGAATGAGATACAAGACCACATATCTAGTTCCATCCACCTGTGTTTCATTTTCAGGGTTAATGAAAGATCACAAAGCATGATGGTCATGATCGAAAGGAAAGTCATCTAATCATGAGTCCACTCTCTATCATCAATGGACTGAATTCTCAATCATTGTACATCTAATGTTAGCTTATGTGTTGAGCATGGGTATACCTCCCTCAGAAAATATATCATGATGAAAATTTATTGTAACAGATGATGATCTCGACCAGTTGTTCTTGATCTAAACTTGTCATGAGGTAAAGCACTTCAGTGATCAGCTATTGTTTCTGACTTTGAGCTTTAGGGGGGAATCTATATAGGCCATTTTTTCGCATTTGGTCAATAGGCCTACAAACCATATCAATAATCATTTGTGAGCACGTTTTCATCACCCCTACACAAGGACCTAAGCATGATATTCCAAATTCTTGAGTTTCTGGGTCTAACTGCTTCAAAATAGTGCTTTTAAGCCCCAGTGCACCTTGGACCTCTTCCAAAAGCTTCCAGGATTTGTTCTAATCATTTATCTTGGATAAGAATCTTGGATCCTATAAGATCCTACCTTGGAGATTTCACCTCTTATACCTTGAGCCCATCTTCCCATCTTAAGTGTATCTCAAGCCTAGATTGGTAAATGGATAAGAATTCCTAAACTGCCACACTCTCCTTTATATTTACTTCCATCCACAACATTAGGGTTGGATTTTGGATACTGATCATGCCCTCATTTTTATGCCTTGAATCTAGTCATCATATTTATGCATTAGGGTGACATTAAGGTGTGCTTTGTGACAAGGAAGGACAAGTCAACTTGGGGAGATTTCTACAAGAATAGCACTATCTTTGGTTGTAAAATATCTCCTATTTATATTAATAAAAAGAGTATATTATTTTATTATATGTGTTATGTTATGTTTACATTCAATATTTCAATGCCTCATTGATTCATTGAATAGAGTGATTGAATTATTCTATGTAGATGTTGTATATCCTTGGCTTGTTTTGGTTTTATGTGCAGGTTCTAATTGTAGCAATCGAAGCTAGGATTGGATCTTATAAGTCATGAGGAAGGTAAATCTTGCGGAAGATTCCAAGTAGGCATATTTCCATATTTAAATTTCTCTAAGGGAAACTTTGTATTCTTTTCCTTATGTTGTTCTAGACCAATCCACTAGGTGTAGGGTAAATACTTTTGTCTGCAATCATAAATCTTGTATAACAGGAAGCATTCCTCTGAAACACTTGAGATATTTCACACAGAGAAGTGCAAGCCTATGGAAACTCCTTTAGCTACAAACTGGAGGAAGGAGGAAGTTTCTTTAGGAGAGGCAATAGATTCTACCATTTACAGGAGGCTTGTGGGATCCTTGATGTATCTGGTGAACACAAGGCCCAACATATTCTATGCAATTAATAATTTGAGTCAAGCCAGAGTCAAGCCATGGTGAAGCCTACCAAGTTATATTGGAAGGAATAAAAGCATGTGTTCACAACTGAGTATGGGTTATGGTACAGGAGGATAGAGGGAGTGAATCTTTAAGGCTTCACTGATGTAGATTGGGAAAGGAGTCCATAAAATAGGAAAAACACTTCGAGTGTTATCTTCAATGTTGGGTCTGCAGTTATTTCCTAATATAGCAAGAAACAGAGGTATGTGGCACTCAACTCAGCAAAATCTCAATACATGGTTGAAAGTCAAACAGCATGTGAGGCCTCATGGATGAGGAAAATACTTGTGGGTATTTTCAGTTAGGAGACAGATCCGACAATGATTTAATGCGATAATCATAGTTTTATTAAATTATTTTAGAATCAAGTATTTCATGATAGGTCCAAGCACATTGATATCAGGTACCATCACTTTAGATATTGTATGCAGAAGAGAATTATGATGCTACAATACATTTCAACTGAGGAGCATGATGAAGATATCTTGACAAAGGCATTTTCACAAGGAAAATTTGATGTCAACAAGTGCGGGATAGGGGTGGTGCAAAATCCATTTCTTGCTAAGATGGAGTGTTAGAAATTGTAGTAAGAAAGGCTCGATTTGACTTGTGCCTTAGTCAAATTGAGTAATTCGATTTTCCACATCAACAGGATGACTTGGATTATAGTTAGCTAGAGTGACATAGCATTTTCTACTAGTTAAGTCATTAAATTTGGGTTATAGGCTTGGATTAGATTTTTTCAAGTAGTGTTTGCTAAAATTTAGCAATCTATATTAGTTATTTTCAGTTGAACTAAGTTAACTAAGCTCAATTAATTAATTGATTTAGTTGAAGCTCAGTTGAGCAGTAGAATTTTTGTTAACTGAGTGATCTCTCAGTTAAACTAGTCAATCAGCTAAAAATATCCTAGACATGCATGGAATTTGAATTTCCTATCTGGAGTGGAGGAAAAGGTACATTGTAGTTATCAATTGAATATTAGTTGAGTGTACAAGCTTAGAAGTTAAGTAGGTGATAAATTCCTTGGTATTTGTGCAAGGAAATAGGGAATTCCCCTATTTTTAGGATCTTAATTCCTCCAAGATTGCACAAGGAATTAGGAGATCGGTTGAGGCTTGAATTGGCTAAGTGTTGGCCAGAGCAGGTCGCGAAGCAAAAGAAAAATTTTACAGTGTAGGGTGTGCTTCATCGTTGAAGTAAGACGTTGTAATTATTTCTCTTTCTCGTATGAATTAATGCAAAGCATCGAAGGGGTTTTTCCCTGTTGGGTTCCCCTGTAAATCATTGTGCTCTTGTGTTTTTATGGTTGCATGTTATTGCATGTGTTTGTATCGTGTGTTATCCTTTTCGTGGAATAACAAAAGAAATTTATGTCTCTTGATTTTAGTTTGATTTCATTAGCAATAGCAAATTTCTTGCAATTTCTACACTTATTGATATATAGGTAGCTAAGATTTTTCACAAAGGTCAGCGAAGGAGGAGGAGGCCAACCGAAGTAAATTGAGTATATTTTAGGTCAATATTGGGATTGTAACCATAGTTACAGTCATCCCTAGTTAAAAACCAGAAATCTCGTATTTGTGCATAGAAGCTGAGGTCAAAAAGAGCATAAGAATTTCATGAAACAAGGTATGTTTTCCATTTTTTAAATGATGTCTTATAAGTGGATGAGTATGTGTCCAAATTGGATAGAAGTTTTGGAACATCCTAAGAGCATACATCACTAGCAATAGTATTTGTGCCAAGATGAGCAGCAAGAGGTTGCAAGACAGGTATGTCATCTCTTGAGTTGATGTTTTTGTTAGATGGATGGATGTCTCAGTTGGACTAGTTGTGGGAGATTGTTAGAAGCCAAGAGGAAGGGTATTCCTAGTGGTTGAATTCCCTAACTAGGGTGAAAATTCTATAGCAAGGATTGGTCACTCATGGTCTATTGGAGGGTAGCGTGAGAGTGAACCAAGTGTCAACAATATATTGGGAATTTATGGTTTGTTGGAGGGAAGTGTGATAGTGCCCCAGTTGGAGCCTGGTGTGCACCATCTTAATGGACTAAGGTGGTTTCTATAGTCACAGAAGAAGATACCAAGGGTCTCATCATCCAAGAGAAGTTTGAGTACCCTAGACTTGCAGTGTGGAGAAGGACATCTATATCAGAAGATGGACATCGCTCCTAGCTCATGTTCATTGTAGGTAATGGACATGTTGCAATGATATGTGGTAGCCCTTCGTGCCTTATGTTAGTCTTCATTGGAGCAACGCCAAAAGACTATAGTGGGTTGAAGTCCCTAATTAGTTAAGGATCAGTAATGGGAAGATGAGATTTGTTCACAAACGGATGGGAGTCTCGATGTGTTGTGCCCTTGATGGACTACGGCACAACTAGTGAGTAGATTGGATTGTCGAGGTTCAATGGCCAGATGGGCCTAGATCATTCATAGAGGCATTGTTCTAGATTGAAATATGAAGTATCAGGAAGGTATTGGTTATGCCAAAGAGGAGTTATAATTTCATGCTACATCAGCCAGATGATCAGGGTATCTCACTGAGGGTAGATTTGTTTTCGATGGACTGACACCAAGCCCCAGTTTTGTATCTTGTATCAATGGATGTATGATTTCCATTATCTATGGTACAAGATCCATTGACTGTTTCATTATTCAGTTGTATTAATATAATGAATATTGGGTTATTGTACAAAATTGTGTAAAAATTTGTGTATATTTTGTGCACTGGTAGATTTACTGTTGTTTATATTCCAATGTGCAAAGTAACTTCATTGTAATTCTTTTTTTGGTAGCATTATTGATTTAAGATTTTATCATAGACATCAAGAGCATATAAAAACGACATGGGGAAATGTGAGCATCATTTTCCATTGACTATCAATCAAATCCCCTAACACCATGTGTTAATTAAAATCAGGGGTACCCTTCTCCACATAATAAGCTCAAATAGTCTCTTTGGCCCTATCCATGACCTCATACAAATAAATCATTGTATAATTATCATTATCAACCAATATCAAAACCTTTACTAAAGGTTCACTAAGCATACTTCTACTCCTTTCCAAAGGAATCAGTGTACACCAATTTAGCAATGGATCTCCCATCCTCTCTAATATTGTATGTGTTATCACTAAGCTAGAACCAAATGGGTCGTTCAACTGTCAACCTAGTGCAACTATTTCAAACCACTTTGGATTGGAAGTTAGCCCTTCCAATCAAATAGGGCTCTCAAAAAAAAAAAAAAAACTTTCAAGACAAAACTTATATTGCATATGGCTAAATATTTTTTGTGTTTTAAGTGATTTTGCATGTGCAATATTATATGAAGGCTACCATTGGGCATGGAGTGAGCTATGGGACTTCAATTAAAAGTAAATGAAATCCATGGAAACTGAGGAAATGAGGCTTAAAAGATAACTTTTACAGCAAACACATATTACAAGAAGGAAATTGGAGCATAAAAATTATGAATTCCAAGTGATGATAATATTATGATGCTGATAACAATATATAAAATAGAAAGACACAAACACATAAGCTCCAAAAGAATCTTAGGTCTGAAAGACAACTGATGCAACTTTATATTAGATTTGTAGAGAAAAGTTACATAATAGCCTTCTCATTACATTCATCAACCCCTTCAAACTCAAAAAATGCCTCATTTATACAGTGAGATCTCTTTTACAATGGCCTGCCACCTAGGCTAGACTTCGATACTGACCTAGAGACCTAAATCAAATAGGATTACCTCATATTGAGCATTAATATGTATATTTTATGTTTTAATGGAGTTTGTAATCAAAAATTATTATGTGACCATTAATAACTCAACCAAAACCTCTAACAACCCATGCTTGTCATCCTTATCGAACCAAACTACCATGCTAAGGTGTTGGCCAACTGATACACTAGAGTTAAGATCTTATAAACATAAGTTGATGATGAGTTGTCCAATTGATCAGGGGCTCAGTTTTATGCTCCAAAATAAAAGTTATTATAATGGCTCGAAACCTGAACAATTATGTATTGCTCGTCGTTATGAATCTCGCACACTTCGTTTCATGCAAAATGGACTTTGTATGCTCCCGTAAAAGAGTTTTGTTCACTTTGCTAAATAGGAAAAATTTTATTAAAAAAAAAAGGATAGACAGGTGCCAAGTCAGCAATCCATATTGCTGACGTGGAATGCTAACTGGGAAAGGTAAAAAACTTGTCATTTTCCTCCAGCGAATAATGGACTACCTAGTGGCAGCATTGTATTGGTTGAGAATTTGGGTTCGATGGCAAGTTATTGTTGGTTTAAATTTCCGACCAATTAGGTGAGGACACATGGTGCAGCCTGGGCCACCACGTGCCCCGCCCATGCTAGATCTTGGATCAAAAAATTTTGGGTTGAAGACCGCATGGAGGCACCGAGTTTCGACCCTGCAACCTCCCACAAGCTAGTGCCACACGTTACCATTCTGCCACACCATAAGTCTTAACTATATAGCGGTGCCACATCTATTTATTGATTGTAATGCTCTATGGCAGGGGAGAAGGGGCCAACCCCCGATTCATACAATCGACACCTCATAACCACCAGCAGAGACTAATCAAAGCACGGAGTTTAATATTAAACCAAGTTTAATTTACTCTAAACCTATATTAAATTAGCCCCTAATACACATTTATTAAACTAATCCGGGATTATCCTAAATGTGGTTTAGCGCTAAGAATTTCATGAAAAGCACTAATCACAGTTAATTATGTTAATGAGGATTAACTTGGAGGTCCGCCAATTTTGGCAGAACTCCCAGTTTAACTCTAGATAACTGGATTTAGCTCCAGTTAGCCAAATTTAGGACTGAAATTGTGGAGAAAATGTAAATGATCATAAAATTTGGATTTCTTGACCAAATCAAGTGTAGAAAGAGGCTACATGACCATTTTTGGGCATTCTGGACTCATTGGTGTAGGATTTAGGAGCATAAAAGAATTGTAACTATGTTATTTTTCAAATTTTAGCATAATATAGAGGCCTAAGCCATAGAAGCTGGACCAAGGAGATGTAGCCCAAGAGGGGTGAACTCCTTCATAAAATACCTTTGTTGATGTGTTGTATGGTGATGTACTATACTTTTATTTTTTGTTGTTCATCCTTTATTTTATCTTAAATCATTCATAAAATTAACATGAAAAACGCTCATGAGACTTGATAATTTGCAAGATAACTTGAACCCTTAAGCACACATAAGACATTGTATTTAGAATTTGAAAGATTAATTACCACAGCAACACTAACATACTTCATTCAGATAATTTTTCGTATCATAAATTTAGGTTTTTTTTGCAATAAGGGATCTAATTTTTTGCAAGTTTGTGTAATCCTTACAAGGTTAAAACTCAAAAGAGGAGAAGGGAAGCTGGTTGAGAGCCTTGCAGTTGGGTCAAGAGGAAGAAGGGAAAGGTTACCAAAGTCTTCAACACCAGCACATGCTCAATTTGAATTTGAGTCTTCAATGAGAATGTCTCATGAAGGATAACCTACCATGACAGAAGATGAGAGGGCATTCAGGAAGGCATTCTTTGATATGACTGAGATGATTAAGGTCCTCTATGAGGAGAGGAATTTAAGGATGCAAGGAGAACATTCAAGGCCTCCAAGAGGAGAGGGTTCTCTAGGAGGAGGAGGCCATGGAGATGGTAAGAAGCCATCATCCACTCCACCATCATCCTCACCACCATCTTCACCTTCCTCGTGATCATCTTCAACTACCACAGCCCTTTAATCTATTCATACACATACTTCAAAAGGAGCTAGTAAATCACCCTTACTTAAACTTGATGTTAAATTTGAGCTTCCAATGTATAATTGAGAAGTGAATGCAGAGAAGCTGGATAATTTGATTCTTCAATTGAAGGTTTATTTCTAAATTCATAACCTTCAAGAATATGATATAAAGATTCAACTAGCCTCCTTGATAATGGAGGGTGCAGCACTTGTATGGTGGGAAGAAAAGACACTAGAGGAGATTAAGAAAAATTGTAAGATCTCAATGTCTTGGTAAAATTTTATTGATGCAATTAAAAGGAAATTATATCCTCTAGCTTACATGAAAAAATATATTATGATTTGGAAAAATTTTAAACAATTGAAAGGTAAAAGTGTGCAAGATTACACTCATGAATTTAGGAGAAGAGCTCTTATGTTAGGTTTTTATTTTCATAGCCAACAAAATTTGTTGAAGTACATAGGGGGTGTTGGCGCTGGAATCAGCACTTGGACTGCTTCAAGTACTTGAACAGACACATCCTAATCTCTAAGGAAACTTAATGATTTGGATTATAAGATTGGTAAGTGGTTTAAACCTGCAATCACTGAAAAGGGATTTCAGTGAAGTTCAATGTTACACTAATGAGGGTATTAAGTCTTGATGTGGTAGAAAAAAGGTAATTTTGTAGCCTATGGAGAGAAGAGAGTGTGAAATAGAAGGAGAGACAGTGGGTCTACAAGGAAGAAATCCACTACTTTTGGTGAAAAATAACACAAGGGACAGTTTGACAATATTTCAACGAGAGAAGGTTATCTCTAGACTTATAATAATCTCACTGAAATATCTTGAAAACTGACTGTAATAAGTGATGCTCTTTAAATTTTCATTATGTATAACTCATCAAGAAAGCTCACTGTGTGAGAATGATAAAAGTTGACAAAATACATAAACATATTAAGAGACTGATAAAAACTTACAATAGCATGTGAAATTACAAACTGCAGCTGAAGAAAATGAGATGTGGAAACACATGTGAAAATTTAACAATGCACACATCAAGTAGGTAATAAGTCCTCAAAAAGTATTTTTCCAATTTCATTCACGAAAAGTACACTGATAATATGAGAAAAATATTATTAAACCACGAACCTTTTCTTCATAGATTTTTGTCACATATATACAAAAAACATTATACTGACATCTCCACAAAATGTGTGAATCTGTTCTAAAAAGTTATTACAATCTCATACAAAAAATGAGGCTTATCTTCAAACTTTAATATAAAGTGCTATAACATAAATAAAGTAAACAGCATGATGGCTAGCCATTTGATATGGTTGAATGATGTGGCAATCTGATGGAAGACTTCTCCTCTGTTCTGGTGCAATCACCTCCACATAAAGTGTAAACAACAGTTGGAAATGACATGTGGTTGTTTTCCTAAAAAAGTGAAAAACAGAACCCTGAAATTTAGGAGGGAGCTTGATCAATGACACCTGGAAGCATCTATCATAACATAAATCTCCTCCACTTCACCTGCTTTAATGTCACCATTATGATAATAAACCAAAAATTAGCTCCTTTTCATCATATACTAATTTTCGAAAATAATAGCTACCTCTGCTGAAAAAGTAGATATATCCGAAAACATAGAAAATTAACCCAAAAATGAAAAGTTTCTTCAAAAGCATCCCTGTTCCTTCATTCTTCAGAGGTCCAAAATAGATGCAAAAATCCTTATGGCCTCATCTTTAGTCACTCTCTTGTCTAACCTATTCCTCTGTGTTTGACTCTTTGGTTGAGTCTTTTTCTTCTTGGTTTTATCTTCTGGACTATCATCAACATTAATAATCTCATCTCTTAGTGCAGGATTAGAAATCAAATTACTGGTTAATTTGAGTTTATTTTTGGGCTTGGTATGAGGTCTCTGGATGTAGGGATTTGGAATGAACTTATTCATTTTACCTCCATGCTTGAATCTGCTAGATTCTCCTTCCTCAAACTCCGATTATATATATTCAGGGTCACTGCTATCTTCATAAGAGGAGTATTAGTGTATCACATTCTTCTTCCTCTTCTTGACTGAAGAGCCAGTGGAGGATACTAGTTTAGCTAAAGTAGTCTCTTCCTCTATGACAGCCTCTGACATTTTATTTTTTCCTTTCTTAAGAGATAGCAAAACCTGTGAGAGAGTGGATGTTGTGAATGAAGTGTCACTGCTTGGTTGAGTTTGCTGAGCTGTTTTAAAAACATGGCTTGATCTCTTTGCTCCAAGGTTGACTTCCTCTGGAATAAAAACAGGCTCAAAGTTTAGAAACCTAGGGTTGAATTCCTCTGGGAGTTCTTCTGTCATTATGAGATTTTTCCTAGGTTTGCCTCTTGAAGAGGAAGTTGTCTGCTCTCTACCTTTTGACACAGAATTTTTAGGAGGCATAGTATCTCTTTGCTTCAATTTATTTTTATATTGCTCCATGAATGACCTTAAGGGCTAAGGTTCCCTAGGTGAACTACTCACTGGTGAACTGTTTACATGGGCTTCATTGACTGGTTTTGTTATTGGCATAGGTATAGGATCTCCAGCTTTCTTAGTCGAGCTTCTAGTTTGTCTTCTCAATAACATGGAGGGAGGATCAACTTGGAAGAAATTTGATGAATGGATAGGGTTTGGTTTTGAACTGTTTGGCATAAGAGTTGCACTATTTTGTTCATGAGCATCTCGTTTCTTGGGCCTCCCTACCCTTCTTCTAGAGTTGACACTACTAAACCCCTCCTCTATCAAGAATTTATCCCAGGTGGTCCTCTTCTTTTTAAGGTGGTATAAAATCAAAATTTTAATCAAACCCCTATGATATAGGTCGTGCAAAGGATAGTTAGGTATCTTCTGCAAGTTTAAGGACATCTTGAGCAAGGATTTGTATAGGAAGTAGGGCAATTTGATAAGCTTATCACCTGAAATATGAGCAAGAAATCTCATTTGATAATGGTGGAAAGAGGAGAACCTACCCTCACATGTAATGTAGTGTTTCACAGTGGTGATCACATGTTTCCATTCAGCCCTAAAACAGGAAATATGTGCAGTCGGATTCCATTTAACATTGACGTGTTCAGGTTTGAGGTAGAGACTTACTTCTGTGGGTAGCATTCTATTCTTGAACCAGAGTTCTCTAGTGGCCGAGGTTTGGGTTGATCGGGCTATGATGGCTTCAGATATATTGAAAGTATTTCTCCCCAACTTGACCTTCTCCCCATCAAAGCTCTCGGCAAAGGCCTGAGCAAAACCCACATTTTCTCCAGAATTTTTTTGCAAAAACTTATACCAGACAGCTTACTTAAATTGAGGTTTGGCCCTCGCATCAACAAACTTGGTTTTTTCTAGCTTAGACCTGTCTACATTCCCACCTTTTCCCATACTTTTCAACCGCTAGGATCCTTCTAAACATACAGTTGTTCAATACTGGAGGAAAAACCCCACACAGAGCCTTGGCTTCCTGCCTTGAAATGCTAAACTAGTTGTTGGTAGACGTGACTCTTGTTAGCTGTAACTTCCATAGAGAACCTCGGTCAAGATAACATTGAACTTAACCCTCTGATTCTACGTCTCTAATCATGGTATGGAGTAATGGCATGATTTGAAATAATTTGAATACAAGTACCAAGTCACTCCATAACGCATAACACTCCACTTCATCATTTAAATATTGATACCTTGTACCATCATCTCCACTTTAGCTTAGTAGGGTAGCTATAGGTTAGTTGCATTAATGATATAACCACTCACCTATAATAATTCTCCTAAGTCAAAAACTAATTAATCTTGCTAAAAATAATAATCATGCTTATACATAGGAGGTATTCAATCATCTACAAACAGGAATGATATTTTCTCTTAAAATCTTCTTTGCAGCTCCTTATGCCTGAGAAATAGTTTCATTTACCTATGTATTTCAATATAACCAAATTTCAACGAAATAAATGCACTTTTCACTGTGTTACCAATGGAAATAGGTTCTTGAAGAAATAACGGTTCTTTTCACTATGTTATTAATGTGACCTTCAATTTGGAGAAATAGTTACCTTTTATTATATCACTGTGTTAACAATGAAACTTAAACAGAGATAGTTATTATCCCGGAAGAGCATCTCTAATTTTATTACCAAAATGACCAATAGCCTTCGACACTAATCTAAGTTAAAACAGTGGTTTTAACTTATTTTATGAACTTAAGACACTAATACCACCTATAAAATTCAAAGTATTTTGGTTTTGAGACTCATTTTTGAACTTTATTGAAAACGACTCAAACTTCGACATATGCTAGGACATAAGAAAATTTTGAAAATAGAGATACAATGGCGGTCAGACTATTAATATTTATAGTGCTAACAGTGGCTCCTATTGGGGATGAAATCCTCCCTGTGAGGCTTCAAGGACTGTAGACTTGGTGCCTTAAAACTTTCAAAATTTAGAAGACTCCTGGAAATTATGACTAGGACTGACCTTTGACTGCCTAGACTCAAGAATGATCATATTTATAGACACAAGTACCATTGGGCATGGATTTTTATTGACAAATCACCCCAGATATTTACAATGGAATGAATGGTTGACTTATTAAACAAATAAATTTTTAATAAAATGACCATTAACTAGACCTCCAGTCAACTGATCATCATCTAGATGCTTGAGCAGAAAAGTATTATTTTCCAGAACTTGAGAGATTCTAAATGGCCCAAACCTTAAATTTTCAAACTTACCATGCTTTCCATGGTATTCCCTCCTGACATCCCAATGTATGGCCAAATCATTCTCCTGAAATAATTGCTAATTTTCTCTTTTGTCAAAAATAGATTTGACTTTAGTCTGATATTTATGTACTTTGTCCATCAGTGATTCTCTGATTTGATGTGCTTCTATTAGCTGCAGCATTCTCCTTTGAATTGGATTTTCATCATCAACTTCATATTGCAAAAACTTCATAACAGAAAGAGCTAATTGCAAATGCATTACAGCATCAGTACCATATACAAGCTGGAAGGGAGACACTCCAATTGATTTTTTGCTACTTACCCTGTCTGCCCAAGGAGCATGCACCAGCTGAGTGTCCCAATTTCTCTTATTTTCAGGCAACATCTTCTTAATGATTCTCACCAAGCTTTTATTGGATGACTCAGCTAACCCATTACCTTGAGGGTAATAAGTTGTGGAATGAGTCAATTCAATACCATATTGCTGACACAATTTATGCATCTTAGTAGACTTAAAAGCCATTGCATTATCAGTCACTAATTTCTATGGACAACCAAATCTTGACATCATGTTTTCCAACAGAAATTTTATTATTACTATATCATTGGCATTCCTGGTTGGAACAGCTTCAATCCACTTAGTGAAATAATATGTAGTTGTAAGAATCCATCTTTGTTGTCCTGATGAAGGTGGATGAATTTATCTGATGAAGTCTAACCCCCACTGTTGGAAAGGAACATCTGTTGAAATAGGAATAAGAGGTAATGGAAGCAATTTATGTTTACCAACAAATTTTTGGCATTCAACACAAGCTCTGACTTTGGAAAAAACATGAGAGAAAATACTTGGCCAGTAATAGCGAACTCTTGAGATTTTGTTTGCAGTGGCTTTCCAATAAAAATGTCCTCCACACACTCTTGCATGTATCTCTGTCATAATATTATGTGACTCAGTTTCATTTACACATCTCAATAAGACTCCCACAGGGTCTTTCCAGTAAAGATGGTATTCTAGAATGCAATACTTAACAGCCTTCAATTTAAAAGCTCTCCTTTTTTACTTCTCCATTTTAGGGGGAAAGTTGAAATTTAACCAAAAGTATACTATATCCTTATACCAATCTGAATGAAATATTTTAGGATAATCAGAAATACCTTCTCCATATTTTTCCTCAATTGCCTCCATATTCAGATTTAAAGCCTTACAGTTAGATTCATCCATCAAGCGATCTAAGCCTTTTCCTTTTATCAATTTAGTAGGTCTGATCTCAATATCAAATTCTAGAATTTTGTTCAACCATCTTCTCCTCCTTCCATTTGTATCTGGCTACAACAATACATCTTTGACAGTGATATTTGGCACAAAAGCAACAATTTTTGAATGTATCACATAAACTCGAAAAGACTTGAAAGCCTTAACTAGTGCATATGCATGTTTTTCAGTCAAGTTGTACTTTAATTCAGCATCTCTGAAAGCACGACTAAAAATGAAATAGGTTGTTCCAAACCTTCTTTGTTCTTTTTTAACAAGATAGTTGTAATTGTTTCTTCTGAAGCATATGAAAAAATCAGAAAATATTTTTCAAAATCAAGACTAATCAAAATTGGAGCTTCAATGAAGACTTGATTACTGAAAAATAAATTTTTTCTTCATCTTTCCACTTGAATTATGCATCTCTCTTCAGCAAGACATTTATGTGTTTTATCAGCTCTCCAAATTTTGGGACAAAGTGCATCAAAAAAATAATTTTCCCCAAAAATGACTGCAATTCTTTTCTATTCCTTGGTAAACCAATATTCTGAATAGCATCAACTCTCCCTGGATCAATACAAATACTGCTTTTTGTTACAATATGTCCCAATAATTTTCCTTCTTCAACAACAAAGGATGACTTCTTTGGGTTCAAGGACAAACCAAATTTTTTTCATTTTTCAAAAACTTGTTCCAAATTTTTCTAATGATCTTCATCAGATTTTGAATAGACTGTAATGTCATCCAAGTAAATGACTACAAATCTGTCTTTTTCTCCCGCAAAGGCAATCTCCATTGCCCGCTGAAATGTTGTGTCTGCATTCATTAAACCAAATGGAATTTTTTTGTACATGACTGTCCCCCAGGGTGTAGTAAATGATGTCTTTTCTCTGTCTTGTCTGTCAACTGAAATCTGATTATAGCTTGAAAAGCCACCTATCATTGACAATATTTTGGAGCCTACAAATTTTTGCAAAATATAATCCATCTTGGGTAATGGATAGTTATCCTTCAATGAACACTGGTTAAGATTGCGAAAATCGACACAAATTCTTATCTCTCCATTCTTTTTCTGAACCGGGGCTAAATTAGCTACCCAATTAGAAAATCTCAAAGGCAGAATTATTTATGCTTTCCATAATTTTCAAATTTCTTTTCCAATGGTAGGGAGCAGCATGGGATTGATATGCCTAATTTTTTGTGCTACAGGATTTGCATCTACTTTCAGAGGACTTTTGTGCTCCATAATACCTCTATCATAAGTTTATAACTCATTGTAGTACCATGCAAAAATATTTGCATATTGTTTCAGCAGCTTGATATATTTTGTTCTAGTTTCTAGAGAAATAAATTTAGAAACTTTGACTAATTTTGGTTGATCTTTTGTACCAATATTACAGTCAATTGTACTCTCTCCATCAACTTTGTTTTTAGGCTTCAAGAAGACATCATTATGGTCAAACAATATTTCTAAAGGAACTAGGCCTTTAGGAATATAGTTATTTTTCAGATCTATAATGTTTTTCCCAGCCATGGTCTTTTTGAAAGGCTTGTTGTTTTGATTTTCAATAATGTCCTGCTCATCATCAATTTGAATGTCTGCAAACTCTTCAACACACTCTAAATAAAAATTAATTTATTTTTCATCCTCAAATACTTTCTAGTGTTTGATGTTATCAGGAATAGAAGGTCTTTTTCTAATTTGAGCATCATATGTTACCTTGATATCAAGAGGAACTTTGAAATTACTAGCAGCAATAGCTAGTGAATCAGCCATTTCATTTTACTCTCTAGTGACAAAATTCACATTAAATGTTGTAAAATAATTCTCAATCCAAGTCCCACAATTCATTCTTATAACTATTCAATTTGGAATTTTTCACTTGGTAGTCGTTTCTCACCTTCTTTATCACCAATTCTGAATCACCAAAAGCAACTAGCTTCTCATCTCCCAAGTCTTTCGCTACCTTCATACCCAGCACAAGCACCTCATATTCAATAGTGTTATTAGTGGTTTTGAATTGCAGTTTATATGATATAGTTACCTTTTGCTGAGTGGGAGAAATGAGGACTACACCGGCTCCCGATCCTTATCTTGATGAGGCTCCATCAAAGTACAATTTCTAGATATGTCCTCCCTCTAAATGCTGCTCATTTGTACCTTGGAAATGTTGTTTTTCACACATTTAAGCCTGGAAATTGTTCATCAGCAGCAAGTTGTAATATGGATGACACCAATTCGTTTTCCACAGCATATATAGGATGATTTGAAGGATTATGTTGATCACTAATGATATAGGCCATTTGGGTTTCCCTATACAACCTTCTGAATTCCCCTCAAAACATTGGGATTGTGGCATATGAGATATCCATCTAAAGGATTCCCCCCAAGTTTTTAGACCAAGATCTGGAAAGTAGCATCCCAAATCTAGAAGGTATTTCTGCAACTACGATGTCCATCACTAAGCTTTTCATAGGTAGCTGGGTAAGAGAAACAACCAAGTCTTTAATCACTCCTAAACACTTGAATTTTTTTTGAATCAAAGGTGTATAGTTCATGGTATTGCTTGGCAGTTTATAATCCTAATTCATCCATCACTTTCTTTGGCATTAGATTGTGAGAAGCCCCAGAATCTAATAGAAAATTATGCAGCAATTTGTCATGTATATTGAGTGAGAGGTAGAAAGGAGGTGAATTATCATCATTTTGGTCTTGGACACGGCAGCCTAAATAAATAGTAGGATGTTCATCCTTAAGTTTGACTGAATCAGGGGCGAGAGGTGGTTGTAATAGACTTTTGAAAAACTGTTTATATGTTGTATTTTTCAACAATTTCGGAAGTGGGACAGGAATCTTAATTTTATTCAGTTTTGATTTGAAACTGAAATAAATTGGAGCTAACTCTTTATTTTCTATAGAAATTTTGATAATTGGGGCAAAATTTTGAGGTGGAGGAACCTCATTGACTTTGGCCTTTTGTTTGGAAGCTTGTTTGTCTGACTCTGATTTTTGTTGAGGTTGTTGAACAGGACCTTTAGACCTTAGAGGATAATTTATGTTTTGAGCTTCTTGCTGTTTTTTATAATTTTGTGCATAAATTTGGGCAGTCTCATCATCTGAAAACAAATATATCCTTGACTAGTCTTCATATTCCTGCAAAGTCAAACAATTTTACTGTGATGTTTCTCCTACAAGGTTTATTTCTTCATTTTCTTCCTCGTGTTCTTACTGCTCTTCTTCAGCAAAATTATTCAAAGGAGGTTGAACATTTTGATCATCAACATTATCCTTGGGCGCTATAAAATTTTTTGAGGCTGAAAATGTCTTCTGAAGGGAGCCTGATTTCTATTGGCTTCATTTTGATTGGCTCTAGCAGCTGGTTTGTTTTCTAACTCCAATTTTGTCATCTTAGAGGCAAGTTCCTTGATCAAATTGTACATTTGATCAATATTTTATTCTATTGTAAGAGATTTAGAGGAAGAATGTTTTTCTTCTTTCATTTTCTTTTTGTCTCTTACTGCTTTATCATCTTCCATTTTCAATTTATTTGAAGCCATAAGATTAGATTGCATTCCAATTTCAGCCTCTTGCATATCCATCAAAGTTTGTGCTTTCTCAGCCCTTAACCATAAAGAAAACTCAGAATCTAAAGCATTGGCAAAATTTATCATAGTTGTAGTCTCAGGAGGCTTAATTTCTTTAGGAATTTTCTGATAAATTTTATTAAACCTCTCTGTAAAATCAGCCAATGACTCATCTATCTTATTTTGCAGAGTTCCAAATTCTATAAGATAGTACACATAGTCTTTCTTATCACCCCATTGTTTCACAAATACTTCCTCCAATTCATTTATTCATGTTATTGAGTTTGGTGGAAGACTTCTAAACCATTTACGAGCTTCTCCATCTAAGCTCTGAACAAAGAGTATTGACTAGAAATCTTCATGTTCAATATTTTGGTTAGCGGCATAACTATAGAAAGCAATCAAATGTTCCTCAGTAGAAAATCCTTCTCCCTCCCCGGTGTCTTTTGGAAGATATTTCAGGTAATCCCCTTGAGGAAGAGGATGCAAAGGTTGAGGAAGAGAAAGTGGTGCATATCTTGCAGCCACTATCTTCTGCATCGTTGTAAGGGCAGGCTGAGCCATGGTTTGTTGACGTACAGTTGATGGATGACTGATTAATGTAGCTGTTTGGGAATTAGAAATTACAATTTGTGGATTTTTAATCTGATTTAGGACAACAGAAAATGGGAAATCTCAGGATGATTCTTCAAGTTTTGGGACTGAAAACAGTGGATTTTCAAAGAGATGAACAGAGGAGGTCTTGACTTCACCTTCTACAAAAGAATCAGATTCAAATTTTGTCTCTTGAGGGGATGAGGTAAATTCAACTTTATTTTGTTGAGCTAGGAAGTTAGATAAGTTGAAAGTGAGGCCTTCAGGAACACCCCCTTCTGGTGGATGAGAAGAGGATGACCCAACATTTGGATTTCGAGACAAAGGAAAATAGTCTTACTTAGGGGTAATAAAATATTGATATTCAGGATGAGTTTGAAGGAAATTTAAAATGGTTTTAAAATCTTCTTCAGTCAAAACATCCCTATCAAGAAAAGGTGCAATTTGCAATACTTTTTCTAACTCCCCTTATGTCAGCACAAACTCTTCTGATTCCTTATTGACACTTAAAACCTCTATTTTTTCCTCTTTGAATGGAATAGTACTTATCTCATATTTACTAAATTATGAGTGAGAAAAACTTTCAGTTGAGCCTAGGTTAACATCATCTACTTTATTTTCTAGGGAAGCACTTTCAACTTGATATTTTTCAGCAGAATATTTTGAATCTAAAACTTCTTTTGACTCTAAAGTAGATGAGGGTACCTTTTGCTTTGGAATGTAATTTTTGTGTACCTTCTTCACTGACTGAGATGTGGCTTCAACTGATCTTTGTTTTCCTTTTGCATCTTTAATGATCTTCTCTGAGTCAGCAACTGGAGTCACAGTAGGTGATCTCTGATTTCTCCTTGTAGTAGGACGTCCTGAAACCCCTCTTCCTCTTTTTGGAGTCGCCAGGTGAACCAATTTGAAGTCTTCTTCAAGTAACCAATTCTTTTTCACCATCAAGAATTTATTATTAGCAATTCAAAACAAGAGACTCGGGAGAATACTTCGTCTCTCGGAAGACGCACCAAAAGATGTTGGCGCTGGAATCATCACTTATACTGCTTCAAATGCTTGACCAGGCCAATCCTAAGCTCTAAGGAAATTTAATGATTTTGATTATAAGATTGGTAAGTGGTTTAAACCCTCAATCACTGAAAAAGGATTTCAATTAAGTTCATTGTCACATAAATGAGGGTATTGAGTCCTGATGTGGTAGAAAAAATGTAATTTTGTATCCTATGGAGAGAAGAGAGTGTGAAATAGAAGCATAGATAGTGGGTCTGCAAGGCATAAATACACTACTTTTGGTGAAAAGTAACACAATTGATAGTTTGACAATATTTCAACAAGAGAAGGCTATCTCTAGACTTACAATAATCTAACTGAAATATCCTAAAAAGTGACTGTAATAAGTGATGCTCTTTAAACTGTAATTATGTATAACTCGTAAAGAAATATCACTGTGTGAGAATGATAAAATTTGAAAAAATACATAAACATATCAAGATACTGATAAAAACTTACAATAGCATGTGAAATTACAAACTGCAGCTGAAGAAAATGAGATGTGGAAACACATGTGAAAAATTAACAATACACATCAAGTAGGTAAAAAGTCCTCAAAAATTATTTTCCAATTTCATTCACTAAGAATTACACTGATCATATGAGCAAAAGATTCTTAAACCACAAAGATTTTCTTCATATATTTTTGTCACATATTTACAAAAAACAGTATACTAACATCTCCATAAAAGGTGTGAATATCTTCTAAAAAGTTATTACAATCTCATACAAAAGATGAGGCTTATATTCAAACTTTAATACAAAGTGATATAACATAAATAAAGTAAACAAAATGATTGAAACCCATTGGAAGTGGCTGAATTATGTGGCAATCTGTTGGAAGACTGCTCCTTTGTTCTGGTGCAACCACCTCCACAAAAAGTGTAAACAACAGTCGAAAATGACATGTGGTTGTTTTCCTTAAAAAGTGAAAAACAGAACCCTGAAATTTAGGAGGGAGCTTGATCAAAGACACCTGGCAGCATCTATCATAACAGAAATCTCCTCCACTTCACCTAATTTTATGTCACCATTATGATAATAAACCAAAAAGTAGCTCCTTTTCATCATATACTCATATTCGAAAATAATAGCTACCTCTACTAAAAAAGTAGCTATATCTGGAAACATAGAAAATTAAACCAAAAATGAAACGTTTCTTCAAAAGAATCATTGTTCCTTCATTCTTCAGAGGTCCAAAATAGATGCAAAATCCTGATGGCCTCAGCTTTAGTCACTCTCTTGCCTGATCTCTTCCTCTATTTTTTACTCTTTGGCTGAGTCTTTTTCTTCTTGGTTTTATCTTCTGGACTATCATCAACATTAATAATCTCATCTCTAAATGCGGGATTAGCAATCAACTTACTGGTTAATCTGAGTTTATTTTTGGGCCTGATATGAGGTCTCTGGATGTATGGATTTGGAATGAACTTAGTCCTTTTACCTCCATGCATGAATCTACTATATTCTCCTTCTTTAAACTCTGATTCTGTATATTCAGTGTCACTGCTATCTTCATAAGAGGAGTATGAGTGTATCACAGTCTTCTTCCTCTTCTTGACTAAAGAGCTAATGGAGGAGAATAGTTGAGCTAAAGTAGGCTCTTCCTCTATGACAGCCTCTGACATTTTATTTTTGCCTTTCTTAAGAGATAGCAAAACCTGTGAGAGAGTGGATGTTGTGAATGAAGTATCACTACTTGGTTAAGTTTGTAGAGTTGTTTTAGAAACATGGCTTGATATATTTTCTCCAGGGTTGACTTCCTCTGGAAGAAAAACAGGCTCAGAAGTTAGAACTCTAGGGTTGACTTCCTCTGGAAGTTCTTCTATCATGATGAGATTTTTCCTAAGTTTTCCTCTTGAAGAGGAAGTTGTCTACTCTCTACCTTTTGACACAGAATTTTTAGGAGGCATAGTATCTCTCTACTTCAATTTATTTTTATACTTCTCCATGAATGACCTGAGGTTCCCTAGGTGAACTACTCACTGGTGAACTGCTGATATGGGCCTCATTGCCTGGTTGTGTTGTTGGCATAGGTATAGGATCTCCAGCTTTCTTAGTCGAGATTTTGATTTGCCTTCTGACTGACATGGAGGGAGGGTCAACTTGGAAGAAATTTTATGAACAGATAGGTTTTCATTGTGAAATGTTTGGCATAGGAGTTGCGCTAGTTTGTTCATGAGCATCTCGTTTCTTGGGCCTCCCTACCCTTCTTCTAGAGTTGACACTACCAAAACGCTCATCTGTCAAGAATTTATCCCGAGTGGTCCTCTTCTTTTTAAGGCGGTAGAAAATCAAAATTTTAATCAAACCCCTATGATATAGGTTGTGCAAAGGATAGTTAGGGATCTTCTACAATTTTAAGGACATCTTGAGCAAGGATTTGTATAGGAAGTAGGGAAAATTCATAGGCTTATTACCTAAAATATGAGCAAGAAATCGCATTTGATAATGGTGGATAGAGGAGAACCTACCCTCACATGTAATGTAGCATTGCACATTGGTGATCACATGTTGCCATTCAACTTTAAAACAGGAAATATGTGTAGTCGAATTCCATTTAACATTGACATGTTTAGGTTTGAGGTAGAGACTTACTTTTATGGGCAGCATTTTATTCTTGACCCAGCGTTCTCCAGTGGCCGAGGTTTGGGTAGCTCGGGCTATGATGGCTTCAGATATCTTGAAATTATTTCTCCCCAGCTTGACCTTCTCCCCATAAAATCTCTCGGCAAAGGCCTGAGCTAAAGCCACATTTTCTCGAGAAAAATTTTGCAAAAAATTAGACCAGCCAGCTGACTTAAATTAATGTTTGGCCCTAGTATCAACAAACCTCTTGTTTGTTGGCTCAAACCTATTTACATTCCCACCTTTTCCCATACTTTTAAATAGTTGGGCTCCTTCTAAACAAAAAAAATTTCAATACTAGAGGAAAAACCCCACACGGAGCCTTATTTTCCTACCTTGAAATGCTAAACTGGTTGTTGGTAGACGTGACTCCTGTTAGCCGTAACTTCCACAAAGAACCTCGGTCAAGATAACATTGAACTTAACCCTCTGATTCCACACCTCTAATCATGGTATGGAGTAATGGAACGATTTGAAATAATTTGAATACAAGCGCCAAGTCACCCCATAACACATAACACTCCACTTCATCATTTAATTATTGATATCTTGTACCATGATCTCTGCTTAAGCTTAGTAGGGTAGATATAGGTTAGTTGCATTAATGATATAACCACTGGTGAGCCCTGCTATTGAACCAAGAGTGCTGCAACTCCCAGGGGTTGCCCTACTTTACTTTATCAACCCACGGTTCGTACAAAATTTGAGGTGAGAGTTCTATATACACAGCAGATGCATTATGTTCATGCCATTCTCTTCCGCTTTACGAAAGGGTGCTATTTCTAAGGGTTCTGAGTGAAGTCTGTTACACTTCAATGAAACTAAACTAAATTTCATAAAGGAAATGACAAAAGGAAACTAAATTAAATTGTTGAAAAGAAATGACAAAAATGAAACTAATTTAATTTGCAAAAAAGGAAATGACTGAAAAGAAACTAAACTATATTCCTGAAAAGAAATGGCAAAAAGGAAACTAATTCCAAACCATACTTAGCTTGGACAAATGGCTAAATTCACTCTACTTATTCTACGATCTATCTACCATTCTCTTATCCATGCAACTAAACTATCCATGACTTAATTCTAGCTAAAAAGAGTTAGTTTGCAGCTTCGAGGAAGAAAAAGGGCTAAAGTGGTGAATTGGGGGCTTAGCACATGAAACGGGGCTTAGAAATGGAAAGCGGGGGTTAAAACCTTATAAAACCTTATAATATGGCAGAAATGGCTTTGGAGTGGAAATTAATGGAAAAGTGCGATGGAGCAATCGCAACTTCGCAAGTTTAAATGGATAGCAGTAAGGACCTATCGGAATGAACCAAATTGTGTGAAGTGCAGTTTGTGATGCGGTAAAGGTTGCGGGTTGCAATTTACGATGGGATAAGATCTGTGGGATGTGATTTGTGATGTGTGACTTGGCGGAGGGTGACGTTGCATAGTTATCGCATTGGCGGAATAAGCATTAATTGTTATGCAAAAAGGTAAATGATGTGATTTGTGATTTGCGATTTGCGATTTCGCAATATCGCAATCGCAAAGAATGGGCGGTAATTGTTAAGGGTGAAAGGTAAATGTTGCGAAGTGCGATTTGTGATTTTGCAATATCGCATTCGCAAAGAACGAGCGGTACGTGTTAAAGGTAAAAGGTAAATGTTGTGATTTGCACAATGCGACATACGGTGGCAGGAGACTCGAGGAGTAAAGGCAGAAGATGAGTTCCAATGGTTTTTCAAGAATTTAGCGTTAAAAAGGTAAAGTAGTCAGGACCAATAAAAATACAAGAATAAGGCGGGTTGGATGGTTCTAAGTGTTTTTATGAATAAAAAAGGTGGGTGCGGTAGCTGCGATGAGAGAAGAAAAGGAGGGATGGAGGCGTAAAGGCAAGGTTCAAGAGTGTAACACAGAGATGAAAGGAAGATGGAAGATGGAGTTGGAGGTGCTAGAAAACTTCTCCTGGGCTATGCTACCCGTACCTGCAATCAACCTGCCTATTTATGCAAGAAACACAGACAATATGTTCATGAAAATACAGGCACTGAACTAATCTATTTCCAAGAAATCATAAGCAAGAAAGAATTTTTGGTCTGTGGGGAAAGGTCTACCCTCCTCGAGCTCTATTGACAGAGTTGAGAGGGGAAGGTTGGCCTCACAACTTTATGGATTTTATCAACTATTCTTCCACTCGGTAAGTAGATTAAATATACAACAAAATACAAAGGGAAGCAAACTAAAACATCAATACAAATACTAGCAAACTAGCTAACTGCTCAGAAGAAAAACTAGCTAAACAACATGAAATAAAAGCATGAAACAACAAAGAAGTTGAGGCACATGGGTTGGGCCCTAACCTAGGAGCCCAGCTCTCTAGAACTAGATCAATAAATTGGCGTCTCTCTACGCATTTCATAAAAAATAACAGTCTGTTCCATCCATAAAAGTTTTAACAAAGCCTAATGGCTTTACAACAAAAATTCGAATCTAATGGAATGGAATGGAAGTTGACCAGAATGGGATTGAAGAATTGACCCTAATTAGCTCTTGATCAGCTTTATTTATACTAAATGGCAGCTACCAACAGCTCCCTAGAAAATATTTAATGAGTCCACTTGACTCCAAGTAAATCGTAGATTGAGTGAACTTCGTCTTTAGTTTCTTGGTTGCCTCTAGAATTCGAATTGCTGGAGGGGATCTCATGAGGATCCTTTGGCTGCCTTTGGAGTTAAGGAGGGTGGAAAACCCACTTGAATATCTCCAAGATTTCTCCCTAATTTCCTGATACTGTGCTCATTTATTCTTCAATCTTGATCTTCTAGTGGCAGGGAGAAAGTCCCTAAATCATCTCCTTCTCCTAATCTTTTCTTTTCATCTCAATCTTGATACTGTGCTCAGGGAGAAAACATTATTAAGTGCAGAAGGAGAGATTTTAACATATCTTTTCATGTACATAAGGAAGGTAGATGGGCTTAAGAAAGGTTAGATGGGCCTTATTTTATGTCTAATTTAGAGGCCCATCATCACCCCCCTACTGAAACTGTTGCTCATCCTCTAAGCAACCTATTCATCCTCCCTGCCTTATGGTTCTTCCTGCATGCTAGCTTATTTTCATTTTATGTTTATTGGCCCATGCGCCATTCCCCCTGCTATTCTTCTTGCTAATCTTTTTACATTTCTTCTTGTGGGTGATTCATGGAGGAATTGTGCATGCCAAGAGGTGGTGGATCCACCTTTTATTTGATTTTTTTTCTCTTTTCTTTTTTTTCTTTTCTTTTTTTTCTTTTTTTTCTTTTTATTGCATGCAAAGTAAACTCACAGTTCTTTTTTCTGTGAACTAAGTTCACCCTTAGTTACCCCTTGGCACTCCTTGTCCTCTATTACAACAAGCTACTTACTGCCCACTTTCTCAATTCCTTTTTACTTTTGTCTTGTTCCTTTGCTTGGTGGAAAATGTGAGGCTAGTTGCTAGATAAGGCTGAGGTTGCTCTGCTACTAATTTTGGCTATATAAAAAAACTTTCCTTCTCACACTTTTTAATGTTATATTAAGCTAAAATAGATTTGAAGAAAGGGTTAAATGATTGCATACCTGAGCCTTACCATTGATTTCTTTTTTCATGTGATATTGAAGTTGTTGCTGATATGGTTGTCGAAGCTATTATGAAGCTGCATATGATAATCTGGTTGAGGTCCTTTTGGAGCTTCTGAGCACAGGAGGAGGAAGTCCAATTTTGACTACCTTTGACTAAAGTGTTGACCAAATATTCTTTTTCTGCCAACTTGTTTTTTTCTACTTGCAAAGGTTGGAGAGCACCTGCATTCATTAGAGAGAGATACATGGAGAAATACATTCTCTCTTTTTTCCCTTTTTTTTTTGAAGGCCTACTAGCTGCCTAGGTGCTTCAAAGGAGGTTTTCACCTAGGTTATTTTATTTTCCTCTCTTTTCTTCAACCCAATGACTGCCTCATGGAGTTTTTCAATCAATGAGCCAATCTCAGATGCCTCAAAATAGGTTTTCACCTAAGATTTTATTATGTTTCCCTTTTTTCTCATTTTTTTTTCCTTTCTTTTTTTCAGTTTCCTACTCTACTTGAAAAAAAAAAACCTTTTTCAAGTATAGGAATACTTCCAATGGAGCCATGTGCACATCAAGATGATAGATAAAATCAAGTGCACACTTGGAATACACGTTCTAACATGTACCTGAATATAAGAGATGAATTTCTTTGACTAGGATTGTATCAAGCACTGTTGGAGAAGAGTGTGTTGCTGCAACTTAATGACTATTTGGAACCATATGCCAATATAGTTGTGATGCCCCTGGTTCACTTGCTAATTTGGATCACCTTGGATGTCCTCTTCTCTTATGACATTCAAATCTTCCTCTTTTTGCTGATTATTCTCTTGAACACATGGAGGAAATGCGGGTACACATGAGGAAACTTTCTCAACATCTAATTCTGATATCTGCTCTTCATCAAGTGCAACACTTGATTCATTGATCTCCTCATTCAAATCTCTTTCCTATTTATGTTGTCCTTCAATGACATTAAGAAAATATATGTTTTGCAATACCTTTCTTGAACTAAGATGCAGACCATTTAGATCAAGAGGGTATGTTTGGTAGTGTTGTACCTCAGCATTGTAAGTGGGTTGAGATACTTCATGGTGTGGGTTTGGAAATGGTGGTACAGGTAGTTGAATGGGGGTGGATATATGAGATGGATGTGGTTGAGGTTTTGGTTGTGGTGGAGGTGGATGGTAGGGATAACATGGAGTTGGATATGGAGGATATTGAGGGGAATATTGAGGATAATGTGGATTTTCCCAATAAGGACCTTGCCAACCATGTTTCCAAGATTTGTTTTAGGGGTGAGCTGGCCAAGGTTGCCAAGGAGGGAGTGTATCCCAATTAGTTTGAGATGGATGTGAATAAGCTTGAAATTGTGAAGTGGGTCCTTGCATCATAGAAATTTGACTAGGATGCCAGGGTATCCTTGGAGCTACATAATGTTAGAGTTGGTCTTTGCATCCCTCCATCAGAGATCATTTCTCTTATTACATTTCATTTTTAGGTGTCTCATTCAGCTCATTCATCTGCATTCCGTTAGGGGCATGCCATTATCTGACGGAACGGATTTGTCACTCATTCTCCCTCATGTTTATACCTGCTGCTTGGTCAAAATTTATCAAAATTCATCAAAGTTGATTTCAGTCATTTACAGTCATAGATGGTATTTTGGTCGAACAAGAGTCATTTTAGTTTCTAAGTCTAGGGTTTGGTCTTCAGAATATCAAATAATGCCCGCAGGCCATGAGGATGTCTTCAATAAGTTTTCATTTCAAGATTTTCATCATTAACAATGCTCAAGGATGTTTCTTCTTCAAAACTCTATTTTGAAGAAGAAATCGTCAAATTAATTGTCTGTAATAAATATGTATTTTTAAAGTTTTCCGCCATGAAGTACTTAAAATGCAGCCTCTAGTCATCCTTTGTCGAAGTCCAAATGCCACCATCGCTGCAAAAAATCAACCAAGAAGCCATCGTTTTAGCCAAAAAATCAAAAGGAAACTTGAAGAACATAGTTGTATTAAAAGTGAAGAAATGCCAATTCTAAAACATTACAAAAATGGGTCTTTACAAAGAAAAAATCAAAGCCATGACTTTATATAGATATTTCTATGTTTATCAATGCCATTTTCATTCAAGAGATCATTTGAAAGCCGACTCAAGCTATGAGAGGGCGAAGCTGTAAGTTTTAAAGCCAAGATTGTGTTTAGAAGTGCGCGCGGTGCATTGGAGGAAGACGCGGCGCATCCACAAGACGCGGCGCATAGGGCCGATTTTCACAGTGAAAATTTGCTCTGGCGCGGCGCATCCAGGAGGCGCGGCGCACTGGGTGTGCGCGCGGCGCACAGAGCTTCCAAACAGAATTGTGCTACTTCTTCATCAAATTCGCAAAACGACTCAAATATTTTTGCTCCAAATAAGTTTGTGAACTCTTGTCATTGATTTTTAGCTGGTGTTGCGTGTTGTTTGCAAGAAGGAATATGAAAGTTTGAAAGTCAAAACCATAAACCCTATCACCTTATTAAAAAATTGCTTTCTTAGAGTTTGAAATTGGTGTTTTAAACTAGTTTTGTGCCACATATTCCTTTCCCTACCTTGTTATTTTTCTCCCATCCCTGTTAATCATCAATACACCATTTTCTTACATCTCTAAGAGGCATTCACTCCTAAAGCCCCTATTCCCATATCCCTTTACATCCCAAGCCCTACATTCCTAAGCCCTATTTCCCTTTCTCTAAAGCTACGTCATTTCCTATCATTCTTCTTTTTCCCATTTCACTTGTAAGACTTTAAAAAACCACAGATTCCCAAACACAGTCAAGTGACTGTTAGCACGCCTTAATTTCATTTGACAAACTCCACTTTTCCCACTGTTCCATATTTCTCCCACAGTCCCTTCCCTTTGGGCATATTTTAGCAATTGAAACGAGGCACCAATTTGTCAACAAACCAAACATACACTTTTTATACACATTGAAAAACACCATGAAAGAGACAGATTCATCATATGAGCAAGGATATGAACAAGGCAGTGACTTTACAACTGAAACTGCATGCACCAGGAGGACACTGAACGTCGGAAAAGGGAGGATAGACTCTGAATCTTGGCCGAAGCTTCTTTGGTTTAGCATGGCACTTAATGGGGGACCTTCACTCCAAATTTCAGCAAATTTGGAGAAAATTTTGTCATTTTTGAAATTTTGGTTGCAAAACAGGTTTTTCTGCCCGACGCGTCGCGCCACTCGACGCGCGCTTACGTTTGAGAGATCTTCTGGAGGAAAAATTTGCATTTTTGGATTTTTTATGAAAATTTATGCATGCTCAGGAATGGCTGAGAGATTTCATCAAGTTCTGGATGGTCTTAAGGGTCAAAAACACTCCAAAAATGGCCTTTCTGCCACCTTTTACACACACAGGAACTAGTCTTGGGATATTGAATTTTTTGAAGGGAAAATGACATCCAAATCTAGAAATTCCACTTGGGTTGGAAAGTAGACAGGTAGGGCTTTCCAATGAGCTATCATGAGCTCAATTTGGACTTCAGGAAGTTCCTCAAAAATAGGCCCAAAGTGGCGCGACGCATTGAGTTTTTGGGCGCAGCGCATAGAGAAATTTGGCTTCATTTTCACTTTTCAACTCAGAAATTCGCCCAATTTTGACTAGTTTCACTTTTTGATGTAATTATTGATCTAACTTGATGTAATTTGGTGACTATGATGTAATTTTGGCACATATTTACTTTTTCTAGAGGATTCATTCACTAAAAAGTGAAAATTAAATGAATGAATCAGTTTCCTACCATATAGAGGCAAGTTGTTTGATTGCCTAGATTTCAGTTCCTTGTTTAGAATTGGTTGAAAAAACTCCTAGAAGGATGAGCTCGACCCCTAGAGGCATGGGAAGGGGTTAAACTTGTCTATATCTTGTATTTTCTGAGACATTTTCAGGGTTGGATACTTGGGAATAGTTTGGCACCTCATTGTACATACACTTCTGCATTTTTGGCAAAGGAAAGACCAGGGTTTTGCAGCACTTGTTGGGATCCTTGTGGCTCTGAGTTTTGATGATTTTTTTCTCCATGTATTTTTAAGTTTTATTAATGTTTATGTATTCCATTTCCCTTCTCTTTGCTTCCGAAATTAAACAAACGAGTAACTAAGGTAGAATTCATTAGTTTGCTGGTGCTCTACCTTAAACTTTTGTTTAGTTTTATATGTTTTTGTCAGTTTGAAGAGGATCCTTGCACCCTCTTGCCCTCTTCAGCTCCTCAGCGGTCTAAACCATTCATCCTTTCAATTCAAAGCATTAATACCATTTCCTTCCTTGCCCCAATAAGAATTCTGAGAAAACTGGGCCTAATCCCCAGACCCAAAATTGCCTTTCCCTTGTTTCCGACAAAAACCCCTAAAAAATCATTTCAAACCCTCCTACTTATATACCTAGCCTAAAATTAGCACTCATTTCAGTCATCTCAAGCCCTATTGATATTTTTCCTGAGATTGACCCGGAGAGAGCCCTCTCCTGTTCTGGTAAGGCTAGATACCAGACTGAGCGTGGTTTGGTGTTACCCTGAATCCCACCTTCCTTCAGCCTAAGGTGGATTTGGGCTATAAAATAGTGGCGACCATATTGGGGAATCAAAATGGTTTTCTTGTTGGTGTTATTTGTTTCATAAGCTACAGACGGAGCCTGAAGTTAGCCAGATAGCATTCGAAACGCTTTTGCTTTGCATTAGCGGAAGTAGATAAACGTTGCTTCAGTCAATCTCCGGTCTAGCTTGTGAACGTGACACTTGACTTGTAGATTTTCTTGCCCCAGTACTTTTATCAAGTTCAGATCTGATGGTTGATGGTGGACAACGATCAGACATAAGAAGGCTGAAATCATTCACCTGGTGACTCCAACTCAATGTAGAGACTCCACTGGAGGACTGACTCTTTCTCTGCGAAAATGGAAGGATCTTACACAAAGTTCAGGTATCCAAAGTGGAATGGTATTCAGGATCTATTTTGCTTCCTTGCAAATTACTTCTTCGCTATTCTTGAAGCTGTCCTGAAATTTTTTCAGAATTTGTTGTATGATAAAGGTGATCAAAATATTCACTCGACCTATTCAAAGAGTGTAAATACTGAGTTTCCCTTTGATCCCGGCCTCCTTACTTTTCCCACATATTATGTTGACTCTCTTCAGAGTGATGAGCTTAAAGAAAACCAAACTGATCCGTAGCTCTTGTATATACTCCTACACCTTATATAGTCCCAGATAGGTATAAACCTCACCTCTTCATGCTTTCCCTAAAAATTATGACCTATATCTACCAAGATTTGACGGTGAATGCAACAATGTCAATGTTGAGCAACATGTGCAGAATGTGGAGACTTTTCTAGATCTTTTTGAAGTTGATGACGAAGATGTTAGTATTAGACTTTTTTCTTTTTCTTTGAGAGCCAAAGTCAAGAGTTGGTTCAAAGCCCTGCCTGATGCGAGCATCTCAGATTTCCAGCAGTTCATCGAAGTTTTCCTTGACAGGTGGGTGATCAGACAGAACCTTTTCGTGATTATAGAAGAGTATAACTAGCTGAAAAGACTACCAGGGGAGATAGTGCAACAATTTTCTTCCAGATTTAACCAAGTATATTATTCAATGCCAACTGATATAAGACCTTCTCCTAGATCTGCTCTCTTGCACTACCTGGGTACCTTTGATCCGGAAATGGAGTTTCAGTTGAGAGAAAGGAATATTGCAACACTTCAAGAGATGCAGAATAGTGCAGTGAATGTAGAGGCTCATTTGCTGATCCGAAGGGCAAGGTTGAAGGAAGAAGAGATGAAAAACATGGATCCGGAGAAATCGACATTTCTAGAGGTAAAGCTTGATATGTTGGTAGGTGCAGTAGAAGAGATGATGCAAAAGAACACCACAAGGAATGAGTATAATGCTCAAACCCATGACTTGCTGATTGAAGAAGAACAAGTTGTTGATCCAAAACATTTTGTTTCTTATCCCAGTTGTCATAGTGATTGTTTTATCGATCATCTTGAAGAAGAGAGAGCTGTTGATATGACATGTATGCTTGATGATGTGTTGTATAATGACGATTTGCCTCAGTTTGATCGGTATGATGGTGATTATGTTCTCCAAAAAAAAGCTAATCTTGCAGACAAATCAGCAGCTAGTTTGTGCAAGGAGGAAGTTCACTTTCAGTAGCTCAAGTACAGTGATCAACCGATGCATATTAGCTATGACAATGATGAGGAAAGTGCAGCAAATTTTGAAGTGATGGATCTTTTCCTTTTTGTTTTGATTCGTTTCAGTTCATCAGAGACAACTTCCATACAATCAGAAATCAATTGTCGACTAGTCTTGATCTGAACCATTTTGAGGGCAATAAAAACTTTGTTCAAGACTTTTCATATTCAGATTTGCAGCCCTCGAAACCCATTCATTCTCAAGTTGTAGATGAAGACATGGAAGCTGGCACATATGATCAAATGCTACAAGGTGACTCCGTACCATTCTGTTTTGAATCATTTCAGTTGTTGAAGGGTAAATTGCATAGTAAATCTTCAAATGAGCAGCCTGAAGGAAATCAACAATCTCTCAGTTTTAATGTTGAGGATGAGACAGATATTGAAATTCTTGAGCAAGTTGTTAATGAGAAATCTTCCCCTGAAATGATTGATGAAATCATTTTGGATACAAGACCCTCCCTAGCCCCATATTTGTAGCCACCAAACAGAATTGAAGGTCAGATTGCGGATGAAGGCGTGGAAGCTGAAATACATGATTTGATGATGTAGGAAGATTCTATACCCTTTGTTTCGAAGCATTTCAGTTTATAAAGCAGAATCTTCATAATATCCCTCAAGAAAAAGTTGAACAGCCAGTAGGATGTCATACCGTTTCAATGGATACATTGCAGCAGTCTTCTCAAGTTTTTGATGATCCTATTGCTTGTGTGTTGGATGATGTTTGCTGTAAAAATTATTCTCCATTGGCTAACCATGTGACGGAAAAGAATGTTGATAATAATTTTATTCAAAAGTCGCTTTCATTGTCTTGTTTAATAGAGTTTTCATTACAAAGCCCATGTCAAGATTTGCAGTCATATGAGGATATTGATAAAGGAGACTTTTGTTCTGTTTGGAATCAGCAACAGAGTTTGTTATGCACGAAATTCAAGATCCTTTTAACAGCTTGCTGCAATCACCCAAGAAAGACAGCACGGATGTGAGGAAAATATTAATATCCAGCTATGAAGATTACCTGGACCAGAGCAGTAATGTGTTAATGGAAATGAATAGCTATGTTTATGAAGATCCTTTCGCAGTTTTCTTGAAGTCATCCAGTCAATTCATGCTTTGCAAGTTTATCAGCAGTCAACTTGATTCCGAGTTTCCATGGGAGTTTCTTTTCGATTCTTCCCTTTTCCTGCGCATCAGAAAGCATTTGGGAAGAAATCAAATAGCAGCCAGGATGCTTACATGGTTGCATTGGTTGTTCCATTTCACTTGATTGGGTGGTGAAAAGAACAATTAGAGTAGGATTGCTGAATAAGCTCAATTTTGAGCATCTTTCCAATTTGTCAGTTTTTTTTTAGTCATGTTTTTACTCAGCATGGTTTTATTATGGTTTTCAGTTTAGGCCTTGAGGCAAGTTTCAGTCAATAGATTGAGTCAAATTTTTGTGTTGATTTGTCAAGTCAATGACTCCATAGCCCAATGGACGAAGGCACTGTCTGCTCTCTCAAAGATCTGCAGTTCTTGGCACCTCCAAGGAGCCACCATCCACATTGGAGCCAATGTTAGAGTCGGTCTTTTCATCCCTCCGTCAGAGATCATTTCTCTTATTGCATTTCATTTTTAGGTGTCTCATTTAGCTCATTCATCTGCATTCCATTAGGGGCATGCCATTATCTGACGGAAGGGCTTTGTCACTCATTCTCCCTCATGTTTATACCTGCTGGTTGGTCAAAATTTATCAAAATTCATCAAAGATGATTTCAGTCATTTACAGTCATAGATGGTATTTTGGTCGAACAAGAGTCATTTCAGTTTCTAGGTCTAGGGTTTGGTCTTCAGAATGTCAAATAATGCCCGCAGGCCATGAGGATGTCTTCAATAAGTTTTCATTTCAAGATTTTCATCATTAACAATGCTCAAGGATGTTTCTTCTTCAAAACTCTGTTTTGAAGAAGAAATCGTCAAATTAACTGTTTGTAATAAATATGTATTTTTAAATTTTTCAGCCATAAATTACTTCAAATGCAGCCTCTGGTCATCCTTTTTCGAAGTCCAAATGCCACCATCCCTGCAAAAAATCAACCAAGAAGCCATCGTTTTAGCCAAAAAATCAAAAGGAAACTTGAAGAACAAAGTTGTATTAAAAGTGAAGAAATGCCAATTCTGAAACATTACAAAAGTGGGTCTTTACAAAGAAAAAATCAAAGCCATGACTTTATATAGATATTTCTATGTTTATCAATTCCATTTTCATTCAAGAGATCATTTGAAAGCCGACTCAAGCTGTGAGAGGGCGAAGCTGTAAGGTTGAAAGCCAAGATTGTGTTTAGAAGTGCGTGCGGCGCATTGGAGGAAGACGCGGCACATAGGTCCGATTGTCACAGTGCAAATTTACTCTGGCGCGACACATCTAGGAGGCGCGGTGCACTGGGTGTGTGCGCGGAGCACAAAGCTTCCAAACAGAATTGTGCTACTTCTTCATCAAATTCGCAAAACGACTCAAATATTTTTTCTCCAAATAAGTTTGTGAACTCTTGTCATTGATTTTTAGCTAGTGTTGCATGTTGTTTGGAAGAAGGAATATGAAAGTTTGAAAGTAAAAACCATAAACCCTATCACCTTATTAAAAAATTGCTTTCTTAGAGTTTGAAATTGGTGTTTTAAACTAGTTTTGTGCCACATATTCCTTTCCCTACCTTTTTATTTTTCTCCCATCCCTTTCAATCATCAATACACCATTTTCTTACATCTCTAAGAGGCATTCACTCCTAAAGCCCTTATTCCCATATCCCTTTACATCCCAAGTCCTACATTCCTAAGCCCTATTTCCCCTTCTCTAAAGGTACGTCATTTCCTATCATTCTTCTTTTTCCCATTTCACTTGTAAGACTTTAAAAACCACATATTCCCAAACACAGTCAAGTGACTCTTAGCACACCTTAATTTCATTTGACAAACTCCACTTTTCCCACTGTTCCATATTTCTCCCACAGTCCCTTCCCTTTGGGCATATTTTGGCAATTGAAACAAGGCACCAATTTGTCAAAAAACCAAACATACACTTGTTATACACATTGCAAAACACCATGACAGAGACAGATTCATCATATGAGCAAGGATATGAACAAGACAGTGACTTTACAACTAAAACTGCATGCACCAGGAGGACACTGAACGTCGGAAAAGGGAGGATAGACTCTGAATCTTGGCCGAAGATTCTTTGGCTGAGCATGGAACTTGATGGGAGACCTTCACTCCAAATTTCAGCAAATTTGGAGAAAATTTTGTCATTTTTGAAATTTTGGTTGCAAAACAGGTTTTTCTGCTCGACGCGTCGCGCCACTCGACGCGCGCTTACGTTTGAGAGATCTTCTGGAGGAAAACTTTACATTTTTGGATTTTTTCAGTGCACATGTAATGCTCAGAATACGAGATTTCATCAGCCTCTGATGGTCTTATAGTCAAAAACACTCCAAAAATGGTTTCTTCTCGCTAATTCTTTTACATTACATAGAACTAGCCTTGGGAGAGATTGAATGAGGAAAACACAATCAAACCAATTCACGCCTGGGTTGAAAGACAAAGTAGGGATTTGTAAACTGAGCTATCATGGAGCCTGACTGACATCAGGTGCCCCGTAGGGCCTGCCAAGGCCGATGCATTGAGTTTTTGGGCGCGGCGCATAGAAGACTTTTGCCTTTTTTTCACCCTTCAGCTCAGAAATTCACCCAGTTTTGACTAGTTTCACTTTTTGATGTAATTCTTGATCTACCTTGATGTAATTTGGTGACTATGATGTAATTTTGGCACATATTTACTTGTTCTAGAGGATTCATTCTCTAAAAAGTGAAAATTAAATGAATCAATCAGTTTCCTACCATATAGAGGCAAGTTGTTTGATTGCCTATATTTCAGTTCCTTGTTTAGAATTGGTTGAAACAGCTCCTAGAAGGATGAGCTCGACCCCTAGAGGCATGGGAAGGGGTTAAACTTGTCTATATCTTGTATTTTCTGAGACATTTTCAGGGTTGGATACTTGGGAATAGTTTGGCACCTCATTGTACATACACTTCTGCATTTTTGGCAAAGGAAAGACCAAGGTTTTGCAGCACTTGTTGGGATCCTTGTGGCTCTGAGTTTTGATGATGTTTTTCTCCATCTATCTGTAAGTTTCATTAATGTTTATGTATGCCATTTCCCTTCTCTTTGCTTCCGAAATTAAACAAACGAGTAACTAAGGTAGAATTAATTAGTTTGTTGGTGCTCTGCCTTAAACTTTTGTTTAGTTTTATATGATTTCGTCAGTTTGAAGAGGATCCTTGCACCCTCTTGCCCTCTTCAGCTCCTCAGCAGTCTAAACCATTCATCCTTTCAATTCAAAGCATTAATACCATTGCCTTCCTTGCCCGAATAAGAATTCTCCGAAAACTGGGCCTAATCCCCAGACCCAAAATTGCCTTTCCCTTGTTTCCGACAAAAACCCCTAAAAAATCATTTCAAACCCTCCTACTTATATACCTAGCCTAAAATTAGCACTCATTTCAGTCATCTCAAGCCCTATTGATATTTTTCCTGAGATTGACCCGGAGAGTCTTCCCGTTTCCGGGGTAGGGCTGGCTACCAGATCAGGAGTTTGTATGTATAATCGCCTTTCCTTCAAATAGGATAAGGTGGATTTGGGCTATAACACATAACATAGCTTCTTTGTTGATTTCCTGGCTCCATTTTCCTCCTAGTAAACTTCTTTAAACCTGGGGAATGATGAATAACAATTAGTAGCATATGATTTTGCATGGATAACAAAAATATCAGCATCTTCTTTTTTCTCATTTTTCCTATCCATCCATCTCTTCTTCCTTCAAAAGTGTATGTTCATGTGGCTCTTACTGCACCAGGTGGTGAAGTGGCGAGTTGGTGTTGGAGAAGTATTTAAAAATTAAAATTAAAATTAAAATTAAAAATAAAAATAAATTAAATTAAATTAAAAATTAAAAATTAAAATTAAAAAATTAAAAAATCTAAGTATCCCTACTCCAATGAGACATGAAAATCAGATTTTTTTTGTATTTTTCAATATTTCGAAAACAACATGAAAAAGGAAAGAAGAAAAGAATGTTAAAAAGGAATCAAAGCATCTACCAGACACATCCCCGGCAACGGCACCAAAAAGTGGTGAGCCCCGGTATTGCACCAAGAGTGCTACAACTCCCAGGGGCTACCCCACTTTACTGTATCAACCCGAGGTTCGTACAAACTTTGAGGTGACAATGCTATATACATAGCAGATGAATTTTGTTCATGTCATCCTCTTCTGCTTTACGAAAGGGTGTTATTTCTAAGGGTTCTCAGTGAAGTCTGTCACACTTCAATGAAACTAAACTAAATTGCAGAAAGGAAATGACAGAAGGAAACTAAATTAAATCACTGAAAAGAAATGACAGAAATGAAACTAATTTAATTTTCAGAAAAGGAATTGACTGAAAAAAAACTAAACTATATTGAGAAAATAAATGGCAAAAAGGAAACTAGTTCTAAACCATACTTAACTTGGCCAAACGGCTAAATGCACTCTACTTATCCTATGATATATCTACCATGTTCTTATCCATGCAACTAAACTATCCATTACTTAATTATAACTAAAAAGAGTTAATTTGCAACATGGAGGAAGAAAAAGGGCTAAAGTGGCGAATTGAGGGCTTATGGCATGAAACAAGGCTTAGAAATGGAAAGCGGGGGTTAAAACCCTATAAAACCTTATAATATGGCAGACATGGCTTTGGAGTGGAAATGAACGAAAAAGTGCGATGGCGAAGTGTGATGGAGGACAAAGGCCGCGATGTGTGATGTCGCAATCGCAACTTCGCAAGTTTAAATGGATAGCGGTAAGGACCTAACAGAATGAACTAAATTGTGCGAAGTGCGGTTTTTGATGCGGTAAAGGTTGCAGGCTGGGATCTGCGATGGGATAAGATCTACAGGATGCGATTTGCGATGCGTGATGTGGCGGAGGGTGATGTGGCAGAGTTATCACATCGGCAGAATAAGCGATGAGTGTTATGAGAAAAGGTAAATGATGCGATTTGTGATTTCGCAATATCGCAATTGCAAAGAATGGGTCGTAAATGTTAAGGGTGAAAGGTAAATGTTGCGAAGTGCGATTTGTGATTTCGCAATATCGCAGTCACAAAGAACGAGCAGTAAGCGTTAAAGGTAAAAGGTAAATGTTGCGATCTGCGTAGTGCGACGTACTATGGCGGGAGACTCGAGGAGAAAAGGTGGAAGACGAGTTCCAATGGTTTTTCAAGCGTTTAGCATTAAAAAGGTAAAGTATTCAAGACCAATAAAAAGACAGGAATAAGGCGGGTTGGATGGTTCTAAGTGTTTTTACGAATCAAAAAGGTGGGTGTGGTAGCTGCGATGAGAGAAAAAAAGGAGGGATGGAGGCGTAAAGGCAAGGTTGGGAGCGTAACACAGCGATGAAAGGAAGATGGAAGATGGAGTTGGAGGTGATGGAAAACTTCTCCTGGGCTATGTTGCTCGTACCTGCAATCAACCTTCCTATTTATGCAAGAAATACAGACAATATGTTCATGAAAATACGGCACTGATCTAATCTATTTCCAAGAAATCATAAGCGAGAAAGCATTTTTGGTCTGTAGGGAAAGTTATATCCTCCTCGAGCTATATTGACAAGGTTGAAAGGGGAAGGCTAGCCTCACAAATTTATGAACTTTATGAAATATTCTACCATTCGGTAAGAATATTAAATCTACAACAAAAGATAACGAGAAGCAAACTAAAACATCAATAAAAATACCAAAAAACTAGCTAGATTCTAAGAAGAAAAACTAGCTAAATGACATGAAATAAAAGCATGAAACAATAGAGAAGATTAGGCACATGGGTTGGGCCGTAACCCACGAGCCCAGCTCTCTGGAACTAGATCAATAAAATGGCGTCTCTCTACTCATTTCATAAAAAAGAACAGTCTGTTACATCCATAATATTTTTAACAGAGCCTAATTGCTTTACAGTAAAAATTTGAATCTAATGGAATGGAATGGAAGTTGGATGGAATCGAAGTTTACCAGAATGGGATTGAAGAATCAACCATAATTAGCTCTTGATCAGCTTTATTTATATTAAATGGAAGCTACCAATAGCTCCCTAGAAAATAGGTAATGAGTCCACTTGACTCCAAGTAAATCGTAGATTGAGTGCACTTCGTCTTCAGTTGCTTGGCTACCTCTAGAATTCGAATTGATGGAGGGGATATCATGAGGATCCTTTGGTTGCCTCTGGAGTTAAGGAGGGTGGACAACCCCCTTGAATTTCTCCAATATTTCTCCCTAATTTCCTGATACTGTGCTCATTTATTCTTCAATCTTGATCTTCTAATGGCAGGGAGAAAGTCCCTAAATCATCTCCTTCTCCTAATCTACATAATCTGCCAAATATTCTCACAATATTCTACAAAAATAACCAATATTAGGCACAAATATGCAATTACCTTTAAACCTTCCTAAGAAAATATAAAAGCATAAGAAAACATTATTAAGTACAAAAGGAGAGATTTTAATATATATTTTCATGTACATTAGGAAGGTAGATGGGCTTAAGAAAGTTTAGATGGGCCTTATTTTATGTCTAATTTAGAGGCCCATCAACCACTCACCTATAATAATTCTCCTAAGTCAAAAAATAATTAATATTTTTAAAAAGAATAATCATGCTTATAACATAGGAGTTCTTTAGTCATCTACAAACAGGAATGATCTTTTCTCTGAAAATCTTCTTTGCAGCTCCTTATGCCTGAGAAATAGTTGCCTTTACCTCTGTATTGCAATATAACCAAAGTTCAGATAAATAGCTGCACTTTTCACTGCGTTACCAATGGAAACAGGTTCCTAAAGAAACAGCGGCTCTTTTCATTTGTTAGTAATGTGACCTTCAATTTGGAGAAATAGCTGCCTTTTATTATATCACTGTGTTAACAATGAAACTTAAACAGAGGTAGCTATCATCCCGGAAAGAGCAACTATAATTTTATTACCAAAATGACCAATATCCTTTGACACCAACCTAAGTTAAAACAGTGGTTTTAACTTCTTTTATGAACTTAAGACACTAATACCACCTATAAAATTAAAAGTATTTTGTTTTGAGACTCTATTTTGACCTTTATTGAAAATGACTCAAACTTTGACATAGGCTAGGACATAAGAAAATTTTGAAAACATAAATACAATGGCGGTCGGACTATTAACATTTACAGTGCTAATAGGGTGTTTGCATAGTTACCTAAAACATACCATCATCATGTTTAATCCCACTAGTCTAGATGAGGTATGTGTGCAATCTACACACCTTGAGGCAAGAGGGAAAAATGTACAAGAAGAGGGTAAAAACAAACCATTCAAGGGTGGTGAAAATGGAAAGGGTTTCAAGGGTAAACAAAAGAAGAATGCATACATTAAGATGAAGCCCATTGTTGGAAGCATCATCGAGAATTGAGGCCTAATAAATTCAACAACAAGGGGAAACAAAAGATAACCACTACCACACAATAGGATCTTGGATCCGACTCAGGAGATGAGACTAAAATTTCAGCCATGGTCATAAAGGGAAAAGAAGACATAGCAAGTACTAGTTCATCAAATTGTCACAGTAACACTCCAAGTGAAGAAACAAGAACAGAGTTGTTTCATGTAAGAGTGATCTCAAAACATACAAAAATTGACACACTATTTGATAGTGGGTCTCAAGCGAACTTAATATCTGAAGACTTAGTCAATAAGATTAATCTTGAAACCTTACCTCATCATAATCCATACCCTTTGGGTTGGATAACCAAGGATAAAAATTTACAAGTTACAAGAAAATGTATTTTTCAGCTTGCAATTACCGCAAAATTTATTGATGAAGTTGAGTTAAATGTTGTACCGCTTGACATATCAAGAATTATTTTGGGTAGTCCATATCTCTATGATAGGAAATCAGTCTTCTATCACCATGAGAAAAAGTACCACTTGTTCAATGATGGAGTGGAATATATTGTGAGAGGTCATCGCAAAAAGCTAAACCTCTTTTTAGTTAATGTTGGGAAAATGAAGAGACTAGTAAATTCAAGAAAAAACTTTGTGCTTCTTATGATAAAAAAAAAGAATGCTAAGGATTATGAATATTTTGAAGGTTGTGATGATAGATTAAAATCTGATTTGTTTGATATGGTAAGTCAGCATGGCGATATGTTTCAAGAACCAAAGGGGTTACCTCCCAAGAGGGGAATCCAACATGAGATACAGTTGGAACAATATGTTCCACTCCCTAACATTGGCATGTATCACATGTCGATAATGGAAAGTTCATAAATCAAGAATAAAATCCAAGAATTTTTGAATAAATGTATCATTCGCCCATCTACCTCGCCATGTGGTTCACGGATTTAATTGGTGCCTAAGAAGGATGGAACATGGCGCATGTGTGTGGATTTTTGTGCACTCAACAAAATCAGAATAAAGAATCATTATCTGCTCCCAAGGATTGATGATTTTCTTGATCAATTAAGGTATGCAAAGTATTTCACTAAATTAGACTTAAGAAGTGGTTATCACCAAGTCATAATAGCTGAAGAGGATATATGGAAGACCACATTTAAAACTAAACATGGATTGTTTGAGTGGCTTGTTATGCCTTTTGGTCTTGCAACGCTCCAAATTCTTTCATGAGAGCTATGAATGATGTATTAAGACCATTTCTTAATGAGTTTGTCATTGTCTACTTAGATGATATTTTGATATTCAGAAAATCACAAGATGAAAATTTCATGCATGTAATAAAGGTGCTTGATGTCTTGAGAAAAGAACGGTTGTTTTTTAATATGTCAAAATGTGAATTTGGTAAAACTTCTTTAGTGTATTTGGGACATATTGTTGGAGGAGGTGAGATGAAGATAGACGACCCCTCTAAAGTTGAGGTCATTGTGAATTAGCCTACACCTAAGTTAGTCACAGAGGTAAGAAGTTTTCTAGGAGCAGCACAATATTTGAGGAAGTTCAGTGCTAATTTTTCTTCTATTGCAGCTCTGTTGCATGCATTGACTAGTGTTAAGAAGGTCTTCCAATGGGGAGGAAATCAGAAAAAAAACTTTTGATGCTTTGAAAAAGAAGATCAGTTCAGCCCCAATACTAGCACTATCGGACTTGAGATGGCCCTTTGAGATTCAAACAGGTGCAAGTGACTATTCCATGGGTGCAGTCCTTTTAAAACATGGTAAACCTATTTCATTCCATTCAAAAACATTTAATGGTGCAGTGATAAATTATCTTACATATGACAAGGATCTATATGAATTGGTTCAAAGTGTGAAGAAATGGAAACATTATTTGATGGGAAAGGAAACCATCTTTCACACCAATCACCAACCATTGAAATACTTGCAATCGCAAACTAAATTGTAGCAGACAAGGCACTTTCGATGGATGGGTTTCTTGCAGTAATTCCACTTAGTCATTAGGTATAAGAAAGGTATATACAACAAGGTTTTTGATATGCTTTCTAGGCCTATTATTAATGCAGCTACTTTACTCAAGAATACATATGTTTTACATGAAAGTTACATTGACCAATATGCATTTGACAATGACTTTCAAGATGTTTATTCAAACTTGATTCAAGGTCCCCAAGCTGAGGAATTTATTACCATGTACATAATAACCTTTTTTATCATTTGGGAAAGCTTTGTATTCCACAGGGTGATAGAGTGAATGTCATAATGGAAGCACACACTTATCTTATTGCGGGAAATTTCGGTGTAAGCAAAATAGTGGAAAATATTCAGAGGTATTGTTATTGGCCTCGTATGGTTGAAAGTGTGTCACGTTTTATCAAATTTTTTTCATTATGTGCAGTCAGTAAGCCTAGTGATAGGAAGTTAGGAGTGTACACACCACTTCTGGTTCCTTCATATCCATTGGAGAGTATTTATATGGATTTTGTAGGAGGTCTTCCTTTGTCAAAAAGAGATCATGATTATTTTTATGTAGTTATGGATAGGTTCAGGAAAAAAAAATTTATTAATGCCATGTAAAAATCAAGTTACAACTAAACAAAAATCTCAGTTTTTATTTCAAAATGTTTGGGTTCATTTTGGGTTTCCTACATCTATTGTAAGTGATTGAGATTCTCGGTTTGTTGGGAATTTTTTGTAAACTTGTGGGACTTGATGGACACTAAGTTGAAGAAGAGTACATCCTTTCATCCACAAACAGATGGTCAAATCGAGGTGGTGAATAGAAAATTCATTTGTCTTCTTCTAGGATATTGCAGCAAACATCCGAAGTTGTGGGATGAACAATTGCATTACATTCAGCATGCTTACAATCATGCAAAACATTCCTCTACTCAAACATCGTCATTTTAGGCATGTCTTGGATACTTTCCAAAATCACCATTGGATTTAATGTTTGGGAAATATGTAGCTATCGATGGACATAGAGACATAGATAAAGCAAAGACATTCATATAGAAAATTCAGTTGATTCATCAAACAACGCAAGATAAACTAGCAAAAAGTCAAGGCAATTACAAAGTGAGGCATGAAAAACATCGTGTGGATCATAAGTTTCAATTTGGTGACGAATTTTGGCTTCACATTAGCAAGGAAAGGCTTTAAGGAGAAGGTAAAAAGTTGAAACCTATCCGTTATGTTCCTTCCAAATTCTGGAAAAGATTGGTAAAAATGCCTTCAAGCTTGATTTTCCTTCATACATGCAAATTAAACAGTTGTTAATTTGAAAATTTGAGATTGTATGAGCCTCCTTTGATTTGAGATCAAGGAGAGAATGTTCAGCTGCCATCTATTGAAGATTTTTCTCCAGATTTCTTTGTTGAGCTACAGAAACACACCATACTTGACAAGAGGACAAGGACGTCGACAAGAGGAAGTGTAAACTATCTTCAAGTGGGGCTTAAAGTAATAATTCCTTCAAAAGCCAAATTGATTGAAATTGGGAAGGTGAGGGAACTATACCCTTACCTATTAAGCAAATGAATATGATCTTTTAGGGTCCAAAAGTTTCCAGTGGGGAGGAATGATCATGGGCTCAGTTTCATGCTCAAAATCAAAGTTCTGAGAATGTCTTGAAACCTAAATGACTGCATAGTTCTCATCGTTCTGAATATGGTGCACTTTTTTTTGCTCAAAATGGACTCTGTATGCTCCCGGAAATGAGTTCTGATCGCTTTGCTAAACAGACAAAAAAAAAAAATTAAAAAGGACAAATAGGTGCCCAGTCAGCAATCCGTACTACTGATGTGGAAAGCTGACTGGGCAGGGTTGAATTTTTGTCAATTTCCTCCAGTGAATAATGGAACGCCAAGTGGAAACATTGTATTGGTTGATTATTTGGGTTTGGTGGCAAGTTATTATTGGTTTAAATTTCGGACCAATTAGGTGAGGACACGTGGTGCAGCCTGGGGGTGCCACGTGCCCCCCCCCCCAAATGGTGGATCGTGGATCAAAAAAAATTGGGTTGAATACCGGATGGAGGCATTAGGGTTCGACCCCACGACCTCCCACACGCCAATGCCACGAGTTGCCATTTTTCACACCATGAGTCTTAACTATATAGCGGTGCCACATTTATTTATTGATTTTAATATTCTATGCCGGGGGGAGAGGGGGCTAGCCCCCGATTCATACGACTGAAACCTCATAACCATCAGTGGATACTAATCAAAGCATGGATTTTAATATTAAAATGAGTTTAATTAACTCTAAACCTGCGTTAAATTAGCACCTAATCCAAAAAAAATATTAAACTAATCTGGGAATATCCTAAGCACGAGTTTAGCGCTAAGAATTGCTTAGTTAGCGCTAATCGTAGTTAATTATGTTAATGAGGATTAACTTGGTGGTCCGCAAATTTCAGTTCCAGTTTAACTCCAACTAACTAGATTTAGCTCCAGTTAGCTAAATTTAGGCCTAAAATTATGGAGAAAATGTAAATGGTCATAACTTTTTGAGTTTTCGACCAAATCAGGTGCAGAAAGAGGCTAGATGACCATTTTTTGGCATTAAGGACTCATTGGTGCAGGTTTCATGAGCATAAAATCATTGTAAACATGTAATTTTTCAAATTTGAGCATAATATAGAAGCCCAAGCCATGGAAGTTGGACCAAGGAGATGTATCCCAGGAGGGGCGAACTCCTTCATCAAATACCTGTGTTGATGTGTTGTATGGTTATGTACTGTACTTTTATTCGTTGTTATTGTGCCTTTATTTTATATTAAATTGTTCATAAAATTAACATGGAAAACACTAATGAGACTTGATAATTTGCAAGATAACTTGAACACTTAAGCACACATAAGACATTGTATTCAGAATCTGAAAGAGTAATTAGCACAGCAACACTAACATACTTCATTCAAATCACCAATTGGTGAGCTGGCATCATGACGAGTTGTCAGCCATGTGGAGTTTAACTACTGATTTTCCCCCTTGAACAAGTGGCACAATAATATTCGTGATCTTATTTGATGATTCATCCACCTTTTCACAGTGTTGATTGTTCAAAAACATCAAAAACACATAACGCTGGAAGAAAAACAGAGTACAAGAACTTTCGCAGCAACCTCCAAAATCCATTTTATGCACAATATTTGACCTTTCTGACGACTGGAGGATCTTCATTGGGACTAATGAGGTAAACACATGCTCTAGTCAATCCTTGTTCTAAGAATTTTGCAGAATTTTACCCTCAAAGAAACCTACAGCACTTTTGTAGCAAAATCTCATCTTTGAGCCTGGGACTCGCTACGAAAGTACCTAGTTTACTGATATTTTGCACCTACTTCTTTTTTTACCTCAAAAACACTAATAAATCATGTACATGCCTCGTATGATAGTATAAGACAAAATACGATCCAAAAATGTGTTGCCTTAACATCTTTCATGGAGTAAAATCATCATCTTGCACAACCATCTTAAGACCCCTTTTCTTCAATTCTTCTTGTACCATCTCCATTTCTTATTCCATGTCTTTGAATTGAACTTGTAGCTTCCTTATTTATGGTTGTAGCTACCTATTACTCCTGAAAATATGCTTCATCATCCTATGTGGAGGCAGTGTCCTATTTAGCATCTTCCCTGACTTATCTGCCATTTCATTGTAAAAATCTAGTTTCTTGCTCACTTCCTTTTTGAAATCTTCCATCTCTATCTTTTCTTTTCCGAGCCAACACCAACTTAGTTTCTAGAACCTCTTCCCTAGCTTCCCTTGGTTTCTCTTGTAAGAGCTCCATCTCAGCCTTTTCTTGAAACTTCTCTTTACCCTTTCTTCCCTTGATTAACTTTGCCTCTACTGGAGATAATTTTTTTATTTCCTCCTCTAATGGAAGCTTCTCCTTTTCTGGTTTCTTAGGCATCTTCTCTAGCATATTTCCCTTAGACATTTATGACCTAGTGAATTTCTTCCTAGGTTTAAATATAAACCCTTAATCTTCTTGTGAAAAGTCCAATTTCTTAGTGTTTTGGTTCTTCTTTTTAGTCTCTTCTCCCTTGATTTCAACAGACTTCACAACAATATTCTCTTCAATTTCAATTGCCTCCAGGATGTCTGCTAACTTGTCTCTTCCCTCAGTCTGACTACTAGTAAGCCTCTTGTGGGTCCTTGTGTATGTTTTTACCTGACTGCTAGTAGAAGTTATTTTTGGCACCACAGTCTCCTGCACTTGTTCAACCTCCAGCTCCATAGATTCTACAATAGGTTGTATTTATACCTCATGATCAACTACAGGTTCAGCTCTAGACTCCTTTTTTTTCTTTGGTGTCTTGTGTTATCACTTCCTCCCATTCCCAAGGCTGAGAATGGAATAGAAGGAAGGCAACCTCAAACAAATATTTAGGTCTGGTAGCTAACCCTACCAAAACCAGAGAGGGCTCTCTCAATGTCACTTTTACAGCAAATGAGATGACTAGATATGTAATGATCTTAGGCTAGTTATAAGGCTCAATAAATAAGGATTTTGTTTGTTTTCAGTTGTTGCTAGATAGGAATGACAGTTATGGAATTAGGTCCAAGATTTCAAAGGTTAGATTTCATAGGCAAGGATGAGACCAGGTAGGTAAGCTTAGGAACATTCTTAATTTTTCATTGTGTATAGGGTGAATAGAGAGAGATTCAGAATGAGCATTAAAATTAATTCATTCATCGGAAGAGCAGAGACATGTTCATGTAAAACTTATTAAAGCATACCGTGGAAAGCAAGATTTCTGTCTATATATTGATAATATCAAAATAAAAATGCATATATGTGAAAAAAGGATAACATAACATTCAACTTGATAATATTACAGAGAAAAACAAATGTTCAAAGGCATACCACTGGAGTCTCAACATTATGTCCGCAACACTATCTTTGATTTCATTCAAAACAAACTTGTACAATAGCTCCACTACAAATAACAACTATCCAACCTCTAAAATGGCTTGAGTTTGGAGTACATATAGAAAATATAAGTCATGACACCTCATTGCGTTGAAATCTAATCCAAAACACTTCATAAATGCACCCTATGAGTCATTTCCTAGTTTCTAAGGAAGTTAGAAACCATTCCCTCAAATTTAGCTAATAAATAGGAGTGTGTCTCTCCTTCATTAATTACATCATTCCTCCATAAAGAGAGGAAAAAACAAACTATACCACCAAAAATACACCTCATTGGACAACTAAACATCACATTTTGGAGTTTTTTGTCTCTTGAAAATTATCCAAAGGAATCCAATGACACAAGCGTCACGCCTCCCAACAAAAATGTCGTGCCTCCCAGCAGAAGCATCGTGCCACTTTGGAGCTAATTTTGACTGACTTTTAGGGACCCATTTGCAAAAATGAGAGTTAGTCTAGGTATCCATGTGTTTCCTCTTTCCATTCCATCCTTAAAACTGAGAAAATACCCCCTAGAAGGCCTTCAAAAATTGATTCTCCCAACCTCACTACAGAAGCGCCGCGCAGAGGTAAAAAAGGTGGAAGAAGTATGAAAAAGGTGATTTTTTTTATTTATTCTTCAAAATGAGAGGGTGACATGTTGCCCTGATGTCATATATTTGATGTACAAGTGAAGATTCATCCATCCATATAGATTTTTCATCATTTGGATGCTCTGATGAAAAGCGTCGTGTCACTGCGCGACGCTTCTGTAATGACCAATTTTCCAAAATTTGCAAAACAATTTCTGCAAAAATAGGGCTTAAATATGGATAAATATCACTCTAACCATAACCTTTTTTCAAAATTGAGAGATTTTTTTGTTATTTGGTATGTTGTGAACAAAAAAACCTCCATTTTTTCAAAATGCTTTCTCATTTTCTCAAAATCCAAGTTTGAAGTTGATCACTAAAAATTTTCAAAATCATAGTGCCTACTTTGAGAGGGATTTTGGAGGCCTTCCTAGAGGATTTTTGGGTTGCAGGTGGTATGGTTGGAAATATTATGATGTATGCTACAAAATGGAGTCATCAAACACTGCAAACCCATGCTCCAAACCACTGAAAATTTGACTCGAATACAGCTTGTTCAAAAGTGCAGAAAATGACTTAGAGCAACTGTATTTTTGGCATTTATCTCAAATCATAACACTTGTGCATAAAATGAAGAAATTTTTTGTTCCTTGGCCTCTGATTGACAAAAACATATATCAATTCTGTAAAATTCATCTCCATTACTTCAGAAAATGGTTTTGAAGCAAAATTGTCCCTGTGTGCAATGTAAACCCTAGAAAATGATCACGAAGCTCTGAAAATGATGTCATGGGTCTGACTTGGCTCAAAATAGGAATGGTGGCCTCCCTTATGAATCTTATTTTAACCCTCCATAGTGCTTGTGAAAAGGATGAAACCCTAACTAGATGAAATGGGTAGGGAAGGTGTAGAATTAGGAAAACATGGGATAGTGGTAGGGTGGTTTTAGGGGAAGAAATGGGATGGAAAGAAGCTAGGGAAAAATCCCAAAAAAAATTAGGAGGTAGGGTGATGAATTAGCTTTAAGCTGCAAGTGTAATTTCTGGAAATGGGTATGAGGAGATTGCCAAAATGTGAAAACACGGGGATTTCCTAGTTTTCATGTGGAAATGTAGTGGCAAATTAGGGTTTTGATGAAAATAATGGTAAAGAGGGTTGTGAGTGATAGTGAGTGTTAGGGTAGGGTCTGTGGAATATATGTGAAGGTATTATATGGTGGGATGAGGGTTTAAATAACTAAAACCAATCAAGGATGAAAGTCACTAAAAATGTAATGGAGCAAAATCCTAAGGAGGGAATCCACTCATATGCCGATGAATTGACTTGAGAGAGGTATTGAGAGTGTCCAATTACTGATTAGGAGGCCTTTGAAGTTTTGTGCACTTGTTTTGAAGCTTGAATGACTGACTTGGAGGTTAAAACCCAAAAGCGTAGCGCCTTTGGCAGAAGCGTAGCACAGGTAGTGTTGGCACAAATTTTCTTATTTTTCTTCAACCCTTGGTAGATGTGGAGTATGATGGTGAGTGTTGAGTCAAATTATAGACTTATAATTTGTCAATCATAAATTTTCAACCCAGGGTAGGTAAGCTTGTGAGATACTATGCAAACTATATGCAAGCTTATTACTACAAGTGTTCATAAATTAACTATTCATACACACACCAACTAATGCCTCTTTCCTGCATCGATACTTAGCAGCAAAGTCTATGGAGTGGACTACAATATCCCTCTACAAGTCTTGTTATTGCTGATATTGACCATGAAAAGATAAAAGATCAAATTACAACAATCAAGAAACCAACTTAGACAGCATAAATCCAAGCTTTGATCAAATGAAATTAACTCATTAACATAAGAAATTTAATCAATTAACAAATTGCTGCTGAAACTTTAGAAAGAATGCATTAGTTGTGTAAAAGAATTATTGTTGCATAATAAATAAATAAACACACACACTGCGCTACAGGAGTTGTGAGAAAAGGGGGCCCTCCCTCACTCACAACCCCTTCAAAACTCGAAGAGATTGCTCAGCAAAGTAGATAGAACATAAGATATTATATTAATCTAAAAGTATACAGCCAATTACATTCTAATATATTGGTTATCAGCAAAAATCCCAACCCAACAACCCTTTACAATATGAAAGACATCTGATTTTATACAGTCTCGAAAGCCCATATTTGGCTCGAATAAGGAAAATTACTAATCTAAGCTATCAGGCAACAATACAAGTCTAGATCATCAAAGTTAGCTTTTGTTGAGTCTAACCCATGACTGAAAGCATAGATTAGACGATTTCCGTTACATAGCTGAAGTTGCCTCCTCATGTGGTCACAAGAAGAAGTTTGTGGGTTTGGGTTGTTTCAAAAGGAGGTTGGAAGTAGCCAATAGGATAGCCTCCATGTGCGACAAATTTCCCACAAAACCCATGTTATTTCTTAATCTGGAAATAAGTAGAACGTAGTCAACCGTCGATTTCGTTGCAGGAAATCAAGACGGTTGCAGGAAATCAGCGTCTGCCGGAATTCCGTAGCTAGTGCAGGAAATGTGGCTGCACGAGCTGTCTTCAGGAATTTTCCATTAGGGGAATTTTGAGGTCTAAAATGGCTCTCCTAAGGAAATAATAAAATAATAGTTAAACCAATAAAATAATATTTATAAATTTGCAATTCACTTTTTACACCACAATCCATGTAACCATGGTTAAATTAAATTCAAAAGTTGTACCAAAATTAAATTAATAAAAAAAATTGTATTGATGTGACCATAAATAAAAATGAGATTTTCAAGAAAAAGTCACTATCATTGAACAACTAATGCATTTTCCTTTATACTTAAATAACTTAAAATAAAATACGAGTATAAATTCAAAAATTCTTAATTATATTTTATGTTATTAATTAAAATTTGTATTATTTAAATTGAATAATAACATGTAATTAATGTAATATATAAAAATAATATAATATAAAATAATAAATATAATATATTATTTTATGTATGAATTTTATATTACACATTAAATTGATTTGATTTATAACATAAGAAGAAATAATCTATACTATAAAAAGGAATATAATATATATTATATATCATTTAGATTATTTTTCATAATATTATATATAATATTAATATATATAAAATAAAAAAAACAAATAATATTATATATAATTGATCTATATTTAAAATTAAAGAAAAACAAAATATTGAAATAGATTTAATTTATATTTATAAGTATAATATGAGATTTATATACATTTAAATTTAGATTTTTTTTCCCTAATGTTGAACCTAATATAAATTTTTTCAACATACAAAACTAATATTTTTTTTTTCATCATACAAAACTAAAATGTTTTTTCTCTTTAATTTTAATATTTTTGTATTGCTATTAATATTATAATAATATTATTTATAGATTTGATTTATCCTAAAATTACAAGTTACTTTTTTATTTATTTTTATTTCCTATGTATAATATATATGTATAGATATTAACTTATAATTAATTTTAAATTGTAATATTAAATAAAATGGGATGAATATATAATTTAAAAATAAATATAAGAAAATATACAAATACAATATCTATTCAAAAGTGTGTAAATACATGAAGATTGTGTAGGGATATGTATTGTTTCTTTCAAAAAATATGAAATGACAATAATAATATTTTATTCAAAAAGTGTGAAATGACATTTATTATGAGTAATTTACTTTATGACTTTAAAAGTAATTAGAGCACTATCATGGTTAACCATGAGTTTTTATCCACCATTGAGAATGTGACAAGTAAGTACCTCAACCATTAGGGATGATGACATCCCCTAAAATGTGATTGGTTCTCATAAAGTGAATTTTGATTGTGCATTTTCCTTTGGAGGCTCATTTTAGACCTGAAAATTCCCCTAATGCGGAGTTGTTTAGCATCAAAGCAAATCTGCACATGAGTTCTAGATCAATTAGAGTGGTAATTCAATAAAGATACAGCTAGATCAAAGAATACTTCAAGTTCAAGGAAAAATGACACTTATTATGTTAATTTGACATACCTTAAGCTTATAGCACCATTTTAGCCAAAACTAAACAATATATCCAAACTAAGGATAATTAGGAGCAGAAGGAGTTCAAAAATAGGGGAGGTAAGGCCTAGGAAAGGTGTCAAAAAATAGGCAAAATTGAAACTTAACATCTCCCCCACACCAAAATTCTTGCATGTCCTCATGCAAGGAAATCAATTGTTGTATTTTCACTCCCTTGCAAAAACAAGATTAAAACTTTTATGGATGCTCGTAATAATGTTCCTACAATTCTATGTGACCCATATTACCTTCACTAGATAGAGCTTGTTCCAAAAACAAAGTGTTTGTTGGACTCTTTACTTTTTTAAATTGATTTCATGAAAATATAGCACAAAGGCTGCCATGGGAATACTAAATTGCAAGGATGGTGTTATTTACTTGAATAAAATAGCCAACTTATTAAAATTTCCATAAACATCTATGGGGCATCCTCGATCAGAAGTTTTACTTTAATAACCTCATTGTAAATATGAGTGACATGATTTGAAATCCATGGTGTTTAAAAGTAGTCATAATAATACTTTCCCATAATGACCATCTTACCATTATCCACATATAGTTGAAGCTCCTCTTTTCTAGGCAAGGTGAGGTACCTACACTAAGGGTCCCACGTCCATAAAAACAAATTGTTCCAAAAAAATAGAACTCCAAGGCATAACAGCAGAAGGATCTTTAAAGCCATTCTCAAAGAGATTTGATAATGAATTCAGGAAGATAAAAACAACCAAGTAAATCATAGTGTAAATTTAACTTTAATACCACAAGCATGGCGCTGCTGCCAATAGGTGTTAATAGCCTCGACAGAGATGCATTTTAACAAACAAAATGCTTGTGTCCCAACTGTTAGATATAGATTCATATTTGTTTCAAAGAATTTACATTTATTTTTAAATTAATTGAAGGCCATTGTCCCGGCTTGGTAACCAGTTAACGACAGTCCCATTCATAAGAACTAACAAGAAAGAACAATTCGACTTGTGATGAGACCTCTTGTCTTCGATATTTTCAACTGAAATCCATTACTTTGGCTTGGTGATCAGTGCGGTAATGTCATTCTCGTTAGGACCCATGATCATGGTAAGTCGGCTCATAATGAGACCTCATATCCATAAAATTAATCTATCTTATATAATAACTATGATTATAATCAACCTTAAATAGATTACTTAATAGTTGGGGAGGTGATTCTGCTCCATAAGAGTACAAGATGGCGTGAAAAAATTTTGATTACTAATCTTTTATTGGTTGTTCCTTCTACCCTGAAGACTCATTTTAAATAAAGCATCTTAGATAATGACTAAAAAAATTCCTCAAATTGATCATGTCAGGGTTCTTTTAAAAACTTGTTATAATTTTGTAGGCGTGGTCCACCATAGGAATATTCTCATCAATACCTTCAAATAGGATCTTTAAAAAAAAATGGATGATAGTTATTGGTCAATAATCAAAGTCACTTTAAAAATTATGAGGCATTAAAAATAAATTTCTTCTGACAAGTCTTACCATGAGAGTGCATAATAATAAAAAATTTACAAGTTGTACTTTATGGAATCACAATTTCAAGAGTGTTTTTATGAAATTTTATTTCAGATGGCATCTTTATTCATTACCCTACCCTATTTTAAAGAGAGGAAGATCCCTTTTTAAGTGTAGGCGTACTTCCAATGTAGCCTTGCACGCAACATAATGCTAAATATACTCACACTTAGTTTTAAAGAATAAACCTCGATACATACCAAAGTGTGAGAAACCAATTGCTTTGATTGATATGGTACCAAGAATTTCGAGTTAATGAGGGAATGGGGTGTACTAACAATTGTTTGGAACCAAGATTCAATAGGACCCACATATTGATGATTCTCCAAATCTTCCACAGCTTGATGTTTTCTCTCTTCATATTGACAAGTATGGTTAAGGGAAATTCTAGGATTTTCTTCTTGGTGAGCTTCAACAACGGTTTTCGAAAAATTTCCAATTATATATTTCTCCTTTAATGGTTTATAGATTAAAGTTTCTTCCTGAGTTAAATGTTGCTTGGTAATAGGGGAAGTTTCTAAATTCACTCCTCCCCCCTCTCCAAAAGATATGGCATTACATTCAGTAGGGGAGTGAGTAGGAAAATAGGTGTTTTAAATTGATGTGAAACTTGATAATCGGAATTAGGATTTGGTTGCACAAATGATTGGGACCATAGAGAAGGATAACATGGTGGTGCATTAGATAGGAATTTCATTTTTTGTGGCTTAGGTAATGGAGTTTGCATGGGGAATTTCCCTAGAGAAGAGGCTCCAAACCATCCTTGAGGTTGTGGGAATATATGGCTCGAGGGAGAGGTCCAATGTGGCCATAAGGTGGGGTATTGAATTAGAGGAGGATTATAAGTTTTCCATGGAATTGTAGGGTTGTGGATGTGTTGAGGAACCTGTTGGGGATAATAAATACTATTCCAAGTATTAAATGATGATGAGTTTTGAGTTATATCTGGCAGTTGATTTATTTCCTTACTTGATTCCTTAAACACATGTTGAAACCCTGATAGTGATGGAAAATAATATACTGAATTATCCTCCTTGAACTGCTTATGTTCTTCCTATAAATCAGCCCATTGTAAATTTAGACAGGATTTTGTAGCTCCTATTTTTGTAGTAGATTTCAAAAATTGAAAAGAAGGTTCTCGAGAATTCTTAACACTCTTGGAGATTCCTCTTGAATAACTAATGCACAATTTACAAACATCATCATATGGTAAGTGATAAACATCCCCTGCTCCTATAAGATTTAAAGATTCTAAAAAATCGTCTTTGATTCCTTTGAGTAGGAGTGTTTTCAAGGTCTCTTTTACCAAATTATTATGTTTTGATTTTTGGAGGTTGTATCTAAATCGCTCCACGTAATCCTCCAAACTTTCATTTTCCCCCTGTGTTATGCCAAAAATATCTTCACCGGCCTGGCAGTAATCTTTGTATTTCTCTAAGAATACATTCTTCATTTCTTCCCATGCTTGAATGCAGTTCCCTCCAAGGCTTATGAACCATCGGAGCCCTGCTACTTTTAGAATAAAAGGAAACACTTGCAACCTTTGAGCATTATTACAATAACTATATCATCTACAAAGTACTTCAAATTCAAATAAGAATGTATCTGGGTCTTCATTTTCCAAACCATGAAATTTTGGTAGTGCAGATGGGCGAATATTATTTATTTGTGCCACTCCTGGATCTTTGATAGAGAATTCAAAAGTAATAATGTTTTCCATTTCTTACCAAATGAAAAGAGGTTCTCTATGTACTACTTCGAGACTCCTTCATCAAATTTTCTTGCCAATTGATCAGTGAAATAGGTACATTGGATGATTGATATTAGCCTCAAAACTCCTCATTGAAAAATTCCTTGAAATACCATTTATTTGTTTTCAACAAGCTAATTGGTATATATTGTTAGCATGTGATTGAATAGATTGGGGGGGTTCTTGCAGCACCCAAGAAATGAAAAAAAATTTAAAAAGAATGAAGGAAAGAAACAAATTCAAAAACTCTGCTTACCAAACAATTTGGACATGGCTTTCACGAATTTCTAACATTTGTGGGTGCGTGGCCTTTTCCTTTGTCTTATCACTTCGACTCCCCCAGTCCTGCAAAGACAAAATCGACAAAATCAAACTAAAACACTTTCATTAACATCCCTTAGTACCTCCCAGGCAACGACGCATAAATGTTGAGTCAAATTATAGACTTATAATTTGCCAATTAAAAAATTTCAACCTAGGGTAGGTAAGCTTCTGAGATATTATGCAAAATATATGCAGGCTTATTATTGCAAGTTTTCATAAATTAACTATTCATACACACACCAACTAATGTCTCTTTCCTACATCAATACTTAGCAGCAAAGGCTATGGAGTGGACTACAACATCCCTCTACATCTCTCGGTATTGATGATATTGACCATGAAAAGATAAAAGATCAAATTACAACAATCAAGAAACCAACTTAGACAGCGTAAATCCAAGCTTTGATCAAATGAAATTAACGCATTAACATAAGAAATTTAATCATTTAATCAATTAAAACTTTGTTGCTGAAACTTTAGAAATAGTGCATTAGCTGTGTAAAAGAATTATTGTTGCATAAAAAAAAAGGAATTAAACACACACACACTGTGCTACAGGAGTTGTGAGAAAACGGGGCCCTCCCTCACCCACAACCCCTTCAAAACTCGAAGATATTGCTCAACAAAGTAGACAGAACATAAGATATTATATTAATCTGAAAGTATACAGCCAAGTACAATCTGATATATTGATTATCAGCAAAAATCCCAACCCAACAACCCTTTACAATATGAAATACATCTGATTTTATACAGTCTCGAAAGCCCATATTTGGCTCGAATAAGGAAAAATACTAATCTAAGATATCAGCCAATAATACATGTCCATATCATCAAAATTAGTTTATGTTGAGTCTAATCCATGACTAAAAGCATGGATTAGACAATTTTCGTTACATAGCTGAAGTTGCCTCCTCATGTGGTCACGAGAAGAAGTCTGCGGGTTTGGGTTGTTTTAAAAGGAGATTGAAAGCAGCTAATAGGACAGCCTCCATGTGCGGAAAATTCCCCACAAAACCCATGTTCTTGCTTGATCTGGAAATAAGTAGAACATAGTCAACCACTGATTTCTTTGCAAGAAATCGACGTCTGCAAGAATTTCGGAGCTTCTGCAAGAAATGTGGTCCCACGAGCTGTCTTCAGGAATTTGCGGAGCTGTTTCGAATCAAAGAAAATATGCACATGAGTTCTAGATTAGTTGGAGTGGTAATTCAATAAAGATATAGGTAGATAAAAGAATACTTCAATTTCAAGGAAAAATGACACTTATTATGTTAATTTGACATACCTTAAGCTTATAGCACCCTTTTAGCCAAAATTAAACAATATAGTTGAACTAAGCATAATTAGGGTGGAAAGAGTTCAAAAATAGGGGAGGTAAGGCCTAGGAAAGGTGTAAAAAAATAGGCAAAATTGATACTTAATAGTGAGAAGAGAGGATCTCTTTAATTATTTCCCTATCTTTGCTAATCCCCTTTGATAATGACTTGTATGGTGAAAATGAGGTTTTGTTCGCCCTCTTTCATGACATAATTGACTCTTATGGTGGCGAAACAAATGAGACCTAGACTCTGACCTAGATGAAGGTGTGGTGAATGAACTAAGACCCTAGATGATAATGGATGACATGACTTCTGAAATTATGATGACCGTGAATGGAGTGAAGGGAGTAACATTTCATACCTAAAAACATTCAGTGAAAAAAAAATTATTTGAAAATTGACTTGAAACATGAAATTTTGTCCTAGGACCACTACTAAGAAAAGATGAAAGAGTACAATGAGCATTTGGACACTAACATTAGCTCCAACTGGGATGGCAGCTCCTTCGAGAGGTGTCAATAACACCGTAGATCAGGTAGCCTCATCCATTATGCAATGGAACCACTACAGGTACAATCCTCAAACTAACTCAAATGAAACTGAAAGCTGAACTGGACATCATCAACTGCAAACTCTAATGGAAACTGACACTGAAAAATATGCTCAGAATATTGAGCTTATTCATCACACCTTATGTACTCTAACTAATCCATAAATCACTTGATCAGGTGAAGTCGAAGATCCAATGTAACCAGTCAAGTAAATTTCTATCTAACTGATGCTTGTATTCAGCTCCATCAGGCATAAATAAAGATTGAGTAAATGGAAACTCAAAATGAAATATGAGCTTGAAACTTGTGTTGGTGAAAAAAACATCCACCTTTTCTGATGCTTGCAAAAGACTACCCAAGGGGTCTTGAAAATCATGAAACGTTACCTCTTGTTTATCAGCAAAAAGAAGGGAGATGATTTCAGATTTAATGGATGATTTTTCTTCTTCATTTGGTTGATCCTTCTTAAATAAAAATGCAGCAATGTTATCTTCCATATAATCCAAATCCAAGAAAGGATTTGTATGTTCTTGCAGATCTTCAATTGAGGTAGCCAAATCAGCATCAACACAAATATCTACAAGTGGCTTTTCATGTATATCAAAAAGAGAATTGTATTGGCTTTGAAAAAAATATATATCTTGATCATTTAAAGGTTGTTGAACATGTTCATCAAACTCAAGACAACAAACCTGGTGTACATTGTTTATGACCTCAATGGATAAATCATGACTCTCTAGAGTTTCTATACAATCAAACTCAAAATTCTGATCTACACATATTTATTCCTGAATTAAAAACTCAAAATATGAAAGGGATGAAGGGTAGTTGGACAGAACATCTTCATATATATCTTTATCACTTGAATATTGGAAATACTGCTGAAAATTATCATCAAATTGGAAAGATGGAAGATCAATGTCATCCTTTGAAGAATTATGCTCAAATTCGTTGTCATCCAAGGTAGAATCCATGATCTTCTCATGGAAGTGAAAAGGGTTTTCATTCAAAGCATCCAGGAGTTCATCATCCATAAACTCTTCATCGACATAAGCACTTTCTAGCTCTTGAATAAAATTCTCAAAGTGATTACAACAATCCTCAATCAAAATAATAGAAGGATAGGTTTCTTTATACTTCTCAAAAAATATTGAGTGAAAATCCTTGAGAGAATAAATAAAAGCAGGAGGTATGATTTCATACCAAAACCGTGCCTTTTCTTGTAATGTGATCATGAACATCTTCATTAAACAATCTTCATGAAAATTAATCTTTAGCTTACGCATATGCATATGAAGTCTTATTAAATGAAGTGTAGCATCATCACATTTACCATCTCTGAATTTTGGCAAGAATGTTTGCCAATCTACCTGAGGTGTACGATTTGGAAATTCGGAACATGATCTCAATGCATAGGAGCATATCTTCTGAACTGAGAACTCATCTTGAAAACATCAAATTCACCAAAAATTTCTTCAAGCTACCATTTTTTAAACAGTGGAGTCACCATGAAAACGCTGAACCTTTGGATTCTTCAACACTCGAGTCACCAAGTGAAAGATGCACAGCCTTCTTATGCCTAGCCATTTTTCACCATCAGCAATCAGAGCTAATCTTTTTCGTTATTTCCCAGGAAATATTTAACCTTCTCTCCCTGGAAACAGCGCCAAAATTTTATTACTTCCCCCCATAACCAAGGTTGAGAATGGAACAAAAGGAAGGTAACCTCAAACAAATATTTAGGTCTGGTAGATAGCCCTACCAAAACGAGAGAGGGATCTCTCAATGTCACTTTTATAGCCAATGATATGATTGGATATGTAATGATCTTAGGCTAGTTATAAAGCTCAGTAAATTAAGATTTTGTTTGTTTTGAGTTTTTGCTAGATAGGAATGACAGTTAGGGAACTAGGTCGAGGGTTTAGGTTAGATTTCAAAGGTTAGATTGCAGAGGCAAGTATGAGGCTAGGTAGGTAAGCTTAGGTACATGCTTAATTTTCCATTTTGTATAGGGTGAATAGAGAGAGAGTCATAATGAGAATTTAAAATGAATTCATTCATCGAAAGAGAGGACACATGTTCATGCAAATCTTATTAAAACAGAGCATGGAAAGCATGATTTTTGTCTATATACTGATAAGATTAACATACAAAAGCGTATATGTGAAATAAGGATAACATAAAATTCAACTTGATAAGATTACAGAGAAAAACACATGCTCAAAGGCATACCACTGGAGTCTCAACGTTATGTCTGAAACATTGTATTTGATTTCATTCAAAAAACACTTGTACAATAGCTCCACTAAAAATAACAACTATATAACCTATAAAATGGCTTGATTTTGGAGTACATATATAAAATAAAAGTTGTGACACCTCATTGGATCGAAATCTGATCCAAAACACTTCATAAATGCACCCTATGAATCATTTCCTAGTTTCTAGGGAAGTTAGAAACCATTCCCTCAAATTCAGCTAATAACTAGGAGTGTGTGTCTCCTTCATTAATTACATCATTACTCCATAGAGGAAAAAACAAACTATCCTGCCAAAAATACACCTCATGGGACAGCTAAAACTCGAATTATGGAGTTTTTTGTGGCTTGACAACTGTCCAAAGGAATCCAATGACAGAAGTGTCGCACCTCCCAACAGAAACATCGCGCCTCCCACCAGAAGCGTCGCGCCACTTTGGAGTTGATTTTGACTGAATTTTAGGAACCAATTTGTAAATATGAGAGTTAGGCTAGGTATCCCTGTGTGTCCTCTTTCCATTCCATCCTTAAAACTAAGAAAATACCCCCTATAAGGCCTTCAAAAATTGATTCTCCCAACCTCACTCCAGAAGCACTGCGCAGAGGTAAAAAAGGTGGAAAAAGCATGAAAATTTTCATTTTTTTGAATTTTTATTCAAAATGAGAGGGTGACATGTTGAACTGATGTCATATTTGTGATGAATAGGTGAATAGGCATCCATCCATCTAGAGTTTTCCTCACACTGCACAGAGGTAAAAAAGGTGGCAGAAGCATGAAAATTTTGATTTTTTTGCATTTTTATTCAAAATGAGAGGGTGACATGTTGAAATGATGTCATATTTGTGATGAATAGGTGAATATGCATCCATCCATATGTATTTTTCCTCATTTTGATGCTCTGAGGAAAAGTGTCGTGTCGTTGCACAACGCTTCTGTAATGACCAATTTTCTAGAATTTTCAAAACAATTCTGCAAACATAAGGCTTAAAGATGGATCAATATCTCTCTAACCATACCGTTTTTTGAAAAACTGAGAAAGGTTTTTTTTCTTTGGTATGTTTTGAACAAGCACTCCTCCATTTTTCCAAAATACTTTCCCATTTGCGCAGAATCTAAGTTTGAAATTGATCGCTAAACATTTTTCAAAAGCATAGCGCACTCTCAGCAGAAGTGTAGCACCTACTTTGAGAGGGAATTTGGAGGCCTTCCCAGAGGATTTTGGGCTGAAAGTGGTATGGTTTCAAAACTTAGTATTTCTGCTACAAAATGGATACATCAAGCACTGCAAAGCCCTACTCCAAACCACTGAAAATTGACTTGAAGATAACATGTTCAAAAGTGCAAAAAATGACCTAGAGCAGCTGTATTTTTGGCATTTCTCTCAAATCATAACACCTATGCATAAAATGAATTATTTTTTTGTTCCTTGGCCTATTAGTGACAAAAACCGTTTTCAATTTTGTAAAATCCATCTCCATTACTTCAGAAACTGATTTTGAAGCAAAATTATCCCTGTGTGCAATATAAACCCTGGCAAATGATCATGAAGCTCTAAAAATGATGCCATTGGTCTGAGTTGGCTCAAACCTAGAATGGTGGCCTCCCTTATGAATCTTCTTTTCACCCTCCATAGTGCTTTTGAACAGGATGAAACCCTAGCTAGATCAAATGGGTAGGGGAGGTGTCGAATTAGGAAAACAGGGGATAGTGTTAGGGTGGATTTAGGGGAAGAAATGGGTTGGAAAGAAGCTAGGGAAAAATCCCCAAAAAAACGAGGAGGTGGGGTGATGAATCGGATTTAAGCTGCAAGTGGAATTTCTGGAAGTGGGTATGAGGAGATTGACTAAAATGTGAAAACACAGGGATTTCCTAGTTTTCCTGTGGAAATGTAGTGGGAAATTAGAGTTTTGATGAAAATAATGGTAAATATGGATGTGAGTAATAGGGAGTGTTAGGGTAGGGTCTGTGGAATATATGTAAATTTTTTAGATGGTGGGATGAGGGTTTAAATAACTGAAACCAATCAAGGATGAAAGGCACTAAAAACGTAGTGGAGAAAAACCCTAAGGATGGAATCCACTCATATGCTGATGAATTGACTTGAGAGAGGTATTGAGAGTGTCCACTTAATGATTAGGAGGCCTCTGAAGCTTTGTGAACTTATTTTGAAGCTTGAATGACTGACTTGGAGGCTAAAACCCAAAAGTGTAGCGCCTTTGGCAGAAGCGTAGCGCAACACCTACACAACACCTTAGAAGCGTAGCACAGGTAGTGTTGGCACAAATTTTCTTATTTTTATTCAACCCTTGGTAGTTGTGGAGTATAATGGTGAGAAGAGAGGATATATTTACTTATTTCACTATCTTTTCTAACTCACTATGCAAATGACTTGTATGGTGAAAATGAGGTTTTGTTCGCCCTCTTTCATGACATAATTTACTCTTATGGTGGTGAAGCAAATGAGACCTAGACTCTAACCTAGATGAAGGTGTGGTGAATCACCTAAGACCCTAGATGATAATGGATTATGTAACCTCTGAAATGATGATGGCCATGAATGGAGTGAAGGGAGTAACATTTCAAACCTAGACACATTCAGTGAACAAAATTTTATTTGAAAATTGACTTGAAACATGAAATTTTGACCTAGGACCACTACTAAGAAAAACTGAAAGAGTCCATTTGATCACTAAAAATTTGGAAACTAAGATTGGCTCCAGCTGAGGATGGAATCTCCTTCAGGAGGTGTCAAGAACACCATAGATCAGGTAGCCTCATCCATTGGGAAATGAAGTCACTGCAGCTACAATCCTCAAACTAACTCAAATGAAACTGAAAGCTAAATTGTACATCATCAACTGCAAACTCTACTGGAAACTAACACTGAAAAAAATGCTCAAAATTTTGAGCTTATTCATCACACCTTACCTACTCTAACTGATCCATAAATCACTTGATTAAGCGAAGTCGAAGATCCAATGTAACCAATCAAGTAAATCACTACCTAACTAATGCTTGTATTCAGCTCCACCAGGCATAAAGAAAGATTGAGTAAATGGAAACTCAAAATGAAATACAAACCCAAAACCTATGTTGGTGAACAAAACAAACTCCACCTTTTTTTATGCTTGCAAAAGACTGCCCAAGGGGTCTTGAAAATCATGAAACATTAGCTATTTTTTATCAGCAAAAAGGAGGGATATGCTTTCAGATATAATGAATGATTGTTCTTCTTAATTTGGTTGTTCCTTCTTAACTAAAAATGCAACAATTTTATCTTCCATGTCATCTAGATCAGAGACAATATTTTTATGTTCTTGCAGATCTTCAATTGAGGTAGCCAAATTAGCATCAACACAAATATCTACAAGTGTCTTTTCATGTATATCAGAAAGAGAATTTTCTTGGCTTTGAAAAAAATATATATCTTGATCATTTTAAGGTTGTTGAACATGTTCATAAAACTCAAGACAACAAACCTATTGTACATTGTTTTTTACCTCAACAGATAAATCATGACTCTCTAGAGTTTCTATACAAGAAAACTCAAAATTTTGATCTGCACATATATCTTCTTGAATTAAAAAGTCAAAAGAGGAAAGGGATGAAGGGTAGTTGTATAGATCCTCTTCATATATATCTTGATCGCTTAAAGATTGGAAAGACTGCTGCAAATTATCATCAAATTTGAAAGATGGAAGATCAATGTCATCATTTGAAGAATTTTGCTCAAGTTCGCTATCATCCAGGGTAGAATCCATGATCTTCTCATGGCAGTGAAAATGGTTTTCATTCAAAGCATCCAAGAGTTCATCATCCATAAATTCTTCATTTCCATAAGAACTTTCTAGCTCTTGAATAAATTTCTCAAAATGTTCACAACAATCCTCAATCAAAAGCAAAGAAGGATAGGTTTCTCTTTACTTCTCAAAAAATACTAAATGAAAATCCTTGAGAGAATATATACAAGCAGGAGCAAAGCTTCATACCAAAACCATTTTTTTCTTTTAATATAATCATGAACATCTTCATTAAACAATATTCATGAAAATTAATCTTCAGCTTATGCACATGCATATGAAATCTTATTAAATGAAGTGTAGCATCATCACCTTTTCCATCTTTGAATTTTGGAAATTTTTCCAATCTACCGGAGGCATACGATTTGGAAAACCTGGAACATGATCTCGATGCATAGGAGCATATCTTATGGACTGAGAACACATCTTGAAAATAGTAAATTCACCAAAAAATTCTTCAAGCTACCGGCTTTTGAACAATGGAGTCACCATGAAAACTTTGAAACTTTGGATTCTTCGACACTAGAGTGGCCAGGTGAAAGATGCACAACCTTCTTGTGCCAGACCAATGTTCACCATCAGCAATCAGAGCTAATATTTTTCGATCTTTCCTGGGAAATGTTTAACCTTCACTCCCTGGCAATGGCACCAAAAATGTTATCACTTACCTTCATTCCCAAGGCTAAGATGGAACAGAAGGAAGTTAACCTCAAACCAATATTTAGGTCTAGTAGCTAGCCCTACCAAAACCAGAGAGGGCTCTCTCAATGTCACATTTACAGCCAATGAGATGACTGGATATGTAATGATATTAGGCTATTTATTAAGCTCAGTAAATTAGGATTTTGTTTTTTTGAGTTTTTGCTGGATAGGAATGATAGTTAGGGAACTAGGTCCAGGGTTTAGGTCATATTTCAAACGTTAGATTTCATAGGCAAGGATGAGGCTAGGTAGGTAAGCTTAGGAACATGCTTAATTTTTCATTGTGTATAGGGTGAACAGAGAGAGAGTCAGAATGAGCATTAAAATGATTTCATTCATCGGAAGAGCAGAGCAATGTTCATGTAAATCTTATTAAAACAGACATGGAAAGCATGATTTATGTCTATATACTGATAATATTAACATGAAAAAGCATATATGTGAAATAAGGATAACATAAAATTCAACTTGATAATATTACAGAGAAAAACAAATGCTCAAAGGCATACTACTGAAGTATCAACATTATGTGTTTGCAACATTGTCTTTGATTTCATTCAAAAAAAACTTGTACAATAGCTCAACTGCAAATAATAACTATCCAACCTCTAAAATGGCTTGAGTTTGGAGTACATATAGAAAATAGAAGTCATGAAACCTCGTTGGGTCGAAATCTGATCCAAAACACTTTATAAATTCACCCTATGAGTCATTTCCTAGTTTCTAGGGAAGTTAGAAACCATTCCCTCAAATTTAGCTAATAACTAGGAGTGTGTGTCCCCTTCATTAATTACATCATTCCTCCATAAAGACAGGCAAAAAAAAACTCTCCTACCAAAAAATACACCTCATGGGATAGCTAAACCTAAAATTTTGGAGTTTTTTGTGGCTTGACAACTGTCCAAAGGAAAAAAAACATAAGCGTCGCGCCTCCCAACAGAAACGTCGTGCCTCCCAGGAGAAGCGTCACGCCACTTTGGATTTGATTTTTACTGACTTTTAGGAACCCAATTGTAAATATGAGAGTTAGGCTAGGTAGACCTATGTGTACTCTTTCCCTTCCATCCTTAAAATTGAGAAAATACCTTCTGGAAGGCCTTCAAAAATTGATTCTCCCAACCTCACTCCAAAAGCGTCACACAAAGGTAAAAAAGGGGGCAGAAGCATGAAAAAAGTGATGTTTTTTGCATTTTTATTCAAAATTAGAGGGTGACATGTTGACATGATGTCATATATGTTATTTAAAAGTGAATATGCATCCATCCATATAGAGTTTTCCTCATTTGGATGCTCTGAGGAAAAGCATCGCGACGCCTCTGTAATGACCAATTTTCCAAAATTTAAAATAAAATAAAATAAAATACTGCAAAATAGGGCTTAACTATGGATCAATAACTCTCTAAAAATAATGTGTTTTGTAAAACTGAAATATTTTTGTTCCTTGTTATGTTTTGAACCAAAACTTCCTCCAGTTTTCCAAAATACTTTTCCATTTTCTCAGAATCCAATTTTTAATTTGATCGCTAAAACTTTGTAGAAGCGTAGCGCACTCTCAACATAAGCATAACACCTACTTTGAGTGGGATTTTGGAGGCCTTCCTAGAGAATTTTTGGGCTGAAATTTGTATGGTTGGAAATATTAGGATTTCTGCTACAAAATGGAGACGTCAAGCACTGTAAAACCTTGCTCCAAACCATTAAAATTTTAACTTGAAGACAACATGGTCAAAAGTGTAGAAAATGACCTAGAGCAACTGCATTTTTGGCAGTTCTCTCAAATAATAACACATGTGCATAAAATGAAGGATATTTATGTTCCTTGGCATATTATTGACAAAAACCTCTTTCACGTTTTTAAAATTCATCATCATTACTTCAGAAACTAATTTTGAAGCAAAATTGTCCCTGTGTGCAATGTAAACCCTAGCAAATGATCACGAAGCTCTAAAAATGATGCCATGGGTCTGAGTTGGCTCAAACCTAGAATGGTGGCCTCCCTTATGAATCTTATTTTCACCCTCATAGTGCTTGTGAACAGGATGAAACCCTAGCTAGATGAAATGGGTATTGGAGGTGTAGAATTAGGAAAACAGGGTATAGTGGTAGGGTGGTTTTAGGGGCAGAAATGGGATGGAAAGAAGCTAGGGAAAAATCCCCAAAAAATTGAGAACGTGGGGTGATGAATTGGCTTTAAACTACAAGTGGAATTTTTGAAAATGGGTATGAGGATATTGACCAAAATGTGAAAACATAGGGATTTCCTAGTTTTCTTGTGGAAATATAGTGGGAAAATAGGGTTTTGATGAAAATAATGGTCAAGAGGGTTGTGAGTGATATGGATTGTTAGGGTAGGGTATGTGGAAGATATTTTAAGGTCTTATATAGTGGGATGAGGTTTTAAATAATTGAAACCAATCAAGGATGAAAGGCACTAAAAACTTAGTGGAGCAAAACCCTAAGGAGGGAATCCACTCATATGTTGATGAATTGACTTGAGAGAGGTATTGAGAGTGCCACTTACTGATTAGTAGGCCTATGAAGCTTTGTGCACTTGTTATTAAGCTTTAATGACTGACTTTTATGTTAAAACGAAAAATCGTAGCGCGTTTGGCAGAAGCGTAGCACAGATAGTGTTGGCACAAATTTGCTTATTTTTCTTCAACCCTTGGCAGTTTTGGAGTATGATGGTGAGAAGAGAGGATCTCTTTACTTATTTCCCTATATTTGCTAACTCCCTATGCAAATTACTTGTATGGTGAAAATGAGGTTTTGTTCGCCCTCTTTCATGACATAATTGACTCTTATGGTGGCGAAACAAATGAGACCTAGACTCTGACCTAGATGAAGGTATGGTGAATTACCTAATACCCTGGATGATAATGGATGAAATGACCTATGAAATGATTATTACCATGAATGGAGTGAAGGGAGTAACATTTCAGACCTAGACACATTCAGTGAAAAAAAAATTATTTGAAATTTAACTTGAAAAATGAAATTTTGACCTAGGACCACTACTAAGAAAACCTGAAATAGTACATTTGATCACTAAACATTTGGACACTAACATATTGGACTTGGATTTTGGTGTCTTCTTAGGCGTGATAAAATCAACTTCATATCCACTGATAAACAATAATGTAGACCAATCTCTTTTCAGTTTATTCAATTCTTCCACTATGAGTAATTTGATCAAGGAATGATGAAAGATAGAGATATCATTGATTTGAGGTTATTCCTGAACCTTATATGCCATTTTGCTCAAGATCCTAAAAAAATAAAAAGGCAGATCTAGTGGTTTCTTACCTGTGAAGTCTAGCAATAGTTTGAACTGGTGTTGATAAATCATATGGAATCTACCTTCACAAATTAAATATTTATGAATCACTATTAAGAACTTGGAAAAATTCTCCTTAAGGCATGTTTTAGGGATTCCTGAATTCATATCCATGCCTCTACGATCCTCTTTCAAGAATTCATTACAGTTCTGCAACTTGAATTTCATTACCTTAAACCATGACTCTCCTAATCTTGGGATCTCAGTAGCTTGTGCAATTGTGTCAAGAAAAACACCAAAGCTCAATATGCCTACTTTTGACCCTGTACCTGTAAAATTGACAGCAAAATCCTTTGAAACCTGTGCATCATATCCCAGTAATTTTTTGGCAAAATTGAAGGCAACCCACACTAGAAAATTCTTGTGAGAAGGTGGGGTCTTCCTCGAGCAGCCTCATTTCCATGGGCTCGTATCTAACAACAGCTCCGCCTTTATGCAATTTCTTTTGTGATGCCATGTCTCCAAGATGTGTTGATCAGCTCCCTCCTTGAAACCTGCAAAAGCTTTTTGAGACAACACACAAAACCTTTGACACAATTAAAACCTAGCCTAAGACAATTGCTAGATTGAACCTAGACCTCCAGACCACTTCCAAGACAATTGAAGCAGCTTACAAGGATGAGGATAAATCATTTTTTAAATAGGAAATCAAAATGAGTAGTTAGGAAAGGAAAATGATGACTAAGAATATATATGCCTATACATATGATGGAAAATAACGACATGGAGAAATGATGAGCCAATATGCTCTGAAAACAACTGATTCGACCCTTTATGACAATCTGCGGGATTTTCCCCACTGTTAGCAAAAAAAAAATATTTCGTAGTGAATCCTGTGTTCGGGAAGGTGAATTTTCTACGTAAGTGTCAAGAACTTCCATAACAAACCCTGACCTTTTTACATTGATTTTGCAGCGGAAGTTGGCAAAAGTGCCAAATTTACTGAAATGGCCAGATTAACTTATGCATGAGATATTTTTTAGACTTTTCTTTGGCATTGACACCTATCACATTAATGATGATCTTTAAGACCCCCCACATATGTGAAATTTTTAAAATTATAAATTCAAAAGACCTTATTCAACGCTAAGTGACTCAACCTAATTAACTTAATACCAACCTAATGGTTATCATGGATAATAGTACGTACAATCATGCCACTCATCATAAACAAAAGTTTACTTCAACTTAAACTGACATTGAAGCAAATATTGAAGAATATTGAAGTTGGTGGAAAAACATGTGATTGCAAGACGTCACAACTACTCCTTTTGTTGCATCTCCTCATGAGGCTAAGAACCAAAGCATGGTTATATATGAACTTGGGGATGTTCTTAGCCATGTCAACCACCTCCTTAAAGAAGGAGAGTTTCCCCATATCCTGAAGCATTGAATTGATACAATGTGCAGTGCATGGAATCCATAACAACGAGCAATGTGTGTCCATAAGCATCGTACCAACAACCACATAATTAGTTGCATTATCTATTATGATTTACACCACATTATGCAAACCAAACTCCTATAGGATCCCATCTAAAAACTTACATATCAATGATGCATCTTTTACATATGTTGGTGCATCCACTAAGTTAATAAACATGCTACCTATAGGACAATGTACCAAGGAATTTAGAAGATCCCTACTCTTTCTATCGATCCAGGCATCAAACATCATTGTGCATCCAGAGACATCCCAAGACTGCTTCAAGTCTGCCAATCTAAATTTGGTGTATTTTTTTGCTTAAAGAATTGGCCCCCAAAACTCCTCATATGTAGTTTTATTATACCTTGGGACCACAACAACAATGGCATCACACATTAGCAATAAAAAGGGATTGCTTTGGTGATGTTGAGAGGTATTTCAATCCAAGAAAGATAGATCCCCATAACCACGTATGCTTCTTACTTCTCCCTTTATTTTTATCATTGACTTGATGGAAGGTTGTGCTCCAACTATGGTTCGTGAAATACAAAATGATAACCTCTTAGTAGGTGAAGGTGTGGATCCCCTCCCACTCCCCTCAAACTCATAAGTAAATAACCTTGAAGATCTACCTGCACATTTGTCCTTGTTTGCAACTACCTCTTCTTTCTTTCTGTCATTTTGCATAAATTACATCATGCACAACTCTCATCACCTTCAAGCTAGAAGACTTATAAATATCAACATCATGCCCTGGGATTTTAGCCAAATGGTATTTAAGCCTGTGAACCCCTCCTATCATATGTTAGTCACACAATTTGCAATTCAATCATTGTCGTTTATCCATATTTAGGTTCCCCATACTGCCAAAATAATTCCGAGGCCTTTCGCATATTTGCAGTGGAAATGGAAACTTCAAAATTCAATTATAGGGTGTCAAAAACACACAAAAAATGGCATTAAACCCCCACTAGACAAAAAATGACAGCCTATTCATTTAAAAAATAAAATCCTTAGAAATTTAGATTAGATTATTTGAAATGAAAATGGAAATAAGAGGGTGCATAAAAACTAAAATCAAACTTGTTGTACCATTATAGAAAAAAAAAACCCTTACATTTTTTTATGGGCATGAAAATCATGGCAAAATGAAAAAAAAAGGGAAAATGGAGGTAGGCGGAAAGGCAAGCAAGCATGCTTAAATCTATGGAAAAAAATAATTAATATGGGGAGATTTAAAAACATACATGTGAATGGAAGATGAAAACATCGTTTGGATGCTTTGAAAAACTTAAACCCTTGTTTCACTAAAAAAACATTATTGATGATGATGTTTGTTGTTTGGACCTCAATCCCTCCTTGAAGATGACCACAAGTTCTCTTACTCCCTTCTCCAACAGCAGCCAAACAAAAATGAGAGTAAAAACCCACAAAATTGCCTTAAATCCCTGCAGGTCCACCAACCAAGTGATCTTTTCTATCATGGCGCGAAAAATTGACAAAAATCGCTATGTTTTAGAAAAATTCGCAATATTTTGTAAGAAAATTTTTCGGAGAATAAAAATATCGTTATTTTTTGTGATATTGACAAAATATTTTCAATCTTATCAACACTTATACCTACCCATAAACCAATTAAATGTTGATGCTGGAGCATCTTACCTCTAAGTCAACACATTTTGACTAGAGATAAGGGTCTTTCATTTACCAAGGGAGTTGGTTCCCTAATTAATTATTTAATTTTATTTTCCTATGTTTTCATGAGAAAATATATATAAGTGATGTATATTGTAAATATTTTAAATATGATAAGTCTTGAGAAATTTCCAGAGAGTTAAAAATATCATAATGCTAGGAAGATCTCTTGGGAAAAATAGATCTAGGAGGTATAGTGGTTAGTCTGTTGAGAAAATTGTGGATCTTAACCAAAATTTAGTTCAGGATCCTTTGTATAATTATGTAGCCAAAAAATATGAGAGGAGATAGAGGAGAGTGATAGAGGAGAGAGAGTTGAGAGGCTTAGAGTCCAAGTAAGGCCACGAGGCCAAGAAGGGCTGAATTAATGTAAATTAGGCCAAGACAGGCCTTTGTAAATCCATGTATGTGTGTATTTTTATTAATGGAAGAAAACTTTGTCTGAGTGTTTGAAGTCTGTGTAAACGAGCTCCAGTATATTATTTGCAATAATGTGTAATTTCAATTTATTATTGTATACAAGCATAATGACGATGGTGCAAAGTTAAGCTCCGGAGGGAGAAAATTTTATGCAAATGAGGTTGAGAGTCACTTTATAGTGGAAGAAAGCTCTTGTTGATCATTGATCAGTATACAGGATCAATGATCCAATTTAATCAATCTTTACAGTGGAAGTAATCAGAATAAGCATAACATAAGCATGGAGAGGATTTGGATCATGCCCAAACTTGTATTAATTCTGTAACCAAAGCCAAAGCAAAAATTTTGTATTATCACTGCTTGAGTGGGAGGTTGCAAGAGTAACAAAGGAGCGTCGAGCACATTAACAAAGTTTAAGATGGAGTACAAAGGCAAAGTTGAGCACAGAGGAGCACAACACTTAGTTTTTTTTAGTCCAGATGGGAGTTTGTTACTTGATTTGATCTGGGCCTTGGGGGAGGCCCCCAAGATCTAAAAATAATGAAATGGCATCAGAAAAGAGGAGACAACGCACAAAAACCAAAACCATAAAGAAACTTTTTTTTATTAAAATAGAGAATAATTGCAAAGGCTACATTGGGGTGGAAAATATGTCCTTTTACAAAATGTGACTTGTTACTTATAGCATTTTTTAGTTACAACACTACAGGTAAATTCCATGGGTGGGTAAATACCATGGGTGAATGAATACTATGGGTGGATGTCACTTACAATACCATGGGTAAATCCCATGGGTGGATAAATACCAAAGGTGGATGCCACTTGCAATACCATGGGTGGATTCTACTTACAATACCATGGGTAAATTCCATGGGTGGATAAATACTATGGGTGGATATCACTTACAATACCATGGGTAAATTCCTTGGGTGGATAAATACCATGGGTGGATGAATACCATGGGTAGATATTGCTTTCCATTCAGATCATTTCTCTCTCATTAAGAAGCAATGGTCCCCCTTGCGTCAAGTTCCCTCTTGAGAAGCCTTTGTTGAATATGAAGAGCTGCTAAAGAGAAGGGTTTTGTGTAGTTAACCCATTTCATGATGAATGAAGATCCGAGGATTGAGATACCTTGTAATGCTTATGACCAACCATGATACTAACAGTGTGCGGCCTATCAAATGGACTTCGATGAAGTGTGGGTTTGTGGATAACCCATAACTATGACAAACAAAGATCTGATAATAGAGATACCCTGTAATGCCTGTGACCAACAATGATACCAAAATTGTGTGGCCTAGAAGATGGACTTTGATGACAAGGGTTTTGTGAGGTTGACCCATAACCGTGATGCTAACTGTTCATGAAGTAGCAGGTACCTACATAGCCTGAGGTGGGAGGGAACGTCTCCCAAGAATCCAAGTTGGATGTTGCTATGCTGAAACTGATGAATGTGAAACAGGTGCCTACTAAAGCGGAATGGGAGGACATGTCTCCAAAGGGAGCCTGCTTCAAATGTTGCTCCAGATAAATAAATAGGCATAACTCAATCAATATAATTCATAATCGTTATTATAACCTATTTTTGGAAATAGAATGATCATTTTGCATCTTATTATGTGATTGAAATCCCTATCTGGACACTCTAGAAACTCAGATTCACGTTGCAACTGTCCCCTCGTCAGAAAAGTTGTGAAAAAATAGTTGATTTCAAATCAGCGATATCTCACTAATCCGGACTCCGATTCAGCCAATTCTTTTTTGAATTTGGGTATTTTTTCGCAAGGAATCTAGATATGCTATTTGTTTTTGTAAATTTTACACCAAAATATTTAGATCTAATCTGCAAACTCGCTGCCCAAAAACATCCTGCAAAAAAATGAAAAAAAAAAGTAAATAGATAAATAAGTATCCCACTTTGCCCAAGAAAGTGCTTTGTGGAGGTCATAACATGTGCATGAAATTTGTTGAATATTGCTACAAAAATTTAAAACTGAAATATGTGTCAAACCCTCATTCACATGGAGTGGTAACCTGGATTTGATACCATTGATCTGGATCTTGGGGGAGGCCCCCAAGATCTAAAAAAATGAAATGCAAAAATAAAAGAGGAGAGAACGCACATTAAACAAAACCATAAAGAATTTTGCTTTTTACTAAAACAGCGAATAAATGTAAAGGCTACATTGTGGTGAAATTTTTGTCCTTTTACAAAATCTATGTAGGTCGAATGTGTGATCAAGGACAGAATTTTATTCAACTCAAAGAAATGTGAAATAAGAAAAGAAAAATCCAGTCAATTTGCGGCTACTACAAGTAGAGCACCAAATTACATGTACACCTTGGATATGGTTGTTAAAGGATGTTTATTGGAAAAAGAAGATGAGAGTTGGTTATGGCATAGATGAATGGGACATATAAACTTTCAAAATCTTGTTAGAATTAGCAAAAAGGAAGTTGTGAGAGAAATGCCATTGATTTCAAAACCAACCAACATTGTATGTGAACACTGTTGGCATGGCAAGCGGACAAAAATTGAACTCAAGACAAAAGAACACTTCACATCACAACCATTGGAATTAATACATACTGATCTATGTGTACCAATGAGGACTAAAGGATTGAATGGTGAATTATAATTTATGCTAATGATATATGATTATACCAGGATGATCGTTGTTAGTTTCTTGAAGAAAAAGTCTGAGGCACTCGAATGTTTCAAGCTCTATAACTAAATGGTTGAGAATGAAACTGATTTAAAAAATAAATGTTTGAGATCTGATAACTGCGGCGAATTTACCTCCAAATCATTTCAACATTTTTGCAAAGAAAATGGAATAAAAGGCATTTATCAACAGTGAGAACACCGAAACAAAATGGAGTTGTTGGAAGGAAGAATATAATTGTACAAGAAATGGCCAGAACAATGTTAAATTATTAGAAATTAGATAACAAATTTTGGGTTCAAGTAGTTGATACAACTATATTTATTTTATTTTGAACAGAATTTTTCTTAAAAACAATTGTGATATGACTCCATACAAACTTTGGAAAGGAAGACCAGCAAATGTCAAATATTTTAGGGCATTTGCTTCAAGTAGTTGATACAGCTATATTTATTTTGAACAAAAGTTTGCTTAAAAACAATTATGATATGACTCCATGCGAACTTTGGAAAGGAAGACCAGCAAATATCAAATATTTTAGGACATTTGGAAGCAAATGTTACATTAAAAGGGAAGATCAGAAAATAGGAGAATTTGAATCTCGATTAGACGAAGGTATTTTTGTTGGTTATTCACGCAAAAGAAAAGCTTATAAATGTTACAATTAGAGACTTAAACAAATAGTTTAAAGCATCAATGTAACATTTAATGAATATTATGGCTCAAATATTAATGAGGAAAGCATGGTTATCCGTGAGTCAGAACTAGAAAAGGTCAAAGAAGAAATCCCAGAGCAAGCACAATTGAATAAGGAAAAAAATACCAACCAAGAAGAGATAAGAGACGAACAAAATGTTGAACAAGAAGCACCCCTAAAGGCCACCAAAGAATGGTATCAAAAGAATCATCCATAAAATCAAATCATTGTGGATCTCAATGAAGGAATAGGAACTAGAAGAAATCAATAGCTTTGTGTACCGCAACAAGCTTATCTTTCTCCCCGGATGCAAGTGTTCATAGGTGATCCAGCCAGCAGCCACCTAGGCATGTCGTCGTCGAGCAGCTATCCTCGTCACGAGGAAGCACATGGCCCCGGAGTGCTTATTAAAGTCTGGGGCATGGGTAATATTTACTCCACCACCCTTGAATCGACTAGCGCGTCCTCTCTGCACCTGGTTGGCACTAACGTCGTCCTCTGCGCATTCACTCCTCCATCTGCACCTTTACTCCTCCCGCAACCATATATGGAAAATGAAGTTGTATCTTCGACATTCTCCTTTGGCCTCTCTGTCATTCTCAGTTTCGGTTTTGTCTCCTCCTGTGCCATTTGTGCTCCCGTCAAGACCCTGCACCATCCCTCAACCAGAACGGCTCTCTGTCATGCAGCCTATCCTCCTCCACCTCCCTCGCATTTTGGTAGCTCTGCTCCAACCATGCCTTGTCGCCACCGCATGTTGTGCCGCAGAGGTGGTGGTCGCGGCCTACCTTCCCATCCTCCCATTCACGCCATGCCCGGTAGAATTGTGGACTTGTCTCTAAATCCGGTTGCGCTTGAGGTCCTGGATCCCCACAGCCTCTCCGCTCACCTGTCCATGCACCTCCCTGAAGCCTCTGCTCAGCCCTCTGGCTCTCGCTCCAGGAAATGTATGCGTAAATCCATCATGTCCCCTGCCTCCCTCAATATTCCACACAAAATGGTGGCTTTTTTGGTTAAGTTAGTCGAGGACGCTTCGAATAGTGATGGCAGTTGCAGCTCCAATGAAGATGGCAAGGATCCTGAGACAGGTGCTCGCTCAACCTCCTCTTCGTCGTTGGATGCCCAGCTATCCAAGCTCAAGGACGACATCTCCGCATACAGGTACCGCATCGAGGAAGAGCCTCCTCAACCGCCGTTTCAGGATGATAAAAAGCTGCCAGATTAACCTCTTAGTTTCCACTTGTCTCTTCTCTATGCTTTGGTCTAGTTATGGTTTAGTTCTCTTGACTTTTTTTACACACTGCATAATGATGTTTAAAGCTGGTTTCCCTATAAGGGCAGCATTTTCTCTAATACATGGATAGGTTTCATGCGTTGGTTTCTCCTTCTAGAGCAGCCCCTATTTTGAAATTTTTAACTTGTTATTTCCTGCCGGAATTGGTTAACATAGCAATTTCGGAGGATGACAAATGTATATCTGTGATTTTTATTTTATAAGAAATAGCCATATTTAGAAAAATAATAATAATAATAATAAATAAATAAATAATAAAAATCCCATCTTTCTCTCTTAACTACATTTGATCCAAACAATTTTGAAGAATCCAGTCAAGATGAACATTGGGTAGCTGCTATGAATGAAGAATTGGATCAAATCGAGAAGAATGACACTTGGGAATTCGTCCCATGACCAAAAGATAAAAGTACCATTCGGACAAAATGGGTTTTCAGGAACAAGTTAAATGAGGATGGACAAGTTACCAAGAACAAGGAAAGGTTGGTTTGCAAAGGATATGCACAGGTCAAAGGAATTGATTTTGAAGAAACATTTTCTCCCATTTCTAGAATGGACGTTATCAAGATGTTATTCACTTATGCATGTTCAAGAAAGATCAAATTTTATCAAATGGACGTGAAATCAACATTTCGAAATAGATAATTAGAAGAAGAAGTATATATAGAACAACTCGAGGATTTTTTCTCACTAACAAGAAATACTATGTTTGCAGGTTAAAGAAGGTGTTGCATGGTCTCAAACAGGCATCCAGAGCTTGGTATGACCGTCATGACAAGTATTTGCAACAGCAAGGATTCAAGAAGGGAAATGTGGATAGCAGCCTTTATGTAAGGATTGAACAGATATCCTGACAATTATTGAAGTGTGTGTGGATGATATAATCTTTGAGAGTGATGATGATAGGTTAAGTAAAACATTCGCTGCAAACATATAGAGTGAGTTCAAAATGTCAATACTTGATGAGTTGACATACTTTTTGGGACTTCATATATCTCAGGTATACAAAGGAATATTCATCTATCAAACCAAATATATCAAAGAATTGCTGAAGAAATTTCAAATGGAAGATTGCAAGACAGTTCTCACCCCAATGGTGACAGGTTGCAAGTTGAGCATAGATGACTCATCCAAAGATGTGGATCAGAGGATGTATAGATCTATGATTGGTATTCTTCTATATGTAACCGCTTCTATGCCAGATGTGATGCAGGCAGTTGGCAAGTTGCAAGATTCCAAGCAGCACCAAAGGAATCCCATGTCATTGCGGTAAAAAGGATTTTTTGATATCTTAAGGGAACAACATAATATGGAATATGGTATCCTAAAGGAAATGAGCTAACCATTGAAGCTTATAGAAATGCAAATTATGTAGGAAGTGTTGATGATCATAAGAACACTAGTGGAGCAGCCTTCTATCTAGGTGGTTGTCTTGTTTCGTGGTTGAGTAAGAATCAATGTTCAATCTCATTATCTGCAACGGAAGAAGAATACATAGCAGTAGCATCTTATTGTGCCCAAGTCCTCTGGATTAAACAAACCTTGCACGATATTCAAGTAAGTTTGATGAGCCCATTCCAATATTTTGTGATAACACCAGTGCCATCAGTACCTCCAAGAATATTGTGATGCATTCAAAAAAAGAACACATTTTGATCAAGTACCATTTTGTTAGGGAGCAGGTTGCCGAGAAAAACATCAAGGTTGAATACATTGGGACGAAAAAACAAATTGTTGACATATTTACCAAACCTTTACCGCGTGAGGAATTTGAGTATCTTCGCCAAAAGCCTAGGATTCTCCCAATTTCCCATTAGACTATTCTTTTATCTAGACAAGTAGAAAGGGGGAGTTAAGGGAGGTTACAAGTCTGCACGAGAGGCAGATTGTTAGGGGGTTTTTTGCCATTGATGTCCAAGGGGGAGATAAAACGTTAGGAAGGTTAGTAGCATGATGTCAAGGGGAGTTATGATCAGAGGGGGAGTACTTGTGTTTCCATCAATGCCAAAGGGGGATATTTTTTATAGGTGGTTTCATTTATGTCAACCCAAGAAGCACTAGGAGCTACCCTGATATTCCATGGCAAATTTGACATGGAAATTCATGGAACCTTATGTCAAGATATTTCTAGATAGACTCTCCTCGACGAGATGTTTCCGTTGATATATGGTACGCCCCATGGTTCCTTCTAGTTTGAGAGAAAATTGAGTTTATAGTTGAAGACCCAATTTTGTGGGCTAAAACCCCAAGGGTAGAGACATGACATCTTATTCACCAACGTTTGTCAATATATGACAGGGATTCTCACCGTAATCTCACCACATAAGTTAAATAATTTCAAGAATTAAAGACACTAAACCAATCATTGACTTCACAACCAAGTAGGACCATATGCACTGAGCTAACACTAAGTTAATCATTGATTTCAAATATTAAATAAGTTTTTAATAGTTAATCAAAATTTTAATTTAAAAGTTATTAAGAGTATGTCACTAATAAAAAATAATTTAATTCAATAAGTATTAATAAAAAATATTAGGAAGAATATTAAAGTGATCCACTTACCTTCGACTAAAAAGATACATATTTTAAAAATATGATCAATTACTCCTCCAACGTACATTAAAAATCCATCCTTAACACCCAACGGTCAAATGATCATGGTTTATTGTCACATAAGGAAGTTATGTTTCCAACAATCGAGGAGCCCCTCCCAACGTTTATATGTGAAATCATTTGATATAAATTAAGGTATGATGCTTATGAATAATATTGCTGGCTTCAATGAAATATCTAATCAACTCTGAATTTAGAGATTACACTACGATGCTAATTAACGCAAAGTCTTTCAGTATAGGGATCGATCTCTATATCACTTAAATTTCAGGAATGGGACCTTAATGAATTTTTCCGAGCACCCCACAGGAAAAAAACGATGAAATCTTGGAAGGATCTGGGTTTGTTTTGATACAGAACTATGGAAGGTGGGTCACTCTAAGGTTTCAGAGGTCTTAAGGCCATATGTATTTGGCATTTCAAACCAACGAACATTTCCAAACATATTCAATGCTTTTGTAAACATATTAATTAAATATACGTTGAGGTATGATGACAGAAAGGGCCACAGTTCCATGTGGATTGAACTAAGAAAATAATTCAAGGTATGTTTTAATTATTCAACTGGACTATATCATTTCGATTATTGTCAAAGACTTCATTCAAAAAGGTAGAATTGAGCTTCATTATTTCAGAACTGTATATTGTTAAGGGTTTCAAGTTGCATTTGAAATTACTGTTTGATTCCTTTATGTTAGGCTTTGCATATTAGTTAGGACTGCGCTTGGACTAAGTAAGGGATGCATTTAGTAGTGTAATTATGTCAAGGTTTGTCACATTGATTAGGGTTTGCATAAAATGTGTAATTAAATATTGTTAAAATTCTTGTATAGTTTTCACGGTTTGTGCTAAGGTATAGGTAGAATTGAAAGCATTCCTTAGGTATGTAGGTATAGGTAGAATTGAAAGCATTCATTAGGTATGTCCTAGTCAACAATTTTGTCCAATATTAGATTGTTGATAGTAATTGAACAAGCTAGGAACAAAACGACAATAAGCAAGTCACAAGTACAATTCAGGTATGTTTTGAATCATTCAATTTTGTACATCCATTATTTTACATTGACACTTGTTTTGCAGACAAAGGAAAGTGAAGGGTGTTTTTTTTTGCTTTGGGATTGGGTTTCGTTTGGGAAATTTTCATGGAAGAAGATTAAAGGACGGTGCTAAGAAAGAATTCAAGACTCTGAAGTGTCAAATCAATATCTCTTAAAGGAATCATTTCAACGGGACATTATTTGAAGACATAACAGGCACCGTCAACTATTGTCCATATGTTGTGAAGCATTGTCAATGTCAAAATTCAAAATTGCATAGAGTTGTAAAAGGCATTATTGGGGAAAGTCTATTGTATTGTCAAGTTTGTCGGGACATGGGTAGGTCCTAGTATTGTCTACCATTTATTGTAAATCATTGTAACGTGGATCATTGTCACCGGTATGGGAGTCCACATCTTTTATTATATTTTTCTTTCTATGGTGGTAGGGTGGTGCTAGGCTGGTGAATGAATTCACCCTCAAGTTGGGGCCTATAAAAACTTCAAGGTGGTAGGGTGGTGTTAGGGTGAGTTGTGGCTCACTTGGGTGTTGGGGAATCCTTTTAGCTGACCATTGACAAAACCAGGGCATTGGGCGTCCTTCCAATGGGAGCTAGACAAGAATGATTTTCTAGAGTTCTAGGAAGTTGTAGCTTTCTTTTCAGTTGGGGTTGATGATTAAACAACTTATTAGAAAAGTGTTCGGTGCTTTTGACCTGAAGGGGGTTTTCCACCTAAAAATATTGTCCCTATTGTCCCTATTTTTTCATTATTGTTTACTGCTCGAGTTTTCAAATTTACAGAGCTCAATTTGAACAACTAAGGATGAAAGAAGATGAGAACATTGCAACTTACTTTCAACGAGTAGATGAAACAACAAGTGCCTTGGAAGGATTAAGAGAACCAGTTGACAAGAAGGTCATTGTTCGGAAAGTCCTCAGAAATCTTCCATCAAGATTTAATCCTAAGGTTTCGGTATTAGAAGATAGATCATATTTAAGCAACTTGAGTATGGACGAACTACATGGGATACTTACAGCTTATGAAATGAGGATTGAAGAAGAAGATGGTTCATCTAATATACAAACAGCATTCGCAGCATCCAAGAAGACCGGGAAAGGCAAACAGATATCCAAACCTAGATCTAGTTGTTACAAAGAGGAAGAAGAAGACTAAATTTCAGATGAAGAATTTGCGTACATAACGAGGAAGATGAAAAGAGGAACATGTAAGTATAAAGGCAAACTTCCATTAGTATGTTTTCACTGTCGCGAGATAGGTCATTTTGCTGCTAAGTGCCCTCATAAGAATAATGCATTTACAATGTAGAAATTAGTATACACTAAGTATGCATACATCCAGATTCCCCTGATCTCACAATATTTAACTTCTTGCAAAATACAGAATCATTCCACTGTTAATCTTTTGCAGAAAATTAATTACAAACACATGTGAAGCATAAATAAAAACAATCGCACATAACACAGTTGTTTAATGTGAAAGCCTGAAGCTAAAAACCCCAACTATCATATATTATGTATCATGGAGATCATGTAACAATCTCATACAAAGCTTAGTACATCAAGCTCTAGTACAATCAATCATCACACACTAATCAGAAGCAATCTGCAAATCCATGCACCGATTTCTGCCCTCCTGCTAGCCTGCCTCCACTGCACAATCCCTGCCGAAGAATAGCTCTGAATGAATTCAAATTACCCTTGCCTTGACTGCGCAATCCTCATTGGCAACTCCAATGTGCGTGTGGTGCAATCAATGCATCACTGTAGTCACAATATATAGTCCATCTTGCCCTTTCACCTATCTCTCCACTGGGTCTCCATTGGAACTGCCATGCACTGTAGTTAACTGCTGTATTTTTCAGTTGATTAATGAGTTATTATTTGTGAATTAATTAACTAATTGATTCACTCCACTCTCACTAGTGTATCATTCAGTTAGACTAGATACAACTAGCTCAACTGAGTCTAACTGAGTTAAACTGAATACAATTCCATGAACTACTCTTCCAACTCTGTCATACTTTGCCACTTCAGTTTTAACTGAGTCCTCCATGCATGAACCACCAGTAAACCCTAGGAATTGTGTAATTCCTTCAGCCCACTGATTTGCCAAATCTGTGCACTGAAATTAAGTGCTCAAGAGAATAAGTTGTTGTTTATTGTCGTATTATTATTAAGATCTAATAATAATCGACACTTCTATTTTTAGATCGACGATCTATAAATAGACTTCGCCCAATATTCTAAAAATAGAATTTCGTCTATTTTTCCAACTTGACCAACCATCCACAAATAGCATCCTGCAACTTCTGAAATATGATCACTATGTCTAAAAATACACAGTCTAAAAATAGACTTGCGCCAAAAATAGCCTGTGGGCCCACTTAGTGAAGGCGACTATTTTCACTAAGCTCATCATCTTGTTGAATCTCAACATACAAAAGGAAAGAAGGGTCAAAGAAATTTAAACTACCAAGGTAAGAAGAAAGGGTTTAAGAAAAACTTCCTCCCCAAGGAAGACAGTTCCTCATCTGAACAAGAAAGTGACAGTGATGAAGAAAACAAAGAAAGAGTATTATTTATGGCTAAGCATAACAAAATGGAAGCATCTGACAAAGAAGAAGATGAATAATAAGAAATGACTGAAATCGAATTTCAAAATGACGTTGTCAAAATTAAAAAAGAACTCAAAGCAGAAAGGAAAAATGTTAATTCTCTGGAAACTGAATTGAAGCAGGTAAAGAATCTCAACAAAATGAATGAAGAAGAAAACATCAACCTCTGAGTAAATTTAGAAGCCAAAAGAATTAAAGAATCACTTGGTAATGAGTCAAAAGAAAGCAAAGAGGCAAGGGAAGAACTAGAAGCCCAAATAGTATATCTTCGAAAGGAAGTAAAAAAGGGAAATGTTCTGCAGAATTTTTCTAACAGTTCTAAAAATTTGGATGAGCTCATTAGAAACCAAAGGTCATATAGTGACAAGACTAGTCTAGGCTACAAAAAATTCCTTGAAAATGGTTCAAGCTCCTTTATGACCGAAAGGGAAAATGCACTAAAAACCTATGCTGAAAATGTTAAAGGATCTACCAAGCAAGGATGTTTCCCAACCAAATCAAAGGTTCAAGATATACAAGAAGGCTCTTGGAAAACCATTCCACAAAGAAGGTTTCCTCCCAAGTATCAACCCACCTTTTATGGCTTTTCTTATTAATGTAGAAAGTTTGGGCATAAAGCTATAGATTGTCGTACTTATGAAAGCAACTTTGGAAGATCATTTAGGAATATCTATTTCAAAAATCCGCAAGAAAAAATTAGGAAAAATTACAACATATTTGACTATTTAAGAAATGAAGTAGAATGTTATAAATGCAACAACTTTGGACATTTGGAATGAACAAGTTTGGAAGAAGTAAACTGAAAGGTGTTCTCTTGCCTTAAAGGCTCAAATTAAAAAGAATGTTTGGTGTGTCAATAGCAGTTGTTCAACACATATGACTGGAGATAGGAATAAATTTATATCTTTAAAGGAAGGATCTTCAAATTTCATAGGAATAGGTATTGTCAAGCTTGGAAGCAAGGATGTTATAGCAAAAGATGTGCTTCTTTTTGAAAATATGAACCACATTTTGCTAAGCGTAGGTCAAATGTGTGATCAAGGACACGCAATGTTATTCGACTCAAAGAAATATGAAATAAGAAAAGAAAAATCCGATCAACTTGTGGCTACTACAAGTAGAGCTCCAAATGACATATACACCTTGGATGAGGTTGTTAAAGGATGCTTCTTGGCAAAAGAAGATGATGGTTGGCTATGGAATAGACGAATGGGACATATAAACTTTGTCAATCTTGTTAGAATTAGCAAAAAGGAAGTTGTGAGAGAAATGTCATTGATTTCAAAACCAATCAGTGATGTATGTGAACATTGTCGGCATGGCAAGCAGACAAAAGTCGAATTCAAGACAAAATAACACTTCACATCACAACCATTGGAATTAATACATACTGATCTATGTGGACCAATGAGGACTAAAGGATTGAATGGTGAATTATATTTTATGCTAATGATAGATGATTATACCAAGATGATCGTTGTTAGTTTCTTGAAGAAAAAGTCTGAGGCACTCGAATGTTTCAAGATCTACAAGGAACTGGTTGAGAATGAAATTGATTTAAAAAATAAATGTTTGAGATCTGATAATGGCGTCGAATTTACCTCCAAATCATTTCAACATTTTTCTAAAAGAAAATGGAATAAAAAGGAAATTCTCAATAGCGAGAACATTGAAACAAAATGGACTTGTTGAAAAGAAGAATAGAATTGTACAAGAAATGGCCAGAACAATGCTAAATGATTCAATAGTATATGACAAATTTTGGGTTCAAGAAGTTGATACAGGTGTATTTATTTTGAACAAAAGTTTGCTTAGAAACAATTGTGATATGACTACATACGAACTTTGGAAAATAATACCAACAAATGTCAAATATTTTAGGGTATTTGGAAGCAAATGCTACATTAAAAGAGAAGATCATAAAATACGAAAATTTGATTCTCGAGTAGACGAAGGTATTTTTTTTTAGTTATTCACACAGAATAAAAGCTTATGAATGTTACGATCATAGACTTAAACAAATAGTTGAAAGCATCAATGTAACGTTTATTGAAGATTATGGCTCAAAGACTAATGAGGAAAGCTCCTCTTCAAGAAAAACAAAGATACACAAGTCAGAGCCAGAAAAGTTCAAAGAAGAATTCCTCGAGCAAGCACAATTGATAAGGAAACAAGTACCAACCAAGAAAAGATAAGAGACGAACAACGGTTTGAACAAGAAGCACCCCTAAAGGCCACCAAAGAATGGTATCAAAAGAACCATCCATCAAATCAAATAGTTGGGGATCTCAATGAAGGAATAAGAACCAGAAGAAATTAATAGCTCCATGTACCACAACAAGCCCATCTTGCTCTCTTAGCTACATTTGAGCCAAATGATTTTGAAGAATCCAATAAATATGAACATTCGATAGCTACTATGAATGAAGAATTGGATCAAATTGAGAAGAATGATACTTGGGAATTGGTCCCATGACCAAAAGATAAAAATGTCATTAGGACAAAAATGGGTTTTCAACAATGTTACCAATGAAATAGGTAACCTCATTGTTACCTACTTTTTGTAGTATCAAGAAAAACACCTGATTTTGAAAAAGTGGCGATGCAGAATCAAGAAAAAAAAATTTGAGCATGTTTTTGGCACTTTAAGTTTTTTTCATTTTGTTTTTTTTTTTTAATTAATTTTTTTTTTTTTAAGTGATGTTTTTTATGTCGATTTTGAATAGTGGTGGTGTATCATCACCAACGTTTTTTTTTAGGATTGATTTTGACACTACAGATTTTCTAATGTCTTCTTCTTCTGTGAGATGTTTATTTTTAAGTGCATTTATGTACTTGTATTTTAAAAATAATAATAATTTTTTTTTTTTTTTTTTTTTTTTTAAATAAAAACTTGTAATGATATCTTCACTTTTTCACATAGATAAAAGATGGAAAAAGGGTCAATATTCTAAAGTTTATATTTTCTACATGTTTATGTATTGTTAAATAATTTTTCAATGCACATCAAAAAATTGTCACTAAAAAACCAATATTTTAGACATATGACAAAAAAATACACTTTACGAGAGTTTTTGTTGGAAAAAACATGTTAAAAAAACTAATTTTTGGGAGAATCTTAACAAAAACATGAAAACAACATTTTTATTGAATTTTATGTCAAAAAATAATAGCAATCACATGTTTTTGAAAAAAAAAGGGGTTATTCTCATAAAATATCAAAGTCTAAACATTACAAGTAAAAATGATTAATAGATCTCAAAAATGAGCTTTGTTTGCAAGCATAACTTAAACATCATCAACAATATCAACTAATACATGTTCAACATCATCTAGAACATCATTGATGGCTTCTTCCACAACATTTTCATCTTCTAATGGATCTTTCATGTCTGCAAATCTTCCAAAGTGTCCCTTTCCAATCATTCCATATAATGGTGGTTGAGGTTCCTTTGCTTTTTTTGCCACGCGTGACTCATTAAAATCCCCTTTCCTTAAACCAACTTCTTGCTTCGCATCTGAAAGGAATTCAATAGCATTAATTCTTTGTTGAATAAATTTGCATTACACTAGGTCTTTCTCAATGGCAATGCAATTTCTTCCTTTTAGTAGGAAACATGCTAGTGTTGTACCTAATCATCAAGCACAAAAGAAATAAGTAAAAAATTAGTATGAAGACATAAAAAGTAAAAAATAAAACATTTAAATTTAAATTTGTATAATAAAACTTGCCTAAACCTGAGAATAAATCCAAAACCCATTCTCCTTCATTTGAACATAGATCTATAAGATAGTTAATCAATGCTTGTGGTTTTTGATAAATGTTAACTATATCTCCTTTTGCAATAACATCCTCATATGTTGGTTTTCTTACAAGCGCATCATAAGCAATACTTGACTATGACTCTTCCATCTACTCGATTCATAATAATATGCTTATAGCTATCCTCTTTTATCCAACATGCAACATGGATGAACTCACAATCATTTATAATAGGCTGATCTTCAGAAGAAACAATATTTGACTTCTTTCTGTAACATAACATAGTAAAAGTTCAATTAAATTGTACATAAATAAAAAAAATTAACATTAATCAAACATAAAATTTCAAAGTCATACCATGTAAGTTGCATCCTTGAGTTTGTTTTTCCATTGAAGCTTCTTAATAACATTGCAAACTGTGTGTCTGAATGAAATGTCACAAATCACAAAAGTGGTGATGTTGTCACTTCTTGAAAACTCGTAACCACTTTACTAAAATCTTGATAAGTATATGGTTCACTATCATATTCAATGTTTGGGAAATTGAAACCATGAGGAATATCTGCAATTACTAGGGCATATTCCCTTTTAGGTATTAGTGATGTAATGTCTTCACAGTCACCTTGTATTATTTGATATTGGATACAGTCGAGCCCATTCCAAATGTAATTATTAAGAGTAGGATGAAGATCAACATTCATAATATGCTTCTTCTTCATCTTTTCCAACTTAATTTTTTCAATAAAGATTTTGAAAGTATCTAGTACTCCATTTCCATCCTTCTTCAACATCTTTAATGACATATATATATGTGTGTGTGTGTGTGTGTGTGTGTGATAAAATAAAAATAGTTTAAATATGAATAAAATGAATTTATAAATCAACATACCTTATTGAATGCAATATAAAACTCTTTTAGTGTTGATGTAGAAATTGCTTCTGGGTAGTTGCATACAACATCATCCCAACTGTCTTCATTCAACATTTTAACCATGTGTTCTTATATTGTTAGCCTCTCTAAAATAACAATAATAAATCCAAAATAATTAAATATTCCTAACTCTTGGGTTGTTGGGTTGTTCCTCAAAAGATGGAGTTTGTTTAGGAACTCCTATCTTGGTGGGTTTTTGGTGAGAAATTATCTCAACCAAAAGAGTCTAAGATAGCACGGACTATCTTCTCTCATCTATTTAAATTGTAAATTAAAATTCTTTTAATAAGAGAGATTACATGAGTAAGCCATGAGGCTTTTGCCTTTTCCACCAATGTTTTGTCTAAGTTTTGTGTCTATGTTTTCTGCAATATGTTTCTGAGTTGATTTAATTTGTATCATGTGGTATCAGAGCCGCGGTGAATTAATGGGAGCATGAAGCAGAGTGAGCAACTTAGTGTGAGCAGATGCGGTCAAAGCTGGTTGAAGTGTAGAGCCATGATATACAGCGCGTAGAACCACATCACCGTACCCTGTAATTGTTTGATGGCTTATGGAGTTGGTTGAAGAGGTATGAAGTAGCGCTCCATGCGATCCTAAAAATTAGATGTTGATTGCATAGTGAATCTGGGCTTCTGCGCTATCTGCTTTTACCAGATTTACATGTGGTAATCTGCGTTTCTGCGCTATCTGCTTTTGCATGTAGTAATCTGCACAACGGCATTAACAAAAAAAAGAAAACGCAGCTTTGTTCTTTGGCTAATCGCTCAGCAACTGCATTAGTTGCCTCCACCACTCATTCAATTCTATTTTTTATTACCCCTATTGCATGCTGTCTCTCCATGACACACAAAAAAATGATAGCGTTTGCATAATCCTTCAAATTTAATTTTACAGCGTTAACGTTTGCAGTGTTAACGTTTGAAAGAAGCGTTTACCAATGTTTTCCTATATCATTTGAAATGCAGCGTTTACCAGCAGTGTTTAGATTTGAAAGCAGCGTTTAGTCCAGCAATAACCAGTGTTGATATCTACATTGATTAATAACCAGCGTTCAGCCCATTTTTTCGTTTGACATTGTTTGAAACAACATTTTTATGAATAGAACCAGCGTTGAGCATTCTGGCATCGGTTCAGCGTTCTGCACAGCAACATTCAACAGTGTTTTTAATTGCCATCGACAGCGTTTTACATTGGTATTGTTTGCTCTTTCTGAAGCATCGACTTCTGATTTTGTTGAAGCATTTTAATTGGCATCGAATTTCATTCCAGCATTTGAAAGGCGTTGAACTGCAGCATTTTAATTTGCATCGATTGGTATGGGTTTCTGTGTTAATCCATTTAGAATATATTTTCTGCGTTAATCCATTCAGCATCACAGCGTTAATCCATTCAGCATTAATCTGCATATTTTCTCTATCAGCGTTAATCCATTTAGAATATATTTTTAGCCGCAGAAGAAAGTTGTGAGTAAGACAAAGATGAGGAGTGTGTTTCTGCTTCAATCCAGCGTTTGACATCGTTTCTCAGAAATTGCAGCATTTAATCTGGTAAATCGATTATTCAAGCCTGGCCATAAGAACAATCAGTAAGAACATATCGATAACGTTGTCGCTGACTGCACATTACCTGCAACGTTGTTTACCTGCATTCATTACACTTGAAACGTTGTTTACCTGCAACGTTGTTCACTGAAACGTTGTTATCCAATTTGCAAATTGTTTGTTGTTGCACCGCTGGTCCTGAACATCCAAAACGCTGATGGTGCCGTTGTAGAAGATCGTCAAAGGTGCAATCGTTGGCTTGCTTGCTGTCGCCGTTGGGAATGGCTCTTGGTGAATTCATTTTGAAAAACAAAAAAACAAAAAAAAAGGTGAATTCACTTTTGAAACCAAACGTGGCTTTTTAAAATAATTTAATAGAAGTCATTAAACGGTTGGTAACATAAAGGGGACATTTTATTGTTTTTAAATCATGAAAGGATAGTTGTATTATAATGGTTTTGAAAAGTTTGAAGTCCCTTTTGTAAAAAGAATTAATAAGTGACTTTATTTTCTAGCATTTGGAAGCTTAGCAAGGTGATTTTGGTTATGAGCTTTTTTGGAGTTATAAGGGGTGAATGAATTTTTTAACTTGGAGGGATAAGGGATTTTGTAATTTGGAGAAATAAGGTGTGAGTGATCACTTTGAAGACAAATTGCTTCCAAGATTTTTGAGCTTGGCATTATCATTGCTTTAGATGATGTACTCCAGTAATTAATAAAAACATATTATTTTTGGTGTTGATGTGTCCTAGATCCACCCGAAATTGAATAAGGGGATCTTAGGTACACCATGTGTGTTTGATGGTGCATGTTTTTTATGGCTTCTTGTTGCTTTTTGATCTGTGTCTAGTTGTGACACATTAATAATTTCACACATACAGTTTAATATCAGCAAGCACAACACATAACGAAATCGTTGTAAGATCAACACATGCATCTGCACAAATTGAAGATTGTCTACATCAGCATTTTAAATCAACAAGCCACTTCACGTCATCAAGTTCATGTACTTGCACACTCAAAAGTCTACATCAACGTTGTTATACATTCTTTTCAGAACTTGTAATCAAATTCACTATGTTATGTTAATCATTAAAAATTCATTGTTAATGAATTTTTAAGAAGGCAAGTGAATTCATTATTTTAAAGTGAATCATTGTAAGCTTTCTTGGGTGCATTGTCGACAGTGTTCGACACCCTTCCTTTACACAAAATCAATTGAGTGCATGAGTTTTTTCAAACAAGCAACAAGTTTACATCTCCAAGCAAGCGTGATTTCAAGAAATTTGCATCAATTCAGTGCAAAAATCAACACATCAAGCGAGCCAGAGTGAAGTTTATTGCAGTAATCATCAAACAAGTTAAAACAATCTGAGATCGACATCAAGCGAGCGTGGATATTCATTGAAGTGAGCATAAAATCATCAAGTAAGTCAAGTAAAGCAATCGTCATCAAGCGAGCGTGAATTCCAAAGTTTCAGCAAGACAATTTTATAACTCTAGCAAGTGCAATCAGCAACAAATCAAGCAAGCGTGCCATTCAAGCCACATTCAAGCGAGCCTGTCATTCAAGTGAAACAGTTCAAAGTACGACATCTACAACAAGAGAGTCTATTTTCAAGTGCACAAGTTCAGATGGCGCAACATATTCAGTTGTTAAACATTCTTCACAGTTTGATCATCTCAAGCGATGAAGACATGGTGCACGTCAGCAAAGGCACTCTTGCTGATCTTTCACGGCATCTACAACAAACATATGAAACTATTGAGTTTCTTCAGCTCGAGTCACAACTTCAAAGGATTGAATTACAAGAAAAGAATGATACTTTCAAGTCTTTGAACCATCCAGATGATAATTCTTTGCACCATCCAGATGATAAGTCATTCATTCAGCCAGCTTCAAGTGTCGCAGTTGTTCCAGATCCAATTTCTTCCAAGCCCATCATCAGGCCCTGGGAAGACATTCAGAATAACAAGAATCAACGAGGCTTAGGATATTCCAAGATGACGCCAACTTACATATTCCCGATTATTCCAAGCCCATTCAGTTCGTCAGTGCGGGATTTCTTGAACAGATCCCCTCAACACATTCAGAGACAGTTGCAGACAACCAGCAGTGCATGCAACCCAAAGTTGCCGAAAAAGAGAATTCCACACAACCTAAAGTTGAAGTCAAACCGAAATGTTCTCATTGTCAGAGAACCGATCATATGGAAGATCAGTGTTTTGATCTCCATCCCTGTCCCCATTGTGGCAAGTCCAATTATTCCTCAGAAAAATGTCACAATCAACACAAATCAGAGAGATTAAAGATACATTATGAATTGATCGACCCTTGGGAATGGTCATCCACAGTTAAAAGATTTCTTCAGTTCTACAATCGTATACGATCACAAATTGTGCAGCCAACAGTGAAACGATGATGGTACTCTCATGCAGTTGAATGGGGGAGTACAACAGTGTAAAACTCCTACACCTGAAGGGGGGGAGTTCAGGAATATTTTACAAGAGAAGTGTCTCTCCTTTCAGCTGACAAAGGGGGGAAAATGTCAATGAGATTGACAATGGTTGTCAGACTGAAAGTCTCGACAAAACCAGAAAATTTTCCAGTGGGCATCAACCAATTTGCCAATGGGCATCAAAAAAATTTCCAGTGGGCACTCGACAACACAGAAGCAGTGAATAGTTTTTCAGCACAGCAAAAGCAACAGTGAGTTGTTTTTGACATCATCAGCCAGTGGGCTTTGAACAAATTTTGTCAGTGGACAAAGGATGTTGCTTTCATGGAAAGGACAGATGGATCCTTTTGCAACTTGGCCCTTGATGGAGTTGTCAAGCAAAATTCAGACATGAATCAGACATACAGCTGACTCATGGTCTCTTCAGATTGTAGTTTTTCAACATCTAGCTTTGGCAGTTTTTCAGGCAATGTTTTTTGAGGATCAACATGAGAACTTGGAAGATGGTTCCTTGTTCTTATTTTGGATTTGTCATTGAAGGGGGGAATGTTAGCCTCTCTAAAATAACAATAATAAATCCAAAATAATTAAATATTCCTAACTCTTGGGTTGTTGGGTTGTTCCTCAAAAGATGGAGTTTGTTTAGGAACTCCTATCTTGGTGGGTTTTTGGTGAGAAATTATCTCAACCAAAAGAGACTAAGATAGCACGGACTATCTTCTCTCATCTATTTAAATTGTAAATTAAAATTCTTGTAATAAGAGAGATTACATGAGGAAGCCATGAGGCTTCTGCCTTTTCCGCCAATGTTTTGTCTAAGTTTTGTGTCTATGTTTTCTGCAATATGTTTCTGAGTTGATTTAATTTGTATCATGTATTTTCATAAAAAAAATTCTGACTGAATAAATCAAGTTAAAAGCGTTAATATATTGACATGTATAAGAAATTCTACCAACATAATTATGTTTTATTTTAAAAAAAATTATAATGAAAGAAAAATAAGAAATAATTCAAGAAACTTACTTTTGAAATTCTGCACACATTTCTTCCATTGATAATTCACCCGACTTCACACGGGCTAATACTGATTTGACTAATTTATCATCCTTCACACCTTGCATTGTTCTCCAAGGTGTAATAGTCATATCCTCTGGAAACTGCTTCATTTCAGGACCCCCCTTACTGTTGGTACATATTATGGGTTTACTCTTTTTAACTTTCTGATTTTTTATGGAAATATTCTCCCATCGATCAAAAATGTCATCAATCAAATCCCATACCTCCCCAGTTCTAAATGCCAACTGAAAAATGTTATCTATGCCTCTGAAGAGATTTGTATTCAGTTTTCCATCTTTTGCTTTTTTTTCATCAATTTGATAACATGTTTCCATTAAACATTCCTTTCGAAATGCTACACTAACTTCTGTCTTATCCCCACGACATTTTTCTATGAATTCATTATGAATAAATCTGACCCTTTGGATGAAATTCATTTTCATTCTATACTCATTATCTGCATTATGATCCCATGCCAATAACTTTGATTCCATTTCTATTAAGCCAGCGTAAATGATGCATTTCACTGTTTGAAAAAGATAGTTATTGGGATATTCTGCAATCAATTGTCTCTTAGCCTCTATTGAATGGTTCCCTCCAATTACATAATATTTATAATCAAAACATTTTGTTTTGTCAAATGCTTGTTTGTTGGGAACCTGACATGGATCGACAAGAACCACATAATCCACCACATGCGCATATGGATTGAACCTGAACAATGTTTTCAGATTATGTACATGTAGGTGATGAGCCTTTCTAATTTGATATTGAGATTGTCCTTCATCTGAGCCATAAAATTGGTTAACATTAAGCTAAAATGTTTGGCCACCAAGAATTAATTTATTCTTCCTCAACTCTTGTCGAATAGCATTTTGTTTTGTTTTAATAATGCCATCCTCTAACTCAGCACCTGGTGTTATGATTTCTCTTCTTCCGTGAGAGCTTTCAATTTGTTCTTCACTGCTGCTCACGACCTTTACAGGTTCACCAATATTTGATTTCCTAGTCTTATTGGATAACATATCATTTTTTTTATAAACAAGCTCTCCTTCATGAGGTAAAAGAGAGACATCTTTGGCAATTTTTCTTTTTGGTGTCTGATCTGTTTTCTCCTTTTGCACAATAGTTCTCATCTCCTCCTCACTAATTCTATCATAATTTTATGTTTCATGTTCGACACCTTCAAAAGAAACATGTTTAAGTTTACTAGATTGACCCACCTTAGTGACTCTTGGTTGATCCCCTCTTTGTATTGTTGTAGTGTCACGAGCTATTTCTCTTTGCTTCAATCTCCTTTCCTCTGCTTTGTCTTTGTGAAAAGTTTTGATCACATCCATAACATTTGGCACCAACATATAAATACCATCAAACATGTTTGAAAGACCCAGAACAAAATCCTATGAAACAAAATAAAACATGTCAATGATCAATAATTTATAAAAATTTGAATCATCCTTACAATAATGCATAGAGGAAATAAAAATAAGCATACTTACAATGTTATTTGCAATGTTGCTTGCTATTTCTTCAGAAAATTTTGAAGTTATTTCATCTGTGTCATACTTGATGATTGATAGACGATATCTAACCTTCTCACGTTTTTTAGTCTTCCTTGCAAGAACATAAATAGTGTTTGTATTTGGGACCATACATATGTCTCGTACTCTGCCCATCACATCATATGGCTCATTTAAGTCAATCATACCACAAATCAGATAGATGTGTATATCATCCTCCATTTCACTGTCTTCAAGATACCATGAGAAATTTGTTTTATCTATTTCATCGGCGTTCTTCCAATCAGAAATAAGCTTTAATGAACCTGTTGCCCCACTTGCTTGACTTTTATTAGTGTGTGCAACAATATCCTTATTGCGTCCAACAGTGTCCATAGTGCGTCCAGCTGCAACTTTAAATTTGGGAGTTGTATCCATAGTGCGTCGAGCTGCAGCTGTAGATTTGGGAGATGCTGCCGTAGATTTGGGCGTTGCTGCCCTAGGTGCAGAAACATTCACAGAAATCTTTTTTGATGCCATTTTCTTGATATATATATATATATATATATATATATATATATATATTAGTTAATGGAAAAATATTGCGGATAAAATAATTTTAATAAACAAAATTTATTTCTAAAACTAAATAGTTTGAAATTAAAGCAGTAAAATTAACTATAAAAATTTTCATTTAAAAACAAAATATTATAAATCATATGTATATATATCTATATAATATGTTTTGAATACATTTTATAAAAAATTTAAAAATGTGTTTAAAATGTATAAAATAATTTTAAAAAAATAAACTAGTATTTTCAAACTTCAGTTTTTGTTTAATATTTAAAAAAAAAACAAAAAAGTTACTAACTATTTATAACAAATGTTATAATATTATATAATTTTTTATTTTTTTAATTGTATTGTTATATAGTTTTTTTTAATTAATTTATATTGTTATATTAAAACAAATGTTTTTTTTTTAATTTATTATATTGTATTTTTTTTTAATTATATAATGTTTAAAAACAAAACATAATTGTTGTTTAATGATTTTTTTTTTGATATATATATATATATATATATATATATATATATATATATTTTTGTTATATTTTGAAATTTTTAACAATTATTATTTAACAATGTTTTTATTATATTATATAACAAATTATATATATATATATATATATATAACAATGTTTCTATGAACTTTTAATTGTTTTATTAAAACAAATTATTTTTAAAAAAATTAAAGAACAAAATAAAATTTAAAAAATCAATACTAAAAAATGTTTTATTAAAACAAATTATTAAAAAAAAAAAAATTAAAAAAGTTTTATTAAAACAAATTTAAAAAAAAAAAATTTAAAATTTAAAAATTTAAAAAAAAAATTTAAAATGAATAAGCGCCGTTAGGAAGCGGGAGGCCCGACAGGCAGCGCCAGCCTACAACCCTTTCTTGGCCATGCAGGGGGTGAGCGGTGCCGAATGGTAGGAGCACATAATAACTATTTGAGCGCGGGAACGAGCAAGTAGCCTTACGGGCGGCTTCGGCCGTGGGCATTTGAACCCTTAGGTAGCGCGCCATTGACAATCGGCCTCGACCAATGAGAACACTGTGAGAACAGGCCAGAGCCGCCCCGTCATGTGGCAAGCCAAGCAGGAATACGACCCCAGGCGCGCGCCGGCACGACCCGGCGCCAGCCGGCCCGAACTTTGCGCACGTTTTTTTTTCAATATATATATATATATATATATATATTTTCGATTTTTTTTTTATATATATAATATAATTATTAAAACATTATTTAATAATTAAAAAAAAATGTTAAAAATATCAAAATATAACAAATTTAAAAAAAAACAACAACAACTTATTAAATCACAATTATGTTTGTTTTCTAAACATTATATAATTAAAAAAATAAAAAACAATATAATAAATAAATAAAAAACATTTGCTTTAATATAACAATATAATCCCGAATGTGGGTGGCCATCATGCATGATAGGTGGCAAGGGTGGTGGGCGGGCGCGTGGGGTTCTACCACCGCCAACCTTCTTTGCGTCCTCTGCGCCATTAATTGCATTAACATTGCACTGTCCGGGGCATTTATGCGGCACACTCGTCCAGACTCGTGCTCAATCCACAGAGATATGGCTTCTCCGGGACGCTACAGACCAGATTTGTTACCCCTTCGCTCCTGCTGTGCTTCCGTGATCTCTGAGCCAAGCTCTCGGACCATTACTGGTCGCAAGTGCTCGCTTTCCTGTTGTGTTAACCTTGCTCCTGGTTTGCACTTCTCGCAAAGCTCCTTCTGCACTCAGAGTTTTGGCTTTCGCTCTGTCTCTCTTCCTGTGGAGATTGATTCTTACCAGCCTTCAGTCCTTAGTTTGGGCATTTCCTGTTCTTTCAATTTTAGAACTTTTCATCTGAATTCCATGCCTCGATTACGCCATAGAATGAGAAGCAGCCGAGGCTCGAGCCGTGTTGGTCCTTCTCATCGCCCTTCTCCCTCCTCGCCTAGCTCCTCTTCTCCGCCATCTGATTCCATGAGGGGTCTATATCCTGAGACTCGTAGCGGTAGGAGCGCTTTGGTGGGGCATGGGAGTGTTCTGCAGGCAAGAAACCTCTCCAGTCTACTCCCAGGTCAACAGCACAAAGCTCAATTCTGCTTCCCCTGCTTTCTCAACATGCCTACTGTCACGGCCACTATCACCATTGACTTCAAAGAAGAGCCGCCTGATTCGATTGTCAAGTTTTCCGACTCCCCTCCGGTGCATTTGCTGTCCGATAGGCCCTATTCTCCTCCTAAAGCTGGTCAGAAGCGGAAGATGGCTGAGGGCGGCTCCTCGCAGGACCCCTTCCTGGATTCTGTTGCGGGCGTCTTCAAGGGGGGATGTTCTACTGCTCCGGTTGTCGTGGATAGGGCGGACACTTCCATACAGGTTGCTCCGGATGATATTGTTGTGGGCAGGACGAGGACGACCTCGACGCTCACGCCTGCCCTGTGGTCGAGTCACCTCCTTCTTCTTAAGGTAATTTATGGCCTTTCTTCGTACAGGTTTGTTTTTGGCTGCTCTTTGTGCCAGGCTCCGCTCTGGTATTCGTATGCTGACTCAGTTTAGCTGGCTATACTTCTACTGCTCTTTTGATTATCGGTTTCCCCTTCGTGGGCAGCAGATTGTTCTGTATAAGACCGTTCAAGTTTACATTTCTGAAGTTGAATGATGTAGGTTGATATACTGTTTGGATACTCTGGCCGGTTTCCCTTATGAGGGCGGCTTTTTTGTGTTTAGATGCCTATATGTGCTTCATTGCTGTAACTGTCTCCCGGCACTATGTGTTGTTATTTTGACAAACCATCATGGCTATACTAGAATGCCCATCTCTCGGGCCAGAATCTCTGAGGCCTCGGCCTCCTTGTATATCTTTTTTGTATATTAATAGATTAAACTTACTCAAAAATATATATATAATAAATTAAAAAAAAAAAAACTATATCACAATACAATTAAAAAAGATATATATATATATATAATATAACAAAACAATAAAGAAAAAAAATTAAAGATTTAAAATTAAAAAGAATAAAACTAAGATTTAAAATTAAAAAAATAAAATAAAATAGAATATAAAATTAAAAAATTCTCAAATAATTATTAAAAAAAAAAAAAATTAATAATGAAATCACTGATATATTTATGATAAAAAAAAACAAATAAAAAATGCTATAATATTACTTTTTTTTTATGTGCATAGTCGTTTTATGGATTTTTCTATCTAGATGAACCTATAAGTCTTAAAAAAGAAAAAAAATCTAATTTTTTGTCCTTAAAACCCTAAAAAAAATAATTTTTTTTGCATTTTCTTCACTAAAAAAATATTAAAAAATTAAGGTTTTTGAACCTAAAAACCTTTAAAAAGTAATTTTGGACACAAAAAAAACTATAGAAAAACATATTTTCCCCAAAATCTTCTTTAAATTGACAGAATAGAAGGAAAACTAACCTTTGAAATGCAAAAAGTTGTTGTCACCAATGCCAACATAACGCCTCCACAAAATTACGAATAGCAACACAATGCCTCCAATGTCAATGCAATGCCTTCACGAAGTTACCAATGCCAATGCAACACCTCCACAAAATTACCAATAGCAACACAACACCTCCAATGCCAATGCAATGCCTCCACGAAGTTACCAATGCCAACGCAACACCTCCAGAAATTTGCTCTTACAAATACCAGAAAACTTGATGTGATGTGATGAATAGAAACAATCATTCCTTTTAAATAGTGAATATTGTCTGATTGGTTTACTGTTTAACGAATGTGGGATTAAAATTTCAAATTTAAAATATTTACATTTAGTTTATTATAGTTCATACTATAGTTAAAATACTTATTATTTGCATGTAGTTATCATAGTTAATATTTTATTTAATATTTACATGTACCGAATGTTGAATAATTCAAATATAATCTCAGATTAAAAATTAAAATATGAAATACTTACATGTAGTTAATTATATTTAATATTATAGATAAAATAGTTAATATTTGCATTTAGTTATCATAGTTAATATTTACATGTAATCAATGTTTAAAATCATGGGATTAAATTTTAAAATCTAAAATATGTATATGTAGTTAATTATAGTTTAAATAGTTAATATTTACATGTTGTTATTTTTGTAAATATTTACATGTAGTCAATCTTAAACCATTCAAATAAGAAAATTATTTTAGTTTCGAAGACAAGCATGAAAGGAATATTTTGTGGATATTTTCAATAGAAAGTATGGTGAAATATTTGAAGACCAACAATTTATTAATAAATTTTGAAATATATTTTAGATGAATATAACGTAAGTTTAAAATTTTAAATTTAAAATATTTACATGTAGTCATTATAGTTAAAATAGTTAATATTTGCATGTAGGTATTATAGTAATATTATAGTTAATACTTACATCCAGTCAATGTTAAATCATTCAAATAAAAACATTATTTTAGTTTGGAAGGCATCCATGATAGAAATATTTTGTGGATATTTTGAATATAAATATCGGTAAAATATTTCAACATAAACAGTTTATTAAAAAAAATGTTAAATACATTTTTTGACTAATATTTGTACCAAATATATGAAATGAAAATTTTGGAGGGAAAGCTTTTCGCGAAATTTTTTGGGGGGAAATTTTGGAGGGAAATTTTTTCGCGAATTTTTTTGGAGAGAAAATTTGGAGGGAAATTTTCAGTCTTTAAGCTATATATTGTAAGTGGGAGAGGAATTTGTATCATTCAACCTATTCTTGTTGAAAGCCATGGTTTCTTCTGATAGCGAAGTTTCTCTTTCTAGAACATCAACATTTTCGTCACGTAACAACTCTATTCAGAGTGATGAATATAACGAGAGTTCGTTCACCATGACTAGAGAGTCAAAAAATTGACTTGGTCGTTATCCTAAAGATGATGAGAACAAAATTGATGAGGTGCAGCAAAATGAAATTTCTGTAAATCGAGTGCCAGTTATACCACTTACTCTTAATCCTAAGGATTATGAAAGCAACAGTGATGAAGGTCATGATGAAGAAATTCCAGAGTCAAAAGTTTCACTTCGTCGTAATCCTAAGGATTATGAGGACACCATTGATGAAGAGGGAGATGAAGAATATCCACTTCAACTTAATCCTAAGGATTATGTGAGAACAACAAATGAAGAGGGGAATGAAGAATCTGTAGAGTCAAAATATCCACTCTATCCTAATCCTGAGGAGTATGCCAGCACCACTGATGAAAAGGGGGATGTAAAATTTCCAGAGTCAAAATATCAAATTCATCCTAATCGTAAGGATTATGCGAGCACCACTGATGAAGAGGGGAATGATAATGTTTCAGAGTCAAAACATCCACTTCATCCCAATCCTAAGGATTATGCTAGCACCACTGATGAAGAGGGAAATGAAAAATTTACAGCGTCAAAATTTCCACTCCGTCCTAACCCTAAGGATTATGCAAGCACCACTGATGAAGAGGGGGACGAAAAAATTCCAGAGTCAAAATTTCCACTTCGTCTTAATCCTAAGGATTATGTTAGCACCACAGATGAAGAGGGGAATGAAGAATTTGCAAAGTCAAAATATGCACTTCGTCCTAATCCTAAGAATTATGTCAGCACCACTGAGGAAGAGGGGAATGAAGAATTTGCAGCGTCAAAATATCCACTTCGTCCTAATCCTAAGGATTATGCCAGCACCACTGATGAAGACGGGGATGAATTTCCAAAGCTAAAATTTTCACTTCATCCTAATCATAATGATTATAATTTAACCACTGATGAAGGGGGGATGAAGAATTTCCAATAAATATAGATTCAAGGCATTCACTTATTCCTAATCCTAAGGATTATGAGAGCTTCAGTGAGGAAGGGGAGGGGCAGGATGAAGAAATTCTAGTGAATACAAATTCAAAGCTTCCACTTATGCCTAATCAAAAGGATTATGAGAGCACCACCGAGGAAGGGGAGGATGAAGAGTTTCTTGCAAATGATAATTTTAGAGGCACAGATCTGAATATTGCATTTTCTCCAAGTGACCATTTCAAAGACACTCATGGTGATGAAGAATTGAATCCTCCCAAGGAAGAATTTGAAAGCATGGGTCAAGATGGTGAAGAATTTCTTTTGAGTCAGGGTTACAAAAGTGCCGATGATTCTTGTGAAATGTTTTCTTCAACCGATGATGGTAAAGAAAATTTTCCACGCAATGATGTTGATGAATTTCTTAACTATGTTGAGGATGATGATAGTGGGGATAATATTCCTTCTAATGGTGATGAAACTAATTTTACAAAGGATGATGGAATGATGAAGCCGTTGCAAGCAAATATTGCAACTAGGAGTAGGAGTAGACCTTTTTATATCAATCCAAAGCATTCCAGTTATACAAGGGTGAGGACAAAATATCTCACGACAAGAAGTTATATCGTTCATTTGATTTCAAGTGAATGTTGTCGAAGGGATTGCTTGAAAAATATGGATTTCAACTTTGCTTTGGAGAAAAGGAAAACATATATGTCAATGAATAAAAGCATGCAAAATTCATATTTAGTGGGTTGCATGCAATCTACACTAGAAGGTTATGATTATCATATTGGGAATGTATTGCTTTGCAGAAAGGCGTTCAAAATGTTATATTCAATTGGTAATTGTCGTTTGTCAAGAATCCAGGATAGATTGGAAAGGGATCCCACATATTATTCAGAAGCACGTTATAAACGAGAGGTGGGGCCATTTGCAAATACTGCTAAGACATGGATGAAAGACTTCTTTTCAAATCATGGAGAGTGTATGCCAAATAAAGACACAATACATATTCCAGATAATTTCTCAAGACGAGAAATATTCATGTTATACAAAGATTATGCAGAAGTTGTTGAAGGAATTGGTAATTTTATTACATATTCTTATTTTACAAGGATATGGAAAATTGAATTCAACAATGTTCGTATTCCTAAGAAGACAAGGATGGGGATTTGCAGCACATGTGCTTCTCTTAAAGCAAAAAGAGATAAATGTCAAGGGGCGGAAAGAGGCATGTGTTCAAAACATTGTTTTTTAAAATTTGATACTTATCAACTATGAAAATATATTTATTCATATGTTTCTTTTATTTTATGTACAGATTCCGTTGTCAAAGAACTTCAAGACCATCGCAATCAGCAAACAAGTGAAAGGCAAAAGTTGTATAAACATCGAAAGAAGTATTATGATCATCCAAATAAATATCTGGGATTGATAATTGATGGTATGGACCAAAAGAAAACACTTCTTCCACATTTTGTCCACACGCCAAAAAAATTACAAGAGGAAAATTTCATTCAGTTTCACTTGGTTGGTTGTATGGTATTTAATGAGAAGATGTTTCCAAGAGTTTTCTTCACAACTCCAAATATTTACAATGATGCAAATCTGACCATAACTATAATCCATGATGTGGTTACTCATTGGTCTGGGATTCTTCCTGAAGTTTTGTATTTACAATTAGACAACACAAGTCATGAGAACAAAAATCAAGTTATTTTTGGGTATCTAAACATGCTCGTTGAATTGGGGATTTTTAAAAAGATAAAGGTTGGTTTCCTTCTTGTTGGGCATACTCATGATCATATTGATCAAATGTTCAATCGTTTTTCAGTAACATTGAGGAGGAAAGGTGTTGGGAGCCTGCCATCATTAATTGAATGTATTAAGAAATCGTACATTCCAGAGCCTATTTTTCATGTGTTGGAAGAAACTATTGACATGCGAAGGTTTATTTTTGGATCGCATGGTGAGGATAAATGCATTGAACAACTTAACGACATTAGCTTCCAAGATCAATTTCGTATCAAAAAAATTGATGGGATAACACTTATATGGGGCAAGAAGTATTCAACTATTGAAGAATGTGGACCATCATCAGGTTTAGCATTTTTGAAGTTCATTCCAGAGCGTCCAATGTTTTCATCAAAGATATTGTTATTACAGTCAGTTTCCGAACTCCATAATGCACGAAGGAAGAAGAGAGACATAAATTATTTTGAATGTCTAGAGGAAATTAAAAGATGTATTAGAGATACATATGAATACTTCGATGTTGCTGATTCAGTTTGGTGGGAGTCTTTTTTCAGTAATCAAAGTGATATGATTTCAAGATCAATAAATGGGGATACACTTTTGAAGACTCCTTTTTTTTGGCCACAAAATATGCCAAATGAACATGAACATCAAGAAACACACAATGTTGAACAACAACAGCCTCAAGCTATTATTAATTCCCCACAGGTAGAGGAAAGAGAAATCTATATTGGTTCTAGAAGATCACGTGCACAACGTGAAGCCATGGAAGACCTTTACAGGGGTTCTGTGCAGGATCTTAAGGAGGGTTGCATGATAGTAGTGTTAGCAGATGAAGAGCCACTTGGCTATCCATTCTCGATTGCCAAGGTTATAAAGGTCATTAATGAAAATGAAGAGATTACAGCTGTTGATGTACATTGGTATGCTACAAGTACCCACCCTTTCAATGGTGTGTACAAGCCAGAGATGGTAGTGGAAAAAAGAATTGGCAGAAAGAGAAAAAGAAAGGGCACAAATATAAATCGTCACCGCACATATGTCTTAAAATTGGAGGATGTTGACATACTTGTGTATGACTTCAATTTGACAAAGACAGGAACTCTTCGGTTGCAGACCATAAATATTTTGAAGAAATTGCTACCAGAACAATTACTGTTGAAATGGGACTCTGCAGAATGTAGACGTAGATCTACAAGACTTTTGAACTCTGAAATGGTGGGCATGCATGTTGACTCATATGGAGCACTAGTTGATGAAAGAGAAGAATATGGATCATCTTCATCTGCATCGAGCCATTCATCTGAAGATGTAGATTATGATGGTGTGCTAGAACCTATGGTTGATTTTGAATAACTATCTAAGACACTTTTATGTAATTGATGTTTGCATGGTAACTTGAAATAAAAAATTTGACTTCCATCTCATTTTTCATGAAGTTATGAGACATTTCTATGTTTGTTGGATTATATGTTTTAATTATGAAGAATTCACTTCTTTAGAATATCGACAATGCAATAATAAATTACAAAAATAATTTATGTTATATTCAATGTACCAATGTTGATATTTTAATTATAAGTAAAATAGAAAATAGAAACTAATGTTGAATTTTTAGATTATGCAGTGATATTACCATGATATTATGTATTGTTACCATTTGGTATAAGATACTTTTAAAAGTTTTAATAATTATATGCGTCATTGAAACAGAACACTTCGTTTTGATGCTTGATTTTTAGGTTTCGGTTGAAATTATATTTAAATTTTTCTTATGCTAAGATTTGAAAAAGGATAAGTTTTTATCCTTTAAAATTAAAATTACTCTTACTTGTTTCTGTTCAATGATAATTTTTTCATTTACTTGTTCATTTTTTTAAATTTTTAAGTCTTATAATTTCTCCATAATTTCATTGTTCAAGTATGTTGAACACTTAAGATTGAAAAACTTTAGATTTACAACTTGTCATTAAGGTTTTTATGCGCTACCAAATTTTATCTTTAAGGTTATGGTTGACAATAATTACAATTTTGGGGTTGTTTAAAGTCAAGATATTTTATGTTTAACAACATGGATGAAAATTGTTCGAAATGATAAGCCCTTCAGACATGTATTTGTTTATTTTTAACATCATCTATCAAAAATGTTAGAAATTTACGATTTTAAAAAATTTCCTAATATGTTGTCTTTAATTCCATTGTTACAAGTGTCAAAATTATTACACATTTTTTTTTTGTTATTCCAGCATCAACTGGTTTTGTTTTGAGGGTGTTTTTTCAATCCTTTTTTCAACAAACAATTTTGTTTTTAGCATAATTTTATAAAATGTTGAAATTTGACCTTCAAAAAAAACCAAGTGCGTTCTGGAAGACACACTTTTTGTTTTTTGGGTGTTTTTTCATGTTTTTTGAGACTTTTTGGGCTAGAGTTCCCGTTTTGAGGTCAGGTTACCTATTTCATCAGTAACAGTGTTTTTCATGAACAAGTTAAATGAGGATGGACAAGCTACCAGGGACAAGGAAAGGTTGGTTTGCAAAAGATATGCACAGGTTGAAGGAATTGATTTTGAATAAAAAAATTCTCCCGTTGCTAGAATGGAAGCTATCAAGATGTTCTTGGCTTATGCATGTTCAAGAAAGATCAAAGTTTATCAAATGGATGTGAAATCAACGTTTCTAAATGGAGAAATAGAAGAAGTATATATAGAACAGCCCGAGGGATTTTTGTTCACTGACAATAAATATTATGTTTGCAAGTTAAAGAAGGTGTTGCATGGTGTCAAACAGACACCCAGAGCATGGTATGACCGTCTTGACAAGTATTTGTAACAACAAGGATTGAAGAAGAGAAGTGCGGATAGCAGCCTTCATGTAAGGATTGAACATCATAGTCTAACGATTATTGAAGTGTGTGTGGATGATATAACCTTTGGGAGTGATGATGACAGGTTAAGTAAAACGTTTGCTGAATAATATGCAGATTAGTTTGAAATGTCACTACTTGGTGAGTTGACATACTTTTTGGGACTTCAAATGTCTCAGCAGGACAAAGGAATATTCATCTATCAAACCAAATATATCGAAGAAATGTTGAAGAAAATTCAAATGGACGATTGCAAGCCAGTTCTCACGCCAATGGTGACAGGTTGCAAGTTGAGCATAGATGACTCATCTAAAGATGTGGATCAGAGGATGTATAGATCTATGATTGGTAGTCTTCTATAAGTAACCGCTTCTAGGCCAGATGTGATGCAGGCAGTTGGGCAAGTTGCAACATTCCAAACAGCGCCAAAGGAATCCCATATCATTGCAGTAAAAAGTATTTTTCGATATCTTAAGGGAACAACAAAATATGGACTATGGTATCCTAAAGGAAATGAGCTAACCACCGAAGCTTATATCGATGCAGATTGGGAAAGAAGTGTTGATGATCGTAAGAGCACTAGTTGAGCAGCCTTCTATCTAGGTGATTGTCTTGTTTCGTGGTTGAGCAAGAAGAAATTTTCAATCTCATTATCCATAGTGGAAGCAGAATACATAGCAGTAGCAGCTTGTTGTACCCAAGTCCTCTAGATGAAATAAACCTTACAATCTTCAAGTAAAGTTTGATGAGCCCATTCCAATCTTTTGTGATAACACCAATGCCATCAGTATCTCCAAGAATCCTGTGATGCATTCAAAATGAAACACATTCTAATCAAGTACCATTTTTTAGGGAACAGGTTTCCGAGAAAAACATCAAGGTTGAATACATTGGGACGAAAGAACAAATCGCTGACATCTTTACCAAACCTTTATCGTGTGAGGCATTTGAGTATCTTCTCCAAAAGCTTGGGATTCTCCCAAGTCCCCATTAGACTATTCTTTTATCTATTCAAGTAGAAAGGGGGAGTTAAGGCAGGTTACAGGTCCGAATGAGAGGAATATTTTCAGGGGGAGTTACCCTTTGCCATTGATGTCAAAGGGGGAGAGAAAATGTTAGGAATGTTAGTAGTGTGATGTCAAGGGGAGTTATGATCGCTGGGGGAGTACTTGTGTTGCCATCAATGCCAAAAGGGGAGATCGTTGATAGGTGGTTGTCATTGATGTCAACCCAAGCAGCACCAAGAGTTACCCTGATCTTCCATGGCAAATTTGACATGGAAATTCATGGAATCTTATGTCAAGATCTTTCTAGATAGATTATCCTCGATGAGATGTTTCCGTTGGTATATGATACGCTCCGTGGCTCCTTCTGGTTTGAGAGAAAATTGAGTTTAGAGTTGAAGACCCAATTTTGTGGGCTAAAACCCTAGGGGGTAGAGACATGACATCTTATTCACCAACAGTTGCAAATATATGACAAGTATTCTCACCATAATCTCGCCACGTATAAGTTGAATAATTTCAAGAATCAAAGGAACTAAACCAATCATTGACTTCACAACCATGTAGGACCATATGCACTAAGTCAATCATTAATTTCAAATATTAAAGTTTTTAATGGTTATTTAAAATTTTAATTTAAAAGTTATTAAGAGCTATTAAGAATATGTCGCTAATAAGAAATAATTTAATTCAACAAGTATTAATAAAAATATCAGGAAGAATATTAAAGTGATCCACTTACCTTAGAATAAAAAGATACATATTTTAAAAATATTTAACATTCTAAAAATATGTTATGAAACCAGCTCCAAAAATAGAAAAAAAAAAGAGAGATCAACGCCTTAGAAATCAGCCACTTCGAGTGGGCAACCTCTTTTACATTACATAAATGAACAATTCTTGGATGATTCAAATAACAAAACCTCATTTCTATATATAGGAATCCATGGGGTCACAATATAATCCTAGCTGACCTAACAATAATAATGCAAGGAACAAAGTTACCGATGAAATAGGTAACCGCACTGTTACCTACCTTTTTTTAGTAGCATAAAAAGCACCCAATTTTGAAAAGTGGTGATGCAGAATCACCCCTTTTTTTTTGTGCACATTTTTGACACTCTAATATTTTTATTTATGAAGTATGAATATTTGTTTTAAAATGTTAGTGATTTTCATGCTAATTTTGAAACGTATTGATGCAGCATCAACTTTTTTTTTTTTAGAGCGGTGATTTTCATGCTAATTTTGAAACGTATTGATGCAGCATCAACCCTTTTTTTTAGAGTGGTGATTTTCATGTTGGTAATAAAACACAAAACTTGGATAATATATATATATATATATATATATATATATATATATATATATATAAACAATAAAAAAACCAATAAAAATGTAAAAAAAAAAACAAAATTAACTCGTAAAATACAAAATTTAAAGAAAAATAAATAAATAAAACAAAAAAAAACAAAAATATTCGAAAATTATATCAAAAGAAATGACAAAATTTGAAAAAAAAAACACATATTTTAAAGAAAAAAACAAAAATTAACCAAAAAAATTTAAACAAAAAAAATCAAAAACATTTTTTCTAAGTTATTAAAAAAAACCATATAATTTAAAAAAATAAATAAATAAATAGAAAATTTAAAAATAATTAAAATTACAAAATTAAAATTTAGATTTTAAAAAAAATTAAAAAAAATTAATAATAATAAGAAAAAAAAATACAAATTTTAAAATTAACAAAAAAAACAAATTAAAAAAAAAACAAAAAAACAAAAAACAAAATTTAAAATTTAAAAAGAAAATTAAAATTAAAAAAAAAAACTATCATTAAAAAATGAAAAAAACCATGTGCTTACTGTTTTTTTAAATAAAACAATTAATTTTAAAAATTAAAAACTAAATAAACTAAAAGATTTTAAAAATTAAATTAAAATTTAATAAGTAAATTTTAAATTTTTAAAAATAATTAATCTAAAATATTAAATTTAAAAAAAAAACAAAAAAAAATTAAAACAATTTAAATTTGAAAAAAAATAAATAAATAAATAAATTATTTAAATATATATATATATATTAAAAAATATTACCTTACCTTGTCATCATATAAATTTGAAGCTCTTTCCACCAATAGTAGAACAGAAAGTCCTTCACACTAGTGTAATAGGAGTTGAGAGGAATGACATCAACGAAAAATTCACAAGTCCACCCAACGAAAAATTGTACGTACTTCACATTTTTTAATGGGTGCCGGGTGTCTGGAGTTGAGAGGAATAACATCACAATGCACACACTAGTGTATTAATACAGTAAGCCTTCAGAGAAACCACGCAATCGCTGGTGAAAGCATCTATGCAGTAAGCCTGTCGAGAAATCACGCAATGGTTGGTGAAACCATCTATGCAGTAAGCCCAGATCACGAAAGAACCAAGCACTAGTTTAAATAAAATTCACGAAGGAACCAAGCACTAGTTTAAATAAAATTCTCAGGAAGAAAGAAACGAATGTGCTAGTTTAAATAAAATTCTCATAAACCTAATACGGCCCTCACTAATAACCACCAAGCCCTCACTATAACGGGCTTGTTCAGATGCATAGGCCAACTTGTTTGGATGCAACGCTAGCTTGTTTGTCAGAGCAACATCGGATACCTTTCGCCACCATTATACGGATAGTTACGTCTTAAAAAATAAAAATAAAAATAAAAAGCATTTTTTGTGGGAGGCCGATTCCGGCATTTTTTGTGGGAGGCCGATTCCGGGGGAATCGGCCTCCCACAAAAAATCCTTTTTTTATTTTTTTTTATTTTTTTTTAAATTCAAAAATTTTAAAATTATTTTTTTTAATTTAATTTTTTTATTTGAAATTTAATTTGTTTTAACTTTTTTGTTTTTGTTTTTTTTTAATTATTTTATCCTTAATTTTATTCTTCTTTTCTTTTTCTTTTTTTCTAAATTTTGTTAATAATTTTAATTAAATTTTGTATTTTTTTTATTTAATTGATTTTTTTTTAATTTTTTTTATTATTAAATTTTATGTTTAGTTTTTTCATTTAATTTTTTAAAATTTAATAAATTTTATATTTATTTATTTATTTATTTGAACTTAATATTTTTTTTTAATTTTTTAATTTTTTATTATTATTTTTTTAATTACCTAATATTTTTATATTTTTTTTATTTCAATTAAAATTGTGTATTTAAAATTAGATTTTTTTTTTTTTAATTAAACTTAATATTTTCAAATTAATTTGTTTTTTACTTTATTTTTTATTTAATAAATTTTTTTTAATTTATTTTTTTCAATTTTTCATTTTTAATTGATTTTTAAAGTTTTTTTAACTTTTTATTTTAACAATGTTTTCTTTTTTTTTCTTTATATTTAAAATTTATTTTTTATTTCAAAATTTATTTGTTTATTCATTTATTTATTAAAATTTAATATATATATATATATATATATATATATATATAAATATATATATATTTTTATTAATTTAATTTAATTTGTTATTTTAATATTAACATTTTTTTTAAATTTAATAAAATCTAATATATATATTTTTAATTTAAGTTCATATATATATATATATATATATATATATATATATATATATATATATTATTTTTTTTATTTAAATTTAATTTATTTTTTAAAATTTATTTGTTTTTTTAATATATATTTTTTTAAATTTAATATTTTTATTGTATTTTATTTTTAGTTTTTTTTTTTTTTTTTACTTTTAATTTAAATAATGTGTTTTTTTTTTTAAGTTTTAAATTTATTAAAATTTAATATATTTTTTAAAATTTTTTTTTTTTTTTATTTAATAAACATTTTCTTTTTCTTTTTTAAATTTAATTTCTATATTTTATTTTTTATAATTTTTTTTTTAAACCTTTTTTTTAATTTAATATTTTTATTTTATTTTTCTTTTTCTTTTTTTATTTCTATATATTTTGAAATTTTAATTTTTTTTTATTTTTTTATTTTTTTAATTTTAGGTTTTTATTAATGTTTGAATTAAAATTTTTATTTTGTTTTTATTTTTATTTTTTTATTCCTATATATTTTTAAATTTTAAGCTTTAAAATGTTTTTATTTTTTAAATTAATTTTTTTTCTTAAATTTTAGGTTTTTCTTAATGTTTGAATTTTAAAAATTAAAAAATGCTATTTCTATTTTTTAAAATGTCAAAAATATGACACAATTTTATTTTATTTTGTTATTCCAGCATCAACTGGTTTTGTTTTGAGGGTGTTTTTTCAATCCTTTTTTCAAGAAACAATTTTGTTTTTAGCGTAATTTTATAAAATGTTGAAATTTGACCTTCAAAAAAAACCAAGTGCGTTCTGGAATACACTTTTTTTGTTTTTGGGGTGTTTTTTCATGTTTTTTGAGTCTTTTTGGGCTAGAGTTCTCGTTTTGAGGTCAGGTTACCTATTTCATCGGTAACAGTGTTAAGGGCACAACAATAACAATATTGGGGTTTTATGAGGCATAATAATAACAATATGGGGACTACACGGGTACAACAATACCAATAAAGGAGCTACACTAACAACAATAAGTGACTGCACTAGTAATATATGGACCTAACATGCCCCTCTCCTTCAAAAAGGTGTTGTCGTCAACGCTTGAGTAGCTCGGGATGCTTTTGTATAAAATTCTCATCCTCCCATGTGGAATCTTCAGTGGGTAAGTTCTTCCACTTAATGAGATACTCTAAAATTCATCGATTTCGTAGTTGTCGAGTTCTTGTTTCTGTGACTGCTTTAGGTTCCAATACGATTTTTCGTTCCTCATCAAGTTCTGGAAATATTGTTTGAACTAGAAGTTTGTTACCTATAACCTTATTTAAGCATGAAACATGAAAAACTGGGTGCACTCGAGAAGAAGCAGGAAGCTCCAATTTGTATGTCATAGTACCAATCTTTTGCAACACCTTGTAAGGACCATAGTACTTTGGCGATAATTTATTATCCTTCTTAGCTTTGCTTGAGGGACATTTGTTTGTATTGTTGTAGCCGTAAAAATACTCAGTCTCCTACATCAAAACTTCTCTCGTTGTGATGTTGATCTGTCTGTTGTTTCATTCGATTTTGTGTCAAATTTAGGTTATCATTTAAGAGTTGGAGAACTTGTTGTTGATGATCGATTTGATCTTTCACTGCTTGAACCTTAGAATTTTATCTTAAAGATGATGTGATGGACGGTGGATGATAACCATAAAGTGCCATAAATGGGGTCATTTTAGCTGTAGTATGGAAGGAAATGTTATACCACCATTCAGCGAAAGGTAACCACTTGACCCATTGTGTTTGTTTATCAGATACAAAACAACGAAGATATCATTGCAAACATTTGTTCACTGTCTCAATTTGCCCATTAAGTTGAGGATGATAAGATGAGCTATGGGCTAGTTGAGTACTTAAACAAGAAAATAATTTCGTCCAAAAATTTCCAGTGAAAATGGGATCTCTGGCGCTTATAATAATCTTTGGGTTTCCATGTAGCTTTTGAATTGTTTCCATAAATGCAGCAGCAATTGTATTGGGTTTAAATGGATGAGATAATGCACGAAAGTGTGCATACTTGGTAAGTCTATCAACTACCACTACGATAACACTCTCTCCTTTGGACTTAGATAAACCTGTGATAAAATCCATTGAAACCTCCTTCCAACATTGACTTGGAATGGGTAAAGGTTGTAGCAGACCGAGGGTCTTAATTGTCTCAACTTTATTCTGCTAGCAAACCAAACATTCTACCACAAACTTTTGAATATCAGATTTAAAGCCATCCCAAAATAAATATTTCTTCACCCTATGGTAAGTTTTTAAAAATCCTTAGTGTCCTCCTACGGGAGAGGTGTGCAATTCCAAAAGAATATTTTGTTTTAGTTGGGAATTCTTGCAAAGATATAAGAGCTCTGTGTACCATAAGGAATCATTTTTCCAACTAAATGTATCAGATGTACTGGGATCTTGCTGCAATTTTTGAATGTGTCCACACTTCTTCGTCATTCTTCCATTCCTCCCTTGCTTCGGTTATCCAATCTGGTTGGATAATAATAATGGCACAAAGCAATGCTTGCACCTCCTCATCCTTTCTTGAGAGTGCATCTGCAACAACATTTAGCTTCCCTTTTTTGTAGATGATTTCAAAGTCATAACCCAACATCTTTGTGACCCATTTTTGTTGCTCTTCTGAAGATGCGTCGTTGAAGGGCTCAAGATGATGTGTACAAGCCGACAAACAAAGAAGCGGGGCCCTGGTCACAAGATTTGATCGTATTGCAAGGAATTTAAAAGTGTTAAGAGCTAATATAAGTGTGCGTGCTTAGTCTCGATGACTATTAAAGGAAGGTCGACTGTGGTGGTTCTACAATAATGTTTGGTCTACGGTGGTTCTAGCTTGAAGAATAATGAAAAGGGTTGAGCCTGTGTTGAGATGAGCTCTTGTATCTATGAAGAACTCTAGTCCTCAGTCATGATTGGAAATTGGGTTTGAGAACCAAGCACTAGTAGTAGGAACGAGTCAACATCTTTGCTTGAAACAGCACAAAAGATTGGAATTTAAACTAGACCTTTAGGTTTGACTATAAACGAGTTGGAAGTTGTTTGAAATGAGCCTTCAAATGCACCATGGGATTGAAGGGAGCACCTAAGCCTCAGTAAAGCGACCTTGGGCACAAATGAGTGGGCTTATCACTGATAAGTGGTTAGACCTGCATTATTTGGTATCAGAGTTTTTAAAAGCTCGAATACCTGGAACTAAAAGAGGACGAAGTTTAGAAGATGAATAAAAGACCCAGGTTGTAGTTAGGCAGCTTCCAAAGGAAAGCCAATGGATAAAGAGTTCTAAAACACAGAGGATTTTTTGTTATTTTCATTTTACAGAGGTTTGCGAAAATTTTGCAAGAAAGGTTGGAAATTTTGTTCTTTAAGATGAAGAATAGATTTTGAGAGTGGAAATTATAGGAAGAAGTTTGTAAACAAAGATTGCAGAGAAGTTTTTCTAAAAAGAGGATAGAACATATTGAGTTTTTCTTTAAGAGGAAGAATATGGATAGAAGAGTACACAAGGAGGCAGATGACTCTCAAGGGGAAAAATCTTGAAGGGGTTGTAGCCAGCATTAATGTTTTGATGATAACTCTGGGTTGAGAATATGTTTGCAGGTTGAAGCAAACATCAACAAGAGAAGTTGAAATTAGCCAAACAGCAAGCAATGTTGTGAAAGAGAAACAGGGAGCAAGCAGAGCTCTCATGAGAAAGAGGAATTGTGATAGAACCCCAACAGCAAAATTGAATTGTTGAAGGAGAGAGGAAAACACAAGTTCTCAAAAGAGAAAGTGAACAATTGAGGGAGCAGAAGCCTAATAGTTTTGAAAGCTAAGGAGCAGGAGTGCTCCAGAGAAGGTTCTATTGCAAAGAACCAGAAGAAGACAACTTCCAACAACAAAGGTTGGGTAGAAGTTGCCAAAAGTCAGTGCCACGGTGAGTGTGGGTAGAATTGTCAAGAGAGAGAAAAAAGCAAAGGACACCAAGAAGAAGAACTTGGTATTAGTGACAAGTAATATACTTGTTACGAAGATGGAGAAGGCTTGTTGCAGCTCACAAGTGGACGAGGGGATCTCACTGAAAGAAAAAATGAAGACAACTATTTATAGTTGTGTGAAGGGTTCAGAGGAAGGCCACAACCAAAAGAACATTGAGGTAATTGGCAAGAAAAGGAGTAAAGAAATGTAAAAGGAAATGGTAGAGATAAGAGCAGAGTTCAATAGGATTAAGCAGTGGTTTCAAGACAAAGAAAGATACTAGAGTTATAAATGGATACTGAGGAGGAAACCAGTTCAATGTCCAGTTAATAAATTGTATGCAAGAAATATGAGGAAGAAGATGCAGCACTTGATCAAAACTTGGTTAAAGAAGCTCAGAGAAACTGAAGAAGTAGGATACATTTGCGCACAAGAACAGGGATCAATCCTTGGAGAGAGTGATTGTGTTGAAGATGATGAGGAGAAACCATTCAAAATCCTTACATATTGTATAAATGAGAAATATATGATTGTCAAATCATTAATGGAAGATAATGGCCAAATTAATTTTAAATCTGATAAATGGTTTGTGGATGCAGGACTTGTTGATGATGATGAACAAATTATTAACTTTGTTGTGTGCAGATATGATGGACAACGAATTGGTAAAAAAATGTTGTTAAAGGAATAATTTTTGTCCAAATATGTCAAAGATGGACAATTAATGAAAGTTGTGAAAGAAAATGATGGCGTGGATGAAATGAGAGAGGATCATCAGATAAAAGGATCAAACATAGACATAGAAAATGTTGCAACAAAATTGAAATTTTTAGAAGACTAGCTAAATAATCCAAAGATGGAATGAGAAATAAATGAAATTATAATGGATTGTAGCAGTTCAAAGGAAGATAAGGGTAAGTTTTCCATGGAGGAAATACAACAACTAGTGGACAACAGCAATAATAAGTCCCAAAAGAAACATGATATATTTGGAAAAGATGAAGAAACACAAGTGGTGATCAAGGAAGCTTCAAACATTAGAATGCTAGTGGAGAACAACAACAACAAAGTTCAACAAGGGATTGACTTGTACCAACCAAAGGACAAACTAGACATCGAAATTAAAGAAATGAAGAAGATGATGTTGAAAGGGCCTCAAAAGGGGCATTTTAAACAAAGAAGAATGGATGACAACAAGTTGCAGATGACTGAGTGAGTACACATCAGCAAGGAAGGAGGAGAATGACAACATAAAGTTTGGGAACCTAAAGAAGAAAAAAGACAATAGCAAAGCATCAACAACACGATAGAGCAAATGATCAACTACAACATAAGGTTTGGGATCTAGGGGGATTTTAGCAATCCATAACAACACATGGTCAGGAGACCATGAGATTTTTCTGCCTTGGGAGTATGATGGAGGAGCATCTTACCTCCAAGACAAGACACATTTTGACTAGAAATAGGGGTCTTACATTTACCAAGGGAGTTGATTCCCTAATTAATTATTTCATTGTAGTTTCCTATGTTTTCATGAGAAAATGTATATAAGTGATGAATATTGTAAATAGGAGAAATCTCGAGCATATTTGAGAGAGTTAGAGAGACCATAGGGTTAGTTAGATCTCTTGGGAAAAATAGATCTAAGAGGTATAGTGGTTAGTTTGTTGAGAAAATTGTGGATATGAACCAGAATTTAGTTCAAAATCCTTTATATAATTATGTAGCCAAAAAGAATGAGAGGAAATAGAGAAGAGTGATAGAGAGAGAGTCCATAGGCTTAGATGCCAAGTAAGGCAACAAGGCCAATAAGGGTCTAAGTATTGTAAATCATACTAGTAAAGGCCTTTGTAAATCCCTGTATGTGTGTATTTTTATTAATGGAAGAAAACTTTATCTGAATGTTAGAAGTCTATGTAAACGAGCTCCTATCTATTGTTTGAGATCATGTGTAATTGCAATTTCTTATTGTATACAAGCATAACGCAAGTCGGGCAAAGTTAAGCTTAGAAGGGAAAATGTTTTATGTAGATGAGGTCGAGAGTCTCTTTATAGTGGAAGAAAACTCTTGTTGATCGTTGATCAGTATACATGATCAATGATCCAATTAATCAGACTTTATAGCAGAAGTAATCAAAGTAAGCATAACACAAGCATGGAGAGGATTTGGATCATACCCAGACTTGTATTAATTTTGTAATACTTTGCCAGAGCGATAAAGTTTGTATTATGATTGCGCGAGTGAGAGGTTGCAGGAGTGACAGAGGAGCATCGGGCACATTAAAAAAGTCTAAGTATAGAGGTGAAGTCAAGCACATAGGAGCACAACACTTAATTTTTTCAATCCAGATGGAAGTATGTTACTTAATACCGAGAGACGAAACTCGAGTTCTATTAGAGGAAAAGTAGTCACTTGACAGCATGGGGCTGGAGGTTCCATAGGGGAGCAGTCATGTTGACGACGACCAAGTTGATGTGGGGGTTAGCCAAGGTGTAGATAGTGGGGATAATGTGGAACGTTTTTATTGAAGCACGAGACTAATAGGGGGACCCACCAATACTGTTGACTCCACCCAGAAACAAAAGGCTTGCACGCATTGAAAAAGGGGGTCGAGAACGACAAATAACAAGAGCCGAGATCAACACTTGATAGGGAAAATCCTGGAGCATGTCTCCCAGAGGTTCCCCTTGCGCACATAGTTGAAGAGGCCTAGGATGATGTGCCCTGAAGGATAAAAGTATTGTGCATGAACGAAAGGGCTCGGGATGATGTGTACAAACCAAAAAACAAAGGAGTGGGGCCCTGCTCACAAGAATTGATCGTATTGCAGGGAAATTAAAAGCGCCAAGAATTAATACTTGTGCACACTTGGTCTCGGTGACTATTAAAGGAAGCTCAATTGTCGTGGTTCTATAATAATGTTTGGGATGCGGTGGTCATGGCTGGAAGAATAAGGAGAGGGACTAAACCTGTGTTGAGATGAGTTCACAGATCTATGAAGAACTCTGGTCCTCAGTCATGATTGGAAATCGGGTTTGAGAACCAAGTACTGGTAGTATGAACAAGTCGACAGCTTTGCTTGAAACATCACAAAAAATTGGGATTTAAACCAAACCTTTGAGTTTGACTATAAACATGTCAGAAGATATTGGAAATAGGCCTTCAAACGCATCATGGGATTGATGGGAGCGCCTAAGCCTCTGTAAATAAACTTGGGCACAAATAAGTGGGCATATCACTGATAAGTGGTTAGGCCTGCATCAAATGCTTACCCTCAATCCAAACAAGCATTTATTAAAAAAAGGAAAAACAAACACATTGTGAGATTGAAATACTTTTTGTTTTGGCTAGTATAATTGTTAGCTTGCTTCAAAATCACTATCTTTGATTGGACTGATTGCTTTTTTTGACAAGAAAGAAATACCTCAAATCTATAGGGCCGATTCATAACTGATTGGTATTTGTATTGGTTTACATAAGTGTTATGAATTAGCATAATTAAGTTTCTTTGGGGCTCCAAAGTGGGTGATTGTCCAAATGTATGACATCCCTTAGGAAAAGCCAGTAAAATTGGATGTGGAAATAGAGTTGTCCATGATGCTTTTGGGCTTTGATAATACTTCACAATGCATTACACCAACAAATTTTATAATCAATAACCCTTCATTTTCTGGAATTTGTGCATTCTAACTAGTCGAATCATGAGAACTATATTTCCAAACTGCAAACTTGCATCATTATAATCGTAAAGAAATACCTATAACTTGCTCAATCATGAAAGTAAAGTTCCCCTTTGGATAAATCTACTGCTGAGTTGAAACTTGTAATTCGATGGAATCCAACTGAGGAAACAAAAAAGTAGTATGATCATTACTTATCATGCTTAATTTGTTTAAAAGTATCTAGATATTTTTTTAATGGTGAATTCTGCCTTCACTTTAGAAAACCCTGATAGAACCATTAGCATGCAAAGATAAAAGACAACATCGAGCATAGGCAATATCTATCACTCACGCATATTTCATACAGAATATCTCAAGTGCCTCCACAAAATGGTTGCAACTGCCTGTATCAGATGTGCATGCATAAATGCTCCAAAAACATTATAATACAATAAGTTCCACATTAGTTCCAACCAGATGAGAGTAAAAATCAATTCTAGTTTGTGTACATAAAACAGTTAAAACTTAGGATACTTGAGTTGGAACAATGGTTAGTTCAATCATCCTGTTTATCTGGGCAAAGATGCCCTGAGAATGATGCATAGCAAGATGATTAAATGATTTCAGAGGTCTTACAAGAATGCACGTCTCGTCCAAAAAATATTTGAAAATACTAAATCCACAGCTGTTTCATCCTGCTTCAGAAGGCCTTAAAACTCCATGAGAATCCTAATGCCGAATTCCAAAGGTCAGCCATATAAATACATCTAAAACAAAGTCAAAGCATCTTATTAGACATAATCTGCATTATACAAAGATGCAGATTAATAGATAGTTGTCCGAAACGAATGATATAAACAGAGAAAGACCTTGCATCTTGATTTTGTGTCATGCTACATATTTTTATACTGATCCACTTAGACAAGCCAAGCTCTAATCTGAAACTAGGCTTGACTAAAAATGACCAACGGTCGCAAATATCTGGTACATGTTGCCATCTACATGATAAATCTTTAACCGTTAACATCGGAAACAATTTTCATCATATTTTCTGACACCTTCCACTATCATCTGTTTGACCTCCTTGATGATCAACCTCTACTCATATCCATCACTGACTCACTAGCATGTATATTTGATCAAAAAAAGTTAGTCTTCATCATTCCATAATCTTCAACCCTTTATGCCATTATATAACAGAAGTAAAATACCAGATTCCAGTCCAATTCAAAAATGCTTCTATCGAAAAAGGTTCGAAAGATGGAATATATCTTATGTGAAGATTGCCTAGTTTCTATCACCTGATGCACAATAAACTTTCAGCGAGATAAAATTAAGCAGTGAATGGAACAGTTTTTGTGACCAAAAGATTGAATTGAAAATAATTATTGTTTATTTCAAATCTAAAGCTCAGAAGAGGTCATTCCCTGTTTATTAATAACCATTTTCGAAACACAAATTAGGCACGGCTAATGAAAAACTAACTAAAATTAACTGTGGAGAACAGAAATAAATGCCAATCAAAATACAATTACAAGTGTAATTAATCAACAAGTAGATTCATTCCAAGAAATCATAAAAAATAACAAACTGTGGAGAACTTAACAAGCTAAGATACAATTTCCAGTTACATCATTTCCAAGAGTATCCAAAAAACATGTGTGCACTTGAGATGCTAGTTTCTACTATATGATAGATCCTTTTTAACTTGATGAATTGGAATGCCTATAGATGAAACTTGAAAGCAACCAGGATAATAAAGGATAGATAAAGACGAAAAGGAATGGCATTGGGTAGTACTCTCCCTCGTGTAAGATGTAAGAACGAACATCGCAGATGACAAAACAAAACTTGTATCAATGTGGCCACATGCAAAATTAGTGATTTGTGACTGATTTGCAGAAAACTGGCATGCAAAAGAATCAAACATCTTTCTCTGCTTGTCGTTGTTTTCTCCGCTGGTGAACATCCCAATTGTAAACCCGAGCAATGGTTACCTGACCACAGATCATTGTGAGAAATTTACAATAATTCCAAACATGTATTTAGAACAGATCATCTACAATTCTTTGTCATCTCAACCATATGGAAAAGGATCAAAGTAACCCCTGCTTATAAGATACCAATGGTTGAAAATTAAGAGAGTTTTCACTACAATAATAAAATTAAAAATAAATACCTCTGTTATTGTAACTTGATCCCTTAAAAATTGCAAATCCTCCACAATGGCTCCCAAACCAGCATTAGCATTGTCAAGGTTTTTTTTCAAAAGATCTAATGCCTGCATGCCATCAAATGTCACTTACAATGCACTTACCATGCAATAGAATTAAAAGTTTGTTATGGAGGAAAAGGACTAACTACCTCATTACATGAGTACTCTAGCATAACATTTGCACCGAGCCATAAACAGACTGAGTTGGTTGCCTCAATACGGGCTTGAGAGTATATTCCTTCTGCAACTTCAAAATCTACTATTGTTGCCTGCACGTGATTTGTTAATGTCAGTTGAGTAAGAATGATGTAACTGAAGCAGTTCAATTTTTTTAATTCGCTTCCAAACCCAATTCAGATAAAAACATGATTGCAGTCTTTTTAATCAAACGATAATTCAAATAATTTTCCAAATGCTAATAGAAGAAAACGCTAACATGTACAATATACTTTGACAAGGCAGGCCTATGCATATAATCCTAAGTTACCGGATCCGGCACTCCATGGTCCAGGATCCACGGATCTACGTCTCTGATCCAGATCCGGATCTGGATCCGCCAAGATCCATCCAAGAACCGGCACGTGGCGTTTGTGTTGACTGGAAATGGATCCCACATTCATTTTCCGGATTTCAAGTTATCTGCATTGCGCTTTAAAATTTCCCAACGGCGGATTTCAAGTTATATGCAATGCGGGTTAAATTTTCCGGACGGCGGATTTCAAGTTAGATTTAGGTTTTCTTTGGTTTTCTTTTTGGCTTACCCTCATTGTCTTTATCTAACTATTGGCAGCACAGAGAGAAGAATACGACAATCACAACAGGGAGGTTTTCTTTGGTTTTTTTTTACTTACCCTCATTGTTTTTATCTGACTGTCGGCGGGACAAGGAGAAGAATACGACAATCAAAACAGGAAAGAACAGAGAAGAATACAACAACAGACTCACAAAGGAGAATACAACAACAGGGAAGAAGTTAGAAGAATTTAGAACAAAGAGAAGAAAACGACAAGAAGGAAGAATAAGACAACAAGGATGAATAGCGACAAGAGAGAAGAATACTACTTCACCACATAAGATAATAGCATTGAGCAACAATGAAGCGAACAAAGTTCCTTCTCAAGTTAAATATTCTACAAGACTTGAAATATCAAGATATCCATTGAAGATACAAATATTATATTAAAATGTATGATGAAATGAGTTGCTTGAATGTTACAAATGAGGCCTGCTTATATACATAGACAGGTGCCTCTTCACGAAAGGTCATGTCTTATCAACAATGCCCTTTCAGCCTAATTACTAATTAACCAATTAATCATTATTTACATTATTTTATTCATTACATTGTCTTCCTCCTCAAAAGCTTTGTCCTCAAAGCTTGTTGATGAAAGGCCTTGATTTCTTTTTCTGCTACGCATGTCTTCTCGTCTTGAGGCAGTCATCCTTGTCGATACAAGTTGATATGATCCTCTAAGTGACAAACAAAATTGTCGCATTGAGAATGGATCAGACCATCCTAAATCAATCTTTTGTGGACTCTTGCAGCGACTTGAAACTTGTGCTGAATTATCACTTGAGCGGATTGCACTGATATGAGTATTCTTTGGAACATCAGCTTGTTGTTTCTGTTCTGAATACAAATCTCGATCGAGTTGTCTACTCCCGTGATTTGGATGTCGATAGGGAACTGTTTTGGTTTGACTTCTTTGATTTTCGCCTCGCGAGGATGTTATTGAGTTGGTTACAGAATCATCACTTAGAATGTTCCTCGTTCTTCTGACATCTAAGTTTGTTTCTTCTGCAATTTTCTTGTCTTCTTCTTCAGTTGTGACATTTATGGATCAATGTTCGATTTTTCTTCAACTTGAATTTCTATATTTGAAGGTTTCGATGATTCCTTTTCGACAAATTGTTGTACCCTGTTTTCTAATGATTGTTTGTCCTTCTTCAGCTTCTTCATTTGCGTTAGTAACTTTTCATTGTGGTCCTTGAGGCGAGCAACTTTTTCATTCTTATTAGTGGTGATTTTGTCAATTTCCTTTTGCATATTCTGGATCGCCTTTTTACTTTCTTGAAGAATTACTTTTGAAATTTCTTGCATGTCTTCAGGTGTCACTGAATTTGGCTTCAAGTCAACGTCCTGCAGCTTTATTTTCTTTTTTTTGTAGGAGAATGTCCAAAAATTCTTTTTTGTATTAAGGATGAATGACCCTAGTGATTTCATCCAGAGCGAACCCAGAACTATATCACTATCATTGCAAAATAAGGTTTTAACGGTGAATTGCGAGACAAAGGAATACTCCCCAATACTTAGGTGTAAATTCCCTATGTCGTATTGTTTGTCATTTGCGTGAAATGAATTTGTTCCAGTTACATTTGATTCAGGTATCACTAATTGGTTAGCACATTCAGTACTAACATAATTATTCTTTTGAGTATGATCGATAGATATGAGAACTTCCTTTCCCGCAAGTGACCCTTCGATTTTAATTAGCACATAGACACACATACTATAATTTTTAGGAAATCTTCCTTCTTTCATTTCTGATTTAGACTCCATTTTGCTGCTTCGGGATGAGCCTTAAGTTTTTTTTTTTTAAATATTCCTCCTTTATACTTTCAACAATATCCCTTATGACCTTTTTATTTTTTCTTAATAACTCTCCTTATAATATAATTCCTCTCCTTTAAAATAATAATAATAATAATAATTTTATTATTATAATATTGTTTTTTATTCTTATATTATTAAATTAATATATATAAATATAATATATATTTATATGTGTGTGTGTGTGTGTGTGTGTGTAATTATATAATTAAATTTCTTTACTCCCCTTGCGGTCACAATTTAATGAAATAGCAAAAGGAGTGACGGTAACCAAACGTTGCAACGACTAACAATGGGTTCAAAAAAATTATTTCCAGGCTAGTGGTTGCCCATGTACTGTCTGAGGTGGGTCTGACGGCAGTTGATCAGTGGGTTCGATGGCTCGATGTTTTTTGTAACGCTGATGTGGTCTGAGGAGACGGAAGATGGTGGAATGTTACAGCGCAGACATACGGGACTGAGCCGACAGGTAAACAATGGCTGAACAACGGCAAAAACAATGTAATGCCAACTGTACAACGGAAATGTGGCCGCAGGTGCAAAGGCGGAACCAATTTCACGTTGTACCAATGACTCGGCACAGTGCGCTGAATGGTGGCGAGGGCACCACAGTCGACGAAGGGTTGTCGGCACGTAGAAAGTCGAACATATAAACAAGTTGGTGGGTTTCCTCTTTGTGGCTTAACAACGTGGTGATACAACGTATCACTTCAACCATTTGACCGGAGCACGTTGTTGATCGAACGACCTATTAACGTGTTGTGTGTGCGTGCCAGAGCAGAGAATGGTGGACGAGTTGACTCGACGTATCACTGTATTGAAACACCAATTGCCCGTAGAGAGTCACATATGAATCGGTGACCAAGTTTTGTCTTGAGTCGATGGTCACAGCTTGAGGTGGAACTTGATGCGGACGAGGAGGTGGGCTGGCGTAAGTGGAAAACAGAGAGGGACAGCGGCAGATGAAGGTGGCGGCTAGCACGGAAGACTGGCGGCAGCGGTGTCGGGAATGAGGGCGTGGACAACCAGGAGCTTATGGTGGCGACAGCGATTGTGCGGCCTGGACGGTTGTCGCTGTGAGGCCTGGCCACTGTTCGACGGAGGCGAATAGAGGGTCGGGCAGTGCAGAGGTAAAAATGTCGCGACCGTGGCAGTGGCGGTCAGTCGGCGACTGAAACCTGTGCAGTGAAAAGTCGATTTGATTTTTATTTTTTATTTTATTTTATTTTATTTTTTTAATTTTACAATATATGTATTTTTTTTTATAATATAGTCTTGCTTTTTCTTTTTTCTTTTTTTTTTCTTTTTCTTTTTATTTTATTTTTATTTTTTTACTATATATATCGTTTTTTATTTTTATTTTATTTTTTATTTTTTTTATTTTTTGAACTTATCTTTGAGTACGTATATGTACTTTTTTTGTTTGTTCTTAATGATAGAGGCATACACCTCGACCATAGCCTCTCTCCATACCTCTTGGTTGGCAGCCTCCTCATAGCTAGTAGGCTCAGAGTCAACAACGTTGGTAGCCTTGGCTACATAACTGCAAAACCGCTCAAGTGGCACATTCTCCTTGTTCACCCTCTTCGGAGGACCAACGGACTCTGATTCCTTCACCTAGATAAAACATTTTTTTAGTGTTCTTAAATATAAAGAGGATTATGGAGTAAATATAAAAAGATGTTTTATTTATTTACCATACCTCTTGTTTATTTTTATTTAATTTATTTACTATACCTCTTTTATTTACCATGGTATTTGGCTCATAGGCTTGGTATATAATTAGATGTTGATTTCTAATCCTATTTGATATATTTTTATTTATTTACCATACCTCTCTATACCTCTTATATTTATTTATTTACCATACCTCTTTTATAAATATGGTATTTGCCCAATGGTATTTAGCCCATGGTATTAAAATGGTAATTGGCCCATAGGCTTCACCTAAATAAAACTTATTTTTTGAGTTTTTGTAAATATAAAGAGGTTTATCAAGTAAATATAAAAAGAGGTTTTATTTATTTACCATACCTCACGTTTATTTAGATTTTTTTATACTTACCATACCTCTTTTTTGAGTGTTCGTAAACCTCTTTATATTTTAAATTTATATTGTGTTTATACAAAATAATAATTAGACTGATTTTTAAATAGGGCCGACATTAGATTAAAAATGTTAAATGTTAAACAATATGTTTACGTTTACATGTTTATAAAATATGGGTTTACATGTTTACGGGTTTATGTGAGATCTACCCCACACTGGGTTGTAGAGCGCCTCTCGGCGCAATAAAATCACAATTACATGTCATTATGAAGACCAAACCTAGTTACACTTTTCAACACACCAGTCCAGCCTACTAATGAAACTTCCTACATTCCAAGACCCCCATCATCTATTCATGATGTAGAGTTGCAATATTCAGAAGATAATGTAGATCTATTTGAGGATATGTAATTAAACTTGTTGCACATTATAATATTAGTAGAGTGATCATGGATGAGACGCTCATTTTTGTACTTACTATTATCATTTATGGTATTATCTTTTTTATATGAGGGAGGATGCATCATTTCAGTGTTTTAGTCTTTATATTTATTATTTATAATATATCTAATGGTTTCAGTTTTAAATGTTGTGATTTATAAATGGATTTGATTTTTGAACCCTAAAAGTGTCTTGATGTATCCTTGTCGTATCTGGATCCTGGATTTTCAAAAAACTAGCGAATCCGGATCCGTATCTATATTCATATCCGTATCCGGATCCTGGTAACTTAGATATAATCACAAGAAGGTGCCTTATTGTTTCTAGACTAAATATCCTTAAGAGGTCCTTGGGTTTTCATAAAGGTCCCCAACAAAAAAATTTATAAAGTGTTTATTTAGGCTCCCACCCGATTTGCGGGTTTGCTGTCTACTGAAAAGCTTTTCACAATATAGAAAAAAAAATGCACTCAAAAGAGCGTATAAATAAAAGGCAATTTGAAAAGAGCCAAGGCTAGGTAGGCTGCAACACTGATGTTCTATCTGATGCCTTTCTTTGCAAACTTATACATTAGGCTAGCCACAAACAACCAATGTTGCTAACATCAGCATCAGGATAAAATCGGCAATGGTCCAGAAAACCAAAAGATCGTAAGAATCAGGAAAATATCAGTAAAAATTGGCAAACATCAGCAAAATTAACATATCATCAAAATATTGGTAAAAATCGGCAAACATCGGCTAGGCAAAAAAATCGTGATTTCATGATAAAATCGGGATGTTATCGAGATGTTCACAACACTGCAAACAAGTTGATGCAATATCTAGCTTTTGATGAAGCCATGTAATGTCCCTGAATTTTGTGTGTGTGGGAAATTACTAAGGATTTGCCCAATTTTGTTGACATTATATAAAAGGGTCAATTATAATTAATAAAAAGGGGCAAATATTATTTTCTTAGAGGATGGCGGCATAATAGTATTTTATTGGAGAATGGTATCAAAACATTATTTTATTGGAAAAAGGATGCAAAACATTATTTTATTAAAAGGGCGGCAAAAAGTCATTTAGTGGAAAATGGCCCCCACCAATCAAAAGCCTCCATTTAGTGGAATTGGTATGTTTCCAGCACTTTAAAAGGCCAAGTGGGTTTGCCTTGGGTATGTGGTATCCATTTCAGAACGTTTAAAGCCAAAGTGAGGACAGAATTCTTCTCTATTTCTGATTGAAATTAATGTGCCCAGAACTGAAGTGTGACCTCTTGAGCCAGCCACTTTCCATCAGAAGAAAAGAGCCAACTGTCATCATCTCATAGTGAGTTCCAGTGCTGTAGCAGGTTGTCAAGAAGGTCGAATTATAGCAATCCTCAAGTCTGGTTTCTCTTATCAGTTGGCAAATTGCTCCTGTGCATCCAAAAGAATTATCATTAGCCTGTAGCATCAATTTTGCTGAAGCAAATCCCAGGTTCATTGTTCCTATTGTATTGGACAGCCATCTTATCAGTTCAGAACTTTAAATATATATGTATATTGCTGAATATTTCTTAATTATCTTTTGTTGAGAAAGATATCTCTTTGACTGATATATAGTGCATATTTATGGTGTTTCTCTCTCTGAAATTAATATAAACCGTGTCTTGCTATTGGGAGGAATTTATGGAGCACTATCCTGGCACTGTGTATCTTTGCATAGCCTGAAATTTATTAAAAATACATCTACAGCCATCAACCCACAAACTGCTTGATGAAACTTCACAAAGACCATCACAAGAAAACCCAGATATTTGATGTGAAATTTGTGGTATTCCTGAGAGGGAATATTACAAGCCACAACAAATGGGATAATATACCTTCATTAGAGGTCATAAGAGAAATGCAGATTGTTTAGAAACCAATAAGCATAGTCTATAGTACCATTAAATATTTTTTATAGAACAAATAAATTTTGAACAAAGAGAAAAACATATGTTGCGTAGGTATGTCTGGGTATGGGTAAGGGTACAGGTACAGTGCAATAAGAATGTTAAAAAAAATACAGCCATGTGGGTACAGTAATTTTCCTTCATAAAATTTATCTTTGTAAAGGAGGAGTTCATGATGCTGTTATGGCAAGTAGAATTACAGCATTTGAGGGAGGGGGGATGTAGAAGTATCCATGCAGATATGGGTACAATGTTGGTCCAGAGTCCAGACCACAGAAATGGTATGGCCATAAGACCACAAAGGCACCCACACCTCCATTGTGGGATAGCTGCCCAAGGATTTTAATTTGCATATGGTCATCCTTCTGTGATTTGAAAGAGAAAATTACAGTAGGACCAATCTGCAAAGGTAACTGTATATAAATGCATGTATCCAATTTTGAGTGCAACGTTAAAAATCAGCATAATGTAAACATCCACAATTCCACACCAATATGACGGAGCTAATATGCAATCACCAACCCAGATATTTGTCAAACTTCTCACTTATAAATTCCAGAAAAGTAATGCAGAGAGAGAGTCTAAGTAGGCATCAAAAGAATACGGCAAACCTCGCCTGTGCCCTGCTTAGCAAGCAGTGCTTCCACAGTTTCTAGGCACTTCTTAATATCGGGAATCTTTGCCTGCATAAAATTAAACAACTAAAAATCTCACTCTATTTCGAATCTAAAAAAAGGATTAGCAAATGAATTAAGCAATCTATAGAAGTCTGGCAATGCAATAAAGCAACAAGCAACCAGTTCAAAACACGAAATTTGAATCAGGCCCCCCTTTTTCTTACTGCACTACCTTTCATGTCCAATTATTTGCACCCAAAAAACATTCCAAGGATATTAGTCAAGTGACCTAAGTAATACAAGTAACACACCTGTAGATCTCTCTGCTGGGCTAGAAGTTTCATTTCTACCAGCTTGTATTGCTGACGCCTGTTGCCAAAGACAAAGACCCTATTAGACTTCAGAATGTTTACTGCAAGTCAAATACTTATCAGGAAATATAGAATAGGCATAAAATCTTAACAATAATGCCTTGCATTGACCAAGCCAATACTGAGAGCCACCACAAAGGAATTCACCTCGGCAACAGAGGAATGAAAGCTAAATCAAGCCCAGAACAGAAGCGAAGGAAAAAAACATAATGTGTAGCAATGACAAGAAAACTATCAAGGTCAAGGCAATGAAACTCCAAAATCAAGGATGTATTTCAATTAATATCTAAAATAAATCTTGAAAGCATGTTAATGCATCTTTAATGATGAAAGATGCATTGATATAACAAATAACAAAAGCAAATGGCATTATCATGGAACAGCCATAGAAGCTTACATATTATATGCATTGGACTAATTAATGTGGCATCTAGAATATGCACTTTTATTTTGATGTGATTCCACTTATCATTGTTTAGTGTTAGTATCTCTTTTTAAGGTATTTTTACTATAAGCATCAGAATATATAAGCTGAAATCATGTGTGAAGTAGCTTTCTTACGTTATAAACCTAAGTTGCAGGAAACGCATAATTTGGCCACATACCAGTACCCCAAAATGCCTGGAAATACCCAAACAGGTACAAAACGCCTCGGAAACATCATCAACCTTACTGTATGGTATGGTGCTTCCAAATATGGAAATGTCGTATAGTACAGCTGATGGAATTTTGGCCATTTCCAATAACATTTTGGGCACTTTTCTGGAAGTTTCCTGGCCCACCTAAGTGCCCAAGAAGGGCCTAGCACCCATAGGAAAATATTGCCCTGTCCATTGTTTTGTGGAGTTAGAGAGCAAGGGTTCTGCCTAGTCCATGATGTCCAGACTAGCAGAGGGACCCACAGATTTCACTTTAGCAGATTCTAATCATTTCCTTTGTATTGACTTAGGATAAAATTATTTCACAAAGTCACCTTATAAATTGATCCCAGCCTATTCTTTTAAAAGTATTCACATCCTTGTGAGTGTTTTGTGGGGCCTAGGTCGAATTATAAAGGGGAGATTAGGTGGCTGATGGAGTCAGTTCAAATCAGCATCAGCAGTGTGTGTGTTCTCTTCAGCAATTGCAGACCAGGGAGTTCAGCCCTAGGGTTTTACTTCCAGCACAGATCAACAGACGAAAAGAGGCCATATGGCCATCAGATTTTCTAGCTCGACATTTTCAGGAGCAGGCCACGAGCATCTATGCAGAGGGCTTGCACAGCAGGCCATACGAGCTAGTACGGATTCCGTAGTGTACTGGAGAAGGAAGCCGAGAAGGTTAGGCTGAGTCCAGTTGGGCGCTGATGGGTTTTGGAGGATTGTTGAGTCACGAATGTGAAGGGAAGTTTTCACTCAGCTATGTAATTTTTCTATAGAGAGCAATTGCTGAAGAAATTAATAGAGAACACACACTTTGCAGGTTTTCCCTAGTTGGGGTTTCCTGGGTAAATTTCTGGTGTTTATGTTTCAATGTGCTTGTGTCTCCAGAGTTTATTTCCACTGCAAATATTCAGTTAGAATACTCAGCAAATCTAGTAATGAATTTGAGAATACAGTTTTCAGTTTTTCCATTTCAGAAAGCTTATTAAATAAGTAGCTGGATATTAAAATCTAACATGGTATCAGAGCTTAGTCTCTGATTGAAGACCAGAAAGCCATGTTTACTTCATCAGGATCAGGTTAAAGACAGAGAAGGTGCAGTTTATCAGTGAGCAACTACGCTAGGGTTTTCCTGGAACTGCTCTACACAAAGGTTTTCTGAGTAGCACGAACAGCAGCATGGCATATTTGGGGCTGAGATTTGAGGACCGCCTTGATGGGGCCTCAAATTTGAGGGCCGCCTTGATTGGTGTAGTGCTGGGGGAGCAAAGAGTTTGGGAGTTTGTAACTTTGTGGACAGTCCACCAGCCCAACCAGCAGACCATCGGGCCTCAGCAGCTGGCTCAACACATTAAGAAAGATGCAAAGGCCAGAATAATTATCCTCGAAGGAGTCAAGGATCATATCATACCTCACCTGTCGGGAAAGAAGACAGCTCAGGCTATGTGGGCAGCCATCATAGGGTTGTACCAAGGTCCGAGTGAGGCTAGGAAGCCAGTACTCAAAAACATCAAGATGGTGAAGTCTAAGTCTGTGGTCTCATATCTCACCAGATTCACCCAAGTGAGGGACGATCAAGCTGGAGATGGGAGACAGTCTCGGACAGAGACCTTGTCAATTTTGCACTGTTGGGTTTTCCCAAGTCATGGGAAAACTTTGCTGATGGAGTGGCAGAGAGAAGCTTCCAAATTGGGAGGGGCTATGGAATGACTGCGTCCAAGAGGAGATTCGGAAGCAAACTAGATATGGGTCTCATGTCAAGATAGAGGAAGAGGAGAATTTTTTCCCTAGCTGGTAAAGGGGGCAAGGAAAGGGAAAGAAAGGCGCAAGAGGGGCCGATTCCAGCTCTAGAGGCCAAAAGAAGAAGAAAGATCGCAACAAGATAAAGTGCTTCTCTTGCCATCGGTTTGGACATACTCCACCAAATGTCCAAACAGGAAGAAGAGGTCTAAGAAGGACCAAGTGCCAGCATTAACAGAGGTGGAGGAGTTCTCTTCTCACTTTGAGAGGGAGTTCTCACTCACAGCTTGCATGGCAACCTCAGTAGCTAGCAGCGTGTGGTATATTGACAATGGAGCTTCTTATCATATGACCGGGAACAAGGAGTATTTCAACTAGTTGACCAAAAAGGACATGCAGTTTCACATAGAGTTGGGAGATGATGGCAAGTACCTAGCCAAGGGCATGGGTACTGTCAAGTTTGAAAGGGAGTCTAAGAACCCTCTCTAGCTCAGAGATGTCCTCTACGTCCTAGGTTTGACGAAAAACTTTGTTTCAGTCTCAACCTTGGAAAACAAGGGTTATGAGGTTATTTTCAGCAGAGGGAAGGCCTTCATCAAGCCTTGCAACTCTGGAGAAGTCAAGCAGATTGGAGTTAGGGTAAAGAACCTCTACAGGCTTCAGTTTGAGACACTTGCAACCTTGAGTACCTAAGGAGGCAATGAGTAGAGTCGTGACTCGTGACCTCAAGGAGCTTTGGCATAGGCATATGGGTCACTTACACCATGGAACGTTAAAAATTCTCAGAGAGATTGCCACAAGATTGCCACAGTGCAGCGTAGACCTGCATGGTGTGCAAGGGTTGCACACTTGGCAAGTATGCCAAGACATCCTTCCCTAGCAAAGACAATAGGGCCAAGAGCATCTTGGAGTTGGTTCATTCAAATGTCTCTGGACCATTTTCCTCTCCATCCCTTATGGGATACAGATATTATGTCACCTTCATTGATGACCACTCAAGAAAGACTTGGATCTTCTTCATGAAGAAGAAAGATGAAGTCTTCTCGAAGTTCGTGGAGTTCAAAGCCTTGGTGGAGAACTAGACCAATAGGAAGATCAAGGCATTAAGGTCACACAACGGTGGGGAGTACAACTCCAACGCCTTCAAGGATTTATGTGCTAATGAGGGCATCAGAAGGGAGCTCACCACACCTTATAACCCTCAGCAGAATGGGGTCGTTAAGCGCAAAAACCGGAGCATTGTTGGAGCGGCTAAGGGCATGTTGCATGACCAGGGCCTGCCAATGTTTCTTTGGGCAAAGGCATCCAGCACTGTAGTCTTTTTGCAGAACAGGAGCCCACATAAGGTGTTAGGCAGAGTCACACCAAAGGAGGCTTTCACACGCAAGAAGCCTGACATGTCTCACTTCTGGATTTTTAGTAGTCTTGTTTACTTCCATGTGTCATCTAATAACCTGAAGAAGTTGGAGCCCACAGCAAAGAAGGGCATTTTTGTAGGCTACAATGAGATGTCTAAGTTGTACAGGGTGTATGTTCCAACACTCCTGAAGACAGTGATCAAGCATGATGTGAGATTTGAGGGAATGGGCTCTTCAGAAGTTCTTGGAGCATGAGCAAGGTGCAGCACAAGAAGAGAAGCAGCAGGCTCCCGAGCATGAGGCTCAGCCAGCTCCTCAGACTTCATCACAGCCAGTAGTTGGGCAAGTCGAGCAGCACGCAGAGGAGGATACAGTGTAGGAGGAGACAACAGAGCGAGTGGAGCCCACTCAGCCAGTGACTCCTAGCACAGGGAGAGGACGAGCAAAGTGGGCAGATCAGTTGATTAAGGAGGCTTAGAAGAGAGTTGGAGCCCCCAGCTCCACATTTAGATAGAGTAAACAGCCACAAAGATATACAGTATAGGGTATATGGCACTGATGATTAAGTTGATAGACTTAGAGCCTTCTTGTTACAAGGAGGCAGCCTCTCAACAGGTATGGCGAGATGCCATGGTGGAGGAATATTCCTCCTTCATGATGAATGACAATTGGGAGATAGTGCCAAGATCAGTTGGAAAATTAGTGATTGGTTCACGTTGGGTGTATAATATCAAGCACAAAGTTGATGGGAGCGTGGAGAAGTGCAAGGCTAGATTTGTGGCCAAAGGGTTCTCTCAGGTCAAAGGGATAAACTACGGTGAAACATTCACACCCATGGCCCGACATTCATCCATTAGGACCATATTGGCAATTGCAACGTAGATGTTGTGGAAGATCCACCAAATGGACGTAAATATTTCCTTCCTTAACAGAGTTGTTGAGGAAGAGATATGTGTTCATCAGCCTAAGGGGTTTGAGACCTTCAGCAAAGACACATGTTTGTAGGCTAAAGATAGCTCTTCATGGGCTCAAGCAGGCACCGAGGGCTCGGTATGCCCAGATATACAACTGCCTTCTAAGATTGGGCTTCACTAAGAGTGAGACAGATCCCAACCTGTACTACATTGTGATTGGAGGCTTTCTGCTCATTCTAGTGTTGTACGTGGATGACTTGATGTTGATAGGAGAAAATAGCCTGATTCAGGATTGCAAGAAGGATCTTACAAGGGAGTTTGAGATGGACTTAGGGTTGATGCACGATTTCCTTGGGTTGGAGGTATGGTAGGGTGAAGGGGAGATTTTCTTGGGACACGGCAAGTCACAAACTGGAGGAAGGTGGACGCTTCCAAAGCAGAGCGAGTTGATGCCACTCTTTACAGGCAGCTTATAGGGTCATTGATGTATCTGGTGAACACATGACCTGACATTTGCTTTGCAATTAACCAGCTGAGCCAGTTCATGGTTTACCCGACTAGAGTGCATTGGGTTGCTACCAAGCACATGTTGAAGTATCTTAGGGGCACAACAGATTATGGGTTGTTGTACAGGAAAGTTGATGGAGTGAGGCTTCAAGGCTTCACAAATGCAGATTGGGTATGGAGTTCAACAGATAGGAAGAGTACTTCAAGTTGCACCTTCAATGTTGGGTCAGCAATTGTTTCCCAGTTCAGCAAGAAGATCAGTGGCACTAAGCTCAATTAAGGCCGAGTACATGGTTGCCAGCCTGGAAGCTTGCAAGGCCATCTAGTTCAGGAAACTACTGGTTGGGTTGTTCAGTGAAAAGTTGGAGCCCACAGTCATATACTGTGACAATCAGAGTTGCATTAAGCTCTCTGAGAATCCGATGTTTCTAGACTGCTCCAAGCACATTGAGATCTCGTACCACCATATCAGAGATTGTCTTCAGAGGGGTAAAGTCAGACTCCAGTACGTGCCTATAGATGTGCAGACAACAGATACTCTGAAAAAGGCATTAGCAAGGGGCATATTTGTCTACTTCATAGATAAAATGAGTGTAGGACAGACCACCTTCCTCTCTAAGAGGGAGTGTTGAATGGAGTTGGAGAGCAATGGTTCTACCTGGTCCATGATGTCTAGACTAGCAAAGGGGCCCACAAATTTCACTTTAGCAGATTTTAATTATTTCCTATGTATTGACTAAGGAAAAAAATATTTTTCCTAAAGTCAATTTATAATTTGATCCTAGCCTATTATTTTAAAAGTATCCACAACCTTGCAAGTGCTTTGTGGGGCCCAGGTCAAATTATAAAGGGGAGATAAGGTAGTTGGTTGAGTCAGCCTGAATTTGTTTCAGAAGTTTGTGTGTTCTCTTCAGTAACTGCAAACTAGCAAGTTCAGCCCTATGGTTTTGCTTCCAGCGCCGATTAGCAGAGGAAGAGGTCGTATGGCCATCAAATTTTCCAGCTCGATATTTCCAAGAGCAAGCCATGAGCATCTGCACAGAGGGCTTGCACAACAGGTCATACAAGCTAGTACAGATTCTATATTGCGCTACAGAAGGAGGCCGAGTCCAATGGGGCGCAAAGGAGTTTTGGAGGATTGTTGAGTGTTAAGGGAAGTTTTACCCCACCTATCTATGTAACTTTTCTATAGAGAGCAATTGCTGAAGAAATTACTAGAGAACACCCACTTTGCAAGTTTTCCCCATTTGGGGTTTCCTGGGTAAATTTCTTGTGTTTATGTTTTAATGTGCTTGTGTCATCAAAGTGTATTTCCACTGCAAATATTTAGTTAGAATACTCAGCATATTTAGTAAATGAATATGAAAGTTCAGTTTTCAGTTCTTCCTGTTCAAAAAAATTATTAAATTAGTAGTTGGGTATTAAAATCTAACATCCATGCCAAGGACCCTTTAGTGTTGGAATTTCCACACACCCTAGGTCTTGTCTATGCCTTAGCTAAGAAAATAAACACACTAGAGATGCCCAACTTTAAAAAACTTTGCACAGCGGAATATATAAGCAGTGAAATTAACAATAGTACACAAGAATTGTGGTCCGAAACACATTCCTTATCAATCCATCAATAAGAAAATCTTATGGCTCCCGTATCAGGGATCATGGCCCTTTACAAACCCTAGTACAATGTTATAGTATAATACACAATATAATGCAAAGTACCTAGGATGAGGCTAAGTCCTTGTACCCCTCATCTACCCTTGATCTTGGATGTCCTTTGCCACCAAATACTGCCCAACCAACTCTCTTTAGGCTCACAGACTACAGTCCATTTCTACCCACTTGGCAAATCCACTAACAGCTTCTTAAGTCCAAGCCTATTCCTTTCAGCCCATAGACTTCTTGATGTCCCAACTGTTAGTCCTTTAACAGTTAGAGCAGACCTTATTTTCTTTGATCAGCCCTAACCAGGCAGCGACCTCTTCTACCAACTCCTTAGATTGTTGTTCAACCCCTCGACCAGTGTGCTAACATCCCACACCCTCCATCCCGATCTTTGTCCAACCGTTATAGGCCTTGGATTCCCTCCTATAGGCCTCGACTTACCCTCAACAACCCTCGACCTCCTCCGTTCAACCATTGTTCAATCTGCGGCCCCTTTTCTAGCACAGTCCAGACCCTCAGTCCCCCTATGTAGGCACAGTCCAGACATCCTTTGTGGTTGCGACCTATCCTAGGTACCAACATCAACCCCTCAACTTGCTACAACAAACCTTACACCAATATTTTCCATCTCGGCCTTCCAAGTATAGTCATGTGGTTCCTTTCTCCTTGCTAGACAATCCACTCGGCCTTCTCCAAATAGACTTCTTGAACATATCTCCTATATCAACCTCCTCTTGCAAGTTGTGGCTCCTTTAGGGTCCTCCTCCTTGCACAAGTACTAGTCCTTCCACCTTATGACCAATGTCACCGCATTCGCCGATTTTCAAGCAAAAAATTCGAAATTCTCTGAATTTGAAGGAGAGCCGAATTAATTCGGAAGAAATTTGCAAAACTCAAAATCAAATTTTGTTTTGGAATTCCAACTCGATTTCTGGGTGAATTTGGACTCGGTGTGTGACGAAATTCAGCCATGGCATTGAATTTGGCAAAGGGGCAAAGGCAGTAGCATTAGTGCCTTCTTTTTTTAGTTTCTAGTGGCTTTATGCGATTTATGTGGTTTGATATTTGAGTGATTAAATTCGGCTGTGTGTGATGTATAGACTTAAATATACTTACTCCAAAAAATTTCGCTCTCGGATTTTTGTCGAACTTCAAGGTCGTTGAGCTCGAATTCAAATTCGAACCAAGTGACAACTTATGACTAGCCTATCCTTTGGCTTATATTTATATCTCTCCAATAGGTGACTTAGGAGCCCTCTTTATCCTTCAAGAGACAACACTACACAAATTAGAATATTAGATTAGTTTCCTTGGGTTCTAAGCCTAGTCCTTTAGGTCAAAACCCAAACTGGGGTACTTTTCCCACAAACTCATATTTTTGTGGGTTTTCTCCTCACAAGCCTAGCACCCAAGGCTTGTAGGAGTACCTCCCAAGCCGCCCAATTTCAACACTTAAGACAAAACAGAGATAGCGGATTGACCTTTGAAGAGTTTGTAACCTTGGTAATTAATGGTAATGTTAAATTCTTGAAGGATAGAAAAGTAAAGATAAAGGAGAATGTCAAAAATTTTAACATTACCATTAATTGTTCAAAGGATGTTTGTGTAGTTCCAAACTTATTGGACTTCATATGGAGAAAGTAGAATTTCATATTCCATTCGAAATTCAGCAGACTTGACAGTTTTCAGAATTTCAGGGTTTCCAGAATTGCTACATTTCTATTGGATTCTATCATGTACAAGTGTCTGTGATTGGCTTTGGTCAAGCCCACGAAGCTATCAGATTTTGCATCATGTAATCATCTAAGAGAGTAAAAATAGACATGGGTCTCCTTCCAAAATGTCATTTATGTGTATCATTCTTATTTTCTTGAAATACAGTATGCTATTTAAAAAAACATATATATCTATTTTTTAAAATTTATTATATACTGCATTCCCCCCACGTACCCATTTTGGAGGGATCACATTTTCAGGCATTCCCGTTTCGCAAACCTGTACACATTTCCTGCAACTTGGTTATAAACCTAATATGGAGCAAGAACAGTTCTCTCTTTTTGCATTTTTATGAACCTAGTCATGTTTCATGGGAAATATCGAATGTACAAAAAGCTGTAACCTTGTGTTCTATTAGATGCATACTGATAAATGAATGAGATGATAGAGCTTCCTTCTATTTACTTAAAGATAACTTTACTGTAAGACCAATGCCTACCCCACCAAATCGTGCCACACGAGGTGATTTGTTTAGGCATGTCGTCTACTGCTATAGGTGACTGCAGCTATTTGACAATAACTTTGTCCAAGTTCAAACATGGTACCTGTTAGAGATCCCTCCATTCAGTCCATGTCCTGCACTCCGCGTCCCATATGTCCCTCAAGATAAAGATCCCCTTCTTGTTGAGTCATTTGGCCTGAAATAGTCAGGAACTTCAAGTACCACGCCATACTTGGGACCCAAAATGATGAATAATAAACATGACCTGCCAATAGAATCTTCAATATCATAGTAAGCTCACCAGCAAAGGGCATATCCTTGTATTGCCACCGCTGCAATTTGAACCATAATTTGCCAAGAACCCATCGCACAGAACAGAAGGGAATAGGCTACCCCAAAGGGATACATGAATACCTAGCAATCTCACCAGGTCTCACCCTCTTCCAACACCTATCCAGTTTAGGTGGGGCCTCAGGCAGATCCTCATATTTCCACCACTGCAATTTGAACCATAATTTTCCAAGAACCTGTCCCACAGAACAGAAGGGGAAAGGCTATCCCTAAGAGATACATGAATACCTAGCAATCTCACCAAGTCTTACCCTCTTCCAACTCCTATCCAGTCAAAGGTGGGTCTCATGAGTACCAATGAGCCAACATTCAAATTTATAATCAAACAAGGCTCCACAGAACTTATATTATATCTAGACATCTCTTGGTCTCAACTCTCAATCACCAAGTTAAATTCCAAGCGAACCAATATCATTGGTCACCGACCAAATGATTGCATAGAAACTCTCAATCTCCTGGAATCTAGATCCATGAAATCTTTCCCTCTATCATGGCTGATTCGAGAAAATGGTCAAAAGCATCAGAAGCTAGCACATATAGATTTTGCACAAGGAAGCACCCCTGCCTAATATATCAATGAAGGTGAATCAATCAAACAAGACACCACTGAAGGAAAAGGTTTCCATGAACAAGGTATGTACCATTTCAGTGAAATTAGTTCCGAATTCTAGCTATGTCAACATGTCTAGAATAAATCCCCAATCAATTCTATTGTAATCTTTGTTGTAGTCAAGATTGGGAAGCAAAGAATCGCGGTTGGTCTCCAACTCTCCCTAGCCCATTCCATACATTCCCACATAATAATTATTGTATCCAAAATAAACCTCCCTCTAACAAAGCTAGTTTGTTCCAGTCTAATAATCCTTGCTTCATGTCTCTCAACACTCAATACCAACGCCTTGGATAAGATTTTGTAAGAGACGTTCAAGAATACAATTGACCTCCAAACCCTAATTGAGTCTCCGGCAACATTTTTAGGAGTAAGCTTTAAGAGACCTTCATTTAAGAATTCCAAAACCCCTCCTCCCTTGAACACTTCTTGGGTTGTCCTAAAGAAATCTTCATCATGTCCCACGTGACCTTAAAGAACTCAAATGGGAGGTCATTCAAACTAGATCACTTGCTTTATTGATTTTGGATAACACAGAGAAAAAATCCTACTTAGAAATATCTCTGTTCAAAACCTCCCTCTCAACAGTATTCACTTTAGTGGGCACAAATCTATCACATTCCTTCCTACACTCTTGTAAGAGACATTCAAGAATGCAATTGACCTCCAAACCCTAATTGAATCTCTGGCAACATTTTAGGAGTAAGCTTTAAGAGACCTTCATTTAAGAATTCAAAAACCCCTACTCCCTTGAACATTTCTTGGGTTGTCCTAAAGAAATCTTCACCGTGTCCCACGTGACCTTAAAGAACTCAAATGGGAGGTCATTCAAACCAGATCACTTGCTTAATTGATTTTGGATCACACAGAGAAAAACTCCTACTTAGAAATATCTCTGTTCAAAACCTCCCTCTCAACAGTATTCACTTTAGTGGGCACAAATATATCACATTCGCTCCTAGACTCTCGTAATTAAGCAAGGATTTGAGAGTGGTTGGAAGCAAGGATACCTGAAACTGAAAGCTGAACATGCTTTTAATTCTGAAAGTCCTTTCCCAGAGCACCAACCAGATGTAAAACGAAAATCATCTCCAAGCAGCTTTTCCTTTTGAGAAGTCAGAGTTAAACCTAGAGGGATCATCCCCCTCAATCCAATACAGCCTCGCCCTAAATTCTTACTCCCTTGGTTTCATATTCTTCTTCACTTCTAATCAAGTGCTCCAGCTTAATCACTTCTTCATACCAAAAAACTAGATCTTCAACCATGTCCATCTCATCACATCATTGTAGCCATGTCTATTGAATCTGAGAAAGGGACTTTATCTGTGGCAACAATGTCAATTTGTTATCTGCTGGATCTGAACACAACAGAAGTCCAAATCGTCCAGGTACAAAGCCTAGGGAAACTTAGGCAGTTTCACACTCCCTAAGGAAAAGGTTGCATATTTGGAGGAGGCATGAAGAGGACATTCATTCATAACTCTTCATACAGAAAAAGTAGATCTTCAACCATGTCCATCAAATCACATCATTGTAGCCATGTCTATTGAATCTCGGAAAGGGACTTTATCCTTGGAAATGATGCCAATTTGTTATCTCCTAGATCTGAACACATGATAAGTCCAAATCGTCCAAGTACAAAGCCTAGGGCAACATAGAAGTGCCATTCACTGTCACCTTGGTGGCTACTTCTCTCACTCTCAGCAGGATTTCCTCCAGCACAAGGGGAGGGTTCCCTAGATGAGATTTCTGAATCAGCCTTCATTATCCCTTGGTATAAAATCAGATTTAGCAATCAAAGATTTATGGTATGCAGTAGATGTTAGATGGTGGATTCAAGTAGATCAGTGTAACCCTTGGTATAAAATGAGATTTAGCAATCAAAGATTTATGAGATACAGTAGATGTTATTATGGTGGATTCACACTTGGTATAAAATCAGATTTAGCAATCAAAGATTTAGGATATGCAGTAGATGTTAGATAGGTGGATTCAAGAAGATCAGTGTCTTGTCCTTGGGCAATTGAGTCGAAACACTTTAACGCTTTGGAGAAATCAATAATAAACAATATTCAGCAACTTAAGTGGCATGAACTACAATCCTTCTTAGTTATAACCATACTGCAAATTCAATTTCCAGCCAAGATACCATGCTCATAGTGATACAATAATACCCATGTTCTATTATTGTTTCATCTCATAAATCAGAATACGAGATATGGAGTAAAAGACAGCCTTCTATTAAGAAAAAACAGCTCTAGTACATAAAATAAACAGATCTGAAATTATCAGCCTTACAGAGGACGGCAATGTCACTATGGAAACCTCTTGACGCTGGAAAATAACTCAAACAGCAGCAACATTTTCATCAAAAAAGGAGGGAACATTAGATACAGCAATGGTGTTGCAAGAGAATTTATGTTTGTAGCTTGGGCAGGTACTTTTGCACGGGCCTCAGTGTCTAGATGTGCAGAAGTCGCCCAAGGTCTCCTTAGACACTTGCTCTAGTGTGAGGGAGTTGCATTTATAACTTAGCCTAAGCTTTTAACTTAGGAAAAGCACATAATTGTTATGTTGCCTTATTGAGTTAAAGTAACATTAGAAAAAGTAAAATATTTACTTTAGTAATTATGGTTTAATCTCATCCCTTGATCTCAAGTGAGGGAAGATTTAATCTCAGCATCAATCATTTTGGAGATTAGGGTTAGGGATTTAACTCAACGAAAAGTTATAAAAGCAATGCTGAGGAGAAGGAGAAGACACACCATACAGCAGCACAAAACTGAAAGAGGCATCTTAGTGAGGAGTGTGATACTCTAGTGTGTTCGGTCCCAGGAAGGGGGCAGCAAGGAGATCCAGATCAGCCATGGTGGGCTTGATCAGCCAGATCAGATCCAATGTTGTACATGCAATTCATTAGTTGGGCCATTATCTCAAGACGAGAGCCCAAGTAGGTGATGGATATTCTAATGATGAACTGATTTGAATGGGCAAAATCTATTGTGTCATTTTTGTGAGATTGGTTATGTTTTTGCTTCTGCTAATTAATGTTAAGAACCTAGTTGTGCATTCATTTGGTAGATCTGTAATCTACTAGGTCAATGGATTGTCGGGTGCTAGGTTTGCAGGAAAATTAACATGGCATCAAAGATGTAAACTCTGAGAAACAATCCCAAGGTGCCAAGTTCATACAGGATCGTCGAGACCAAGTTCGGTTGCGATCGTAAGGGGCGACAAAAAATTTAAGGCCAAAAGGATTTCGGACACGCAGATCTAAACCTCTATATGGAAACATTTTTTTATCGCAAGAGATGCCGAATTTAAATTTGGCTAAGTACTAAGACCAAGTCTGAAAATTGTAAGGCGGCCCAAAAGGGAGATAAAAAGAAATAAAGAAAGGAGAGTCGATAGCCCTCAATGGGCTATCAGACCTGTCGGCTGCAAGCAGTGGCAGAGACATCAAAACAGGTCGTGAGGGGGTCTAGATAGGGTGTGAGCACAAAAGAAGCCGCTGAAAAGAATTTTTCGGCCGCCAACCCAGCCGACCAATCAGTCATAGAAAGATCAAATCGTCAGGCACAAGGACACAGCCAATAGGGTGTCAGTATCCACAAACAGGAATTGTAGTTCCCCCGACAAACCTGCAGAGGTAGCAAACTGCCGCGAGGTTCAGGCATCAGTGTGAAGACACTGTGAGACAATCTGCAAAACCACAAGAAAAGAGATCAGGGTCGCAGGACGAAGGATTGGACAGCCAGATTGTGGCAATGAAAACCAAGGTTTCAGCGACAACCACTAGCTAAAGGAGCTTCCAACAAAGGTCAAGCAAGAAACCGAATTGATTGCAAGGCAGGTGATTAGAAGCTGCAGGGAACAGAGATAGCAAGGGGACTTGCCAAAAGACACGCCAACAGCAAAAGAACACCCATGTTGCGTGAAGGATTCATGCAAGCCGCTAGGGCAGATACTACTGCCAACAGAAAGCCCATATGCAGTCAAGTCGAGGAAGAGTCAACAAGCAACCCCCCAACCCAGTCAGGTTGACGTGCAAAATATTTGCAGCCAACGAAGTCCATAGTGCAAGGGACAGGTTGAAGGCAAGGTGTTGTGGGGGATGAGAGACAATCATCAGAAGTGGTGAGTTGTTAGTGCCACAAGTAGCCAAAAGGGGCAGACCAAGCCAGCAATGTTTTTTTACTAGCAGGATTGGCAGAGGTAACCCTCAGAGTGAGAGAGGGAGATCATACCAATTAGGGTGTAAGAAGACCAAAATCTTTCAGTTGATTTTATAATTTCGAGATGGCAACAACTGGTCCGAGGTTCGAGGACAGGTTGGTTGGCACTTACAACTTCAGTCCATGGAAGGAGAGGATAGCATTGGTTCTCATGGAGAATTACCTATGGGATTTTTCTAACAACCAAGTTACATACAACTCCTTCAAAAGCTACAACTTTGGTAGCTCACAAATCAAAAGATATAAAATCCAAACATATCATCATGGATGGGGTGAAGGACCATCTAATCCCTCACATATCAAGGAAGAATAGTGCCCATGAGATGTTGACCGCTCTAATGAACCTATATCGAAGTAATAATCAGAATCAGAAAATGGTGTTGAGGGAGAAGCTTGGCAACACCAAGATGGTTGAATCAACACAGTGGCATCATATCTCACTAAGATTCAGCAAGTTCGAGATGAGCTTGGAGTTATTGGGGTAGTCGAGCCAGATTAGGATCTTGTAAGGGCAGCCCTGAGTGGGTTCTCAAAACCTTGGGCCACCTTTGTGACAAGTGCCCTTGCACAAGAAAAGATACCAGATTGGAATAGACCGTGGGATGACTTCGCTTAGGAGGAGAACTGGGAGAAATCATTGTCTGGAGGACAGCAGAAGAGTGGGGATGATGAGAATCTTGCTCTTGTCAGTCGGATAACGAGGAGCAAGGGTTCAAGTAGCAGGGGTGAGGAGTCAACCTCACAACCCAAGAAGAAGGACTTGATTAAGGTCAAGTGTTTTCCTGTCATAAGACGAGACACTCTACTTCATAGTGTCCAAAGAGGAAGAAAGAGGGAAAGAGAACACAGACAATAGTAGCTATGTCAACAGAAGCTCAGGAGGAGTTTACCAAGAAGTTTGAAATCGAGTTCACACTTGTTTCCTACCTTACCTCGAGCACATTACCAGTGGATGCATGGCTACTAGACAGTGGAGCCACAACACAGATGATAGGAGCATGGGAACAGTTCGACAATGTTGAAAATGTAACTATTTTCAGTCTTCATAATTGTCATTATGTATATCTAATGTATTTATCAAAAGAAGAAAGAAAATTATTAATTTTCAAGCATGGGTTTCATGCTCCATTTAAGTGGTCATCTAGGTCAAGCATGCATTTCATGCTCCTAGGGTTTGTCAAGTCAATAAGAAATGTGTCATGAGTCAAGAGAGTCTTTGTCCTATGTATAAGACCCCATTGGGAAATTTTTAACAAGAAAGAAGAATTATTTTTGAGTCAAAATTGTCAATATTGACCTCCAAGACCAAGTCGGCCTATTCAACTCCTTGAAAAGGGTATAAATATAAGTGATTTCAACCCCATTATCATCCCTCATCACAAGAAGATCAATCTGCAATAAAAGAGTGTGAAATTCAAGGAAGAAGCCAAGAAAGTAAAAGGCAAGAGAACTTGAAGCAACGAGAAAGGAAAATCAAAGTTTTGGCCTAATTTATGAACTATTTTCCAGTGTTCCACGAGGACGCGCCCCCCAGGGTGGGGGATGCGCTTCCTCGCTCCCGGGACGGGGAAACTCTTGGGGAAATGTTTCCCCATGTCCCCCTTTCTAGGGAAACTAGGAGAAACTCCGGGGGGTCGTTTTTTTATGACAAAAAGCATCCCCCCAAATTTTTTGGCTAATAACAATTAAAAACATTAAAAAAAATACAAATTTTAACATAATTAAAAATAAATAAATAAATAAATAAAGGATAAATTAAAAGTTTAAAACATAAGCATTCATATTTCTCATTCATTTCTCATTAACCCTAAGATTTTACCTTGCCACACGACATTTTCCTTTTGTTGCCACTCTACATTTTATCTTGTCGCCCGAGATTTTCCTGTTGTCGTCACTCGACATTTTCCATCTGGGTCGTTGGTCGGTTACCATCGAGGCAGGGCTTTGAGACATTTGGGTGACAGTTTAATATTTAGTACTTTTTTAGAAATTTACTAATATTTCACCACTTTCTATGTTTACTTTTATAGTTCAATATTCTATGGCTATTTTAGACTCTCTATGTTTAATGTCATTGTCATATGATGAATTTAGTTTCGATGTGCATTGTGTAATTTCAATTGTCAAATGATTAATTTCATTTAGACGTACCTTGCATAATAGTAATGCCAATTGTCAAATGATGAATTTAGATGGAACATTGCATAATGTCAAATGATGGATTCAATTTAGTAATTTACTTTTAAATTGACAATTTTACATTGATGATTGCAGAAATGTCAAATGATAATTCTGATTCATAATAGTCTTATACGAAATGATGATCTTATTTAGATGTACATTTCATAATTATTAAGATTTACTATTTACTAACTTAGTTATTGACATATTGTTGGAATTTTGTTTTTTATTTTTATATATTAATTTTTTAATAATTTTTTAATTTTTATGACTCTGATGCCCCCTCGTTTCCCCAAAAATTCCCTAAATTTTGAGGTTGCTTATATACGTCCCCCTTGTGCGTATCCCCACTCCTGCATTTCCCCATCTCGGAAACTCGGTAGAACATTGCTATTTTCTCTCACACGTGCGAAATTTTGAGATGTTGCAGGGGGGCAAAGTTGCAGACCTACTGTAGGTCTGAAATTTAGATGTCGGGGGCTGAAATTCTGAGTTTGCAGCAGTTCTGGAAGGGTTTGACCCTTGTTGACTTGATTTGAGTTTGACTAGATGGAAGGGAATTTGTTGGAGAGTTGACTTGGTGCTTGGAGGAGGTCTTGGTCTAGGATTTTTGGTCTTGGATTTCTCATTCCAAGTTGTTTCTATAAGAAGAAAAGAATTTTGACTAGATTTTCCAATAAGATAGGGGTTTTTCCCTAGCTGGGAGCCTACATCTTGTGTTCATTGTTCTTGTGATCCTCATTGTTTTATGGTTTTGGTAATTGTTTGATAAAAGAGAACATAATAAGAAAAAGAAGAAGAAGTTAATATAATATCACAAGCAATTATCAAGTAAGATAAATCACCCTAAGTGCTTCCATATAGATTTCTCAACAGACAAAATAACTGAGTGGGACTCAGAATTGAATGTGGAGTTTGGTGATGATGCCAAACGTGCATTTAAAGGGGTTAGAATAGCGGTATTTCAACTTGAATCAAGAACCAGGATGGAAGTGAAATACATGCTATCAGTGCCAAAACTCAGGTGGAGTCTGCTCTTAGTCTCTATGGGTGTAGCATTTTAGGATGGGAAGGTACTAATCAAACCCAAAGGATCTAGCTCTGATGAGGGACATGTCATTGGAGTTAGAGATAGCAACTTGTATAGGCTAAAGGGCCAACCTACCAAGTGATGGCAAGACGTAGAGCAGTGGCAAAGGACAAGGAGCGAGAAGCTCTGAAGGTTGAAGTTTGAACAATTCATAAGGAGTCAGCCTTCAAGTTCAGGAGGGGAGGAGCAACTGATAGATTCCCCCCAATATGTCAAGAAGTATCTCAGTATGAGATGATCTTACAGGATGGTCAAGAGCAATACGCTTCTAAGAAGCAAGAAAAAGGGATCAGGAATTCCGGCTTGTTTCCACACCAGGCGCCAGGGAAGGCTTCCAATTCAAAGGGAGCAACCATGGCAATAAATGCAGTTCCAGGATCGAAGTCAATTCCAAGGCACAAAGTACCCCCTCGCTAAGAGGGAGTGTTGATGTTTGTAGCTCAGGAAGGTACTTTTGCACAGGCCTAAGTGCCTACAGGTGTAGAAGTCACCCACAGTCTCTTTGCACACTTGCTTTAGTGTGAACAAGTTGCATTTGTAACTTAGCCTAAGTTTTTAACTTAGGAGAAGCACATAATGGTTGTGTAGGATTATTGAGCTAAAGAAACAAGAGAAAAAGTAAAGTATTTACTTGAGTAATTATGTTTTAATCTCAGCTCTTGATCTCGATTATCAAGTGAGGCGAGATCTAATCTTGGCATCAATCACTTTGTAGATTGAGATTAGGGATTTAGTTCAACAAAAAGTTATAAAAGCAAGGCTATGAAGAAGGAGAAGACACCATACAATAGCACAAGATTGAGAAAGGCATCTCAGTGAGGAGTGTGATACTCGAGTGTGTTGATTCCGAGGAAAGGAGCAGCGAGGAAATCCAAATTAGTCAAGGAGGGCTTGATCAACTAGATTAGATCCAGTGTTGCACATGTATTTCCTCAGTTGGGTCATTATCCCATGACAGAAGCTCAAGTAGGTTCTGAATATTTTAATGATGAACTTATTTGATTAGGCAGAATATGTTGGGTCATATTTGTGAGATTGGTTATGTTTTTGCTTCCGCTAAATAATGTTAAGAACTTAGTTGTGCATTTATTCAATAGACCTGTAATCTGCTAGGTCAATGAATTGTTGAGTGCTAGGTTTGCAGGAAAATTAATAAAGAGGTAATTGTTGCGATGAATATTTCCTTAATGATGCTTCCTACTTGCACAAAGTATCTTCACTTTCAGCCAAATGGTATGGAGTTTTCTCCAAATGAAAACGCACCTTGCAAATGAGGATGTGACTCCCTTTTATAGTTCCATATATAGCCCATAGAAATATCCACAAACTCCTAGGGCACCATGCTCTAAAGACTTGTAAGTAAGGTTACTTCTAGAAGAGCTTTTGAAGATTTCCATGTGGAGTGCCCTTCCTTTATGTGAAGAAAAGTGTGTTACGAAGACAATTGTTGTGATGGATATTTCCTCAATGATGCTTCCTACTTGCACAAAGTATCTTCACTTTCAGCCAAACGGTATGGAGTTTTCTCCAAATGAAAACACACCTTGCAAATGAGGATGTGACTCCCTTTTGTAGTTCCATTTAAAGCCCATAGAAATATCTACAAACTCCTAGGGCACCATCCTCTAAAGACTTCTAAGTAAGGTTACTTCTAGAAGAGCTTTTGAAGATTTCCATGTGGAGTGCCCTTCCTTTATGTGAAGAAAAGTGTGTTACGGAGACAACTACAAGGGGTTCTTCTTCTAGAAACTTTTTGATCAGCCTTCAAATAAAATATCATAGAGAACAAGGTTATGGATCCATCATGAAATAAAATCTAGAATTATCTTCAAGGTAAGGCACATGAAAGAGCTTCTCGCAACTTCTCAAAATAACAATAGACATCTCAAACGTACTAGTTGCTTTTAGACACTTCTATGCATAGTGCTCCTCATAGAATGGGCTAATTAACCTTGAGGCATGAACCATAGATATATTTTTCGGATTTCATATCGACATTTTGTTTTGAATATTTGAGAAAATTACAGAAAAGATATATGCTAGTGTGTGCCCTACTTTAGAATTCTCAGTTATTCCTGGACACCCAATAAGGTTCCTCCAAGATGGGCTAAGCATATTCCAAAGTTTCATGGAGATACTCATCTAATTACATGACATGTTGAATAAGTAAGGATTACATTTCAAAGGTAGATGTAGTGCACGAAAATGTTATGTTGAGAATATTTGCAAAATCTTTAGTAGAGGGTGCACAATATTGGCTTAGAAATCTTTGTAGTCCAAAAGAAATATCTTCATTTGCAGGGTTAACCAAAGCATTTTGCAAGTATTGGAATAGTAGCTATAAAGAAGGGTTGAAGCTTGCCAAGATTAAGAAAAAAAAATCCTTTGATATCTAACGCTTGAATGTGAGAGAACCTATGAGTGTTCTCTTGGCTAAAATCAAAGACAGGTGAAGATTTGATGTCCTTGGTTGAATATATCAAGGAAAATATGGCGAGCTTGACTAAAGGAAGCTTGGCTGTGATTCTCATGAGGATAACCAGCATGTCTCCTTATTGCAAGAATAATGTATGCATAAGATTTTGGATCCGAAGTAAGAGACGATGTTGTAGCATCTCATGATTGCATTCAAGATCAAGTGTGTTATGATGATGAAGACAAGGGTTTGATAAGTCATTTGCCTTTCCAAATTTCTGAATTAAATGATGAAACCCTTGATGATTTGAAGATCATAGATATGGTACAGAAACCCTTGATGATTTGAAGATCATAGATATGGTAGAGAAACCTTTAGAAGATAAAGACTTTTTCAGGCGCCCTTGTCGCTGCATGTGAGCAAAAACATGGCAACCAAAAGGATGATGATTTGAGCACTCCCTTTTTGATTGGAAAACATAGATAGGATTCATATCATCGGTTTCTTCATGGAGATCGCATCTATAACATGGATAAAATGAGCATGATAAGGGAAAAGTTAAATTGGCATACTCCACTTCCAATCAGCTTTGAAGGCCACCTAATAAGGCATAAAGAAGGTATTGCAAAACCTATTTTTTAATATCTTGGACAGCCAACGGTTATGAAGGTGTGTGAAGCATTTTCCTTAGTTGATGAACAGCCATATTTTCTCACTGATGGGACTGACTTAGCACAGAATAAAGGGCATTTCTTGTTAATGAAAATGCAGAAATTTTCCAGGCATTGATGTCTTCGGCCCTTTTCCAAATTATGCTCAAAAATCCAGCTACAAGAATATGTTTTTGAGGCTGAAATTTGTTTGGGACAGCGGCATTTTCCAAGGGTGCTTTATTGCAGGGATTTTCATCCTCGTGAGATAGGGGCCAGGGCATCAAGCCATAAGCTATGAACATATGTACTTTTTCAGATCTGATATTTTCCCTCATTCTTCATGGTCATGTTGGGTAGAAGGTTGTTGCATATTTTTGGTGTAGACACCTAGACCCTTGTTGCTTGAGGGCATGAAGAATGATTCATGGCTTGATGATGATTACATCAGACCTATCCAACAATGGACAGAGCAATCTACCAGTGAAACACACCACTCTTGGTGAGATTTTGGTATTCTTTCCCATTTACATGAGCACACATTAGATTTCATCTTTGCAACGATGTAAATTCCAATATACAAGTAGAATAATTGATATAGCCTTGTTTTGGTTCATAACCAAGCACAAGGTGTTGATTTTTCAAGTGTGACAGATACAGGCACAAATTTTTGAAATACTGATAATTACTTCTTAGTTCTAATGATGTAGATATTCTTTTGTCAATTCCAGTTTATCATTAAGCAATTACACTTCAGAAATTCAACCATAAAAGTACAAGGGCAGTAGAGATCACAATGCACAAAGAGAACACAAGATTTACCCTAGGAAAACCCAGCAACCTTTTCCATAGAGAAATTCTTCTGTTCAACAAGAGATACACCTAATGCAGCTAGTCAACTATGAGGTCAAACTGACCAACAATGTTATGGTCAAACCTGGTCAAACAGTCCTCTTGTCAAGTCAATCTTCTGCCCTTCAACTTCGGCCCTCTCTGATCCGCCTAATCCAAATTTCGGCCTTCCAGAAAATGCCCAGAAACTCGGCCCTGATGCCCAGAACAATCTGCCCAGAATTTCAGCTCTGCTGCTCAGCAATTGTTGCCCAGAAGTTCGACCTGCTGCCCAGAAACTACCCATAAATTCACACGTGCGAAGTCAAGAGACAGAGATAAATGCTAGAGATGACCCCATCCTTCTTTGTCCTACTTCTTCCTTCTTCTTCGTTGAGATGCCCAGAATATTACTTGTATTTTGTGAGGTCGAATGGTGCCTTGTGGAGGAGGTCGAATGCTCTATATATAGTGTTTTGCCTGTTCGAATGGGTGTGTCTCTTCATTGGGGCCGACTTGACTTGAGGGAGGGCCGACTTGACAAGTTTGGAGCCAAAAATTCAACATTCATATTTCGAAATTTTCTCTTATGATACCGACATGAAGAACATGTCTTACAATTTCATTATATATTTCAAGGGCTACAAATATAAATTATGAAGACCAACCATAGCTACAAAATTCAACACTCCCTCCTAGCTAGGGAGGTATTCATAATGACTAGACAGATGTTCTTTTGTTGACAAATTTCTCTAAGGTTATAACAAATCATCATCATTATTCAATTACCATAATCGGGTCAACAATTGTGACACATGGTAAACTAATAGCATCAACCAATTACCATAATTTGGTCAAATATCTTTGACACATAGTAGATCAACAGCATCAACAAGTTACCACAATTTCGGTCAGTAACTCAGACCTAAGGTATATCCTCACCATTATCCAGGTCGGTACTCCTGACACATGGTACATCATTTAGCATCAACTAGTCACCATAATTTGGGTCTATCTGACACATGGTATACAGACTAGTCTTGGTTCACCATCATTTGGGTCAATATACTAGACACATGGTGAATCTCCCAAGGCCACACTCTATCTGAGTAATTCAGGCCTCGATGCTAAATGAACCTGATGCTCCAAGACTATTCTTCCTAATTCGGGTCAACATACTAGACACGGGATGAATGATTGTCCTTTGTCGAACCATTCTCCCTAATTTGGGTCAACATACTTAACACAGGGAGAATGTCAGTCCATGATGTTATCTCATCAACACTCCCTCACTAAGAGAGGCATTCTCAACAATTCCAAGCTTGTCCCTGAAGTATACAAACTTCACTCTAGACAGAGGCTTTGTACTAATATCGGTTATCTAGTCATCAGTAGAGACATATTGGAGCTTCACTGATCCCTTCTGCACCATGTCATGGATGAAGTGGTACTTGATCTCATTGTGCTTCGACTTGTCATGGAAAATTGGATTCTCTGTCGGCTTCACACAACTTTGATTATCACAATATATCACGATCGGTTCTAGCACCTAATCAAATAGTCTTGCGAGTACCTTCTAAAGCCACACTACTTCAAAACTCCCTAAATTGGTTGCAATATACTTTGCCTTGGCAATGTTGAGTGCAACAGATGTCTCGTTCCTACTCATCCACAAAATCATAGTGGAGCCCAAACCGAAGCAACCTTCAAATGTACTCTTTTTGTCTTCAACACTCCCTACCAAATCTACATTTGTATATCCCTAAAGTCGTATATCATCGTTTGAGACATATCTCAAACCATTATCAACTGTACCACGCAAATATCTCAATACGTGCTTCGCTGCAATCTAGTGATTATGTCTTGTTTCCACCTGGAACAGGCTTAGTGTATACTACAAAGCAAATGTCTAGCCTGGCATTAACCAAATACATTAGTGAGCTAATCAGCTTTCGATACATGGATGGATATACCAAATCTGACTCGTCTCTCAACTTTATCAGATTTATCACCATGGGAGTTTCCATCGACTTACATTCCGTCATCCCAAACTTTTGTAGGATCTTGATAATATACTTTCCTTGACAAAGGAAGATTTCAACAGGCTTCTGCCAAACTTTAGTCCCAAATAGTAGTTCATCAAACCAAGATCCTTCATATTGAATTCAAAGGCCAACTCCCTCTTACACCGAATAATGAGATGCTCCACACCTGTCAAAAATAAGTCATCAACGTACAGTAATAGAATCATAGGTTCATTCTTCACAACCTTGATATATAGGTTTGGATCAACATCACTTTTGGAGAAACCAAGTCTCGTCAGGTAGTTGTTAATTTGAGAGTACCAGGACCTAGGTGTTTCCTTAAGTCCATACAATGCTTTCTTCAATCTGCAAATGTGAGACTCTCCTCCATGAAGGTTGTTCTATGTACACTCAATCACACCATTGAGGAAAGCAATCTTTACATCCATCTAATTTAAATAGCAACCCATAGACGAAGCAATAAAAATAATAGTTCTAATGGTAGTGCACCTAGCAACCAAAGCAAAAGTCTCAATCGTAGTCCTCTCCCTCTTTCTAGGAGAACCCTCTAGCAACAAATCTAGCCTTATATTTGTCAATACTGCCATCCACTGCATGCTTGATCTTGTATACCCATTTGGAGGTTACCAATGACTTCCCTTCAAGTCTCGACACAATTTTCCATACATCATTCTTCATAATTGATTGATATTCTTCCAACAGCACAACTTTCCAAACTTGCTGGCTAGTTGCCTCTTCAAAGGTGGGGGATTCAGAATCAATGAGATAAGTCATCAAAGTTGCATATCAATAATACCTCTTCGTCTCTTTCTTTCCCTGAAGGTACCATTTGGTGTTGCATGTCGTACTTCCTGCAAACTTGCAAAGTGGATCTAAGCCAAGCTAGCCTTTTCCTGATTTCATGAACAACAACTAGGTCCATTGGATCGCTAGGCCCTTCTAGCTCTTCTTGATGATCTGCAGGATGTTCTAAAGAATTGGATGGACCTACTACAGTTGCCACTGATGGAGCTCCTTAACAGAGCTCGCCTCAACTCTTCCTGTTGCAAATTGGCCCACATTTTGTCCCATCCTGGTAGCGTGTCTCTGCCCAATATACTTTGGACGAAGACCTGCCAATACTCTGAGATGTTGTTGAGTGCCAATCGCACTAGCTCTAATGGTTGAGGCATTGCCCCAACAGCTGCAAGTTGGTCTCGGACCTCCTGAATCCTAATGAGGAAGGGATCTATGCCTTCCCCCTTCTGCATCCTGATGCATCTCAACTTCTCCTCCAGGGACATCTTTCGCTGCTTGGAAGTACCCTATTATAGCTTGCAGAGAGCATCCCACATCTCTTTGGTTGTTCCCTTGGCCGCTATATGTGAGACAATATGGTCTCAGACTCCATCCAAGATCAACCGCTTAGCCCGCGCCATCTCCTTCCTATATTCCTTGAGCTGGTCTGCATCTTGAGGAACTGCACTACATTATCAATGTAGGAGTTCAGGCCATATTCATCTAGAAGGAAGGACATCCTGGCCTTCCAGATGACATAGTTGGATGATCCATCCAACCCATCCTGATCTCTAAGCCCTGCAGTGGCCATCTCGAAAACTATCGAAAACTCCCTCTTTCCCTATGCTTGGTTGTTGCTCTGCTACTCGCACTCCTTTCTGGAATGCATAGTTCTGCTAGCTGTTACTGCCAATCTGCCTGGAAAAATCAAACTTCTGAGACTTGAAGTTCCCTGAGAGAAATTTTCCCTTTGTTGTGTGTACTTTTCTCTTCCACCCAACATTGACTTTGCTCTAAAAAATTGCTACAAAACCTTCTACGTCCAACCAAGGAATCTGCTCAACGAAAATTTGAGTTGCTCCCTCTACCTGCGGGAATCACTCAAAATGGAAAGTCAAATTTTTCTGCCTCACTGCACTAAAAAATCGAACTTCCCCAAGCAACTCGGTCTGCCTGGAAATGGACCGCGCTGCCTCTAGGAATTTCGGTCTACTACTCTTACTGAACAGCGAAATTCCTTCCTTCGCTTCTGAGCTTCCCGGTTGATCAATCACGCTCTGATACCATGTGAAAATTTGATAAAACTGAAATCCTATTGCAGCAATTGGTATTATTTCTTCTAACTAATAAATTAATTATTCAATTTATTGCCACGACAACATCAAAATAAACGCACTGCAACCTTCACAAATAAAATTCTACGGAAATAAAATAGCATTGGAAACTGAGAAAATACTAGCACACACACACAAGTTGACACCATTGTTTTTGGACAAATGTCCCCAGAAAATCCTAACTTCGGAAAACTAGTGCAGTAGTGAGAATCTGAATACAATCTATAGATGCCCAACTGGCAATCCAAACAGCAAAGAAATATGGGCAAAATTATCTAAGGGAATTACCCTGCTTCCACAAATAATCCCAGCACCACTTCCCTTCAGAAAACAAGGCCTCCCGGAACCTCTGCGTCAGCCTCTACGCTACTCTGCCCAGATCCTATGACGTCAAGCCTCTAACCAGTCTCTGATGAAGTCGTTCTGCCTATCTTTGCTGGGGAAATTGTCTCTCCGACACTCTGGACCCTCTCCTCTAGGAACATCTTCTGTTGCTCAAAAGTACCCTGGTATAGCGTGGAGAGAGCATCCCACATCTCTTTGGTTGTTCCCTTGGCCGCTATATGGGAGACAATATGGTCCCGGACTCCATCCAAGATCAACCGCTTCGCCCACGCCGTCTCCTTCCTATATTCCTTGAGCTGGTCTGCATCTTAAGGAACTGCACTGCATTATCAATGTAGGATTTCAGGCCATATTCGTCTAGAAGGAAGGACATCCTGGCCTTCCAGATGACATAGTTGGATGATCCATCCAACCTATCCTGATCTCTAAGCCTTGCAGTGGCCAACTCAAAAATTGTCGAAAACTCCCTCTTTCCCTATGCTTGGCAATTGCTCTGCTACTCGCACTCCTTTTTGGAATGCATAGTTCTGCTAGTTGTTACTACTAATCTGCCTAGAAAAATCGAACTTCTGAGACTTGAAGTTCCCTAAGAGAACTTTTCCCTCTGTTGTGTATGTACTTTTATCTTCCACCCGACGTTGAATTTGCTCTAGAAAACTACTGCAAAACCCTTTGCGTCCAACCAAGGAATCTGCTCAGCAAAAATCTGAGTTGCTCCCTCTACCTACTAGAATCACTCAAACTGGAAACTTGAATTTTTCTACCTCACTACACTGAAAAATCGAACTTCCCCAAGCAACTCGTCCTGCCTGGCAATGGACTGCACTGCCTCTAGGAATTTCGGCCTACTGCTCTCACTGAACAGCAAAATTCCTTCATTCGCTTCTGAGCTTCCCGGTTGATCAATCACGCTATGACACCATATGAAAATTTCATAAAACTGAAATCCTATTGCAACAACTGGTATTATTTCTTCTAACTGATAAATTAATTATTCAATTTATTGCTATGGCAACATCGAAATAAACACACTGCAACCTTCAAAAATAAAACTCTGCAGAAATAAAATAGCGTTGGAAACATAGTTTTAAAACCAGTCCGATTCGAATCGGACCATGCTTGGTTGACCGAGCCATTAGGCTTACCGGTCCGACCAAGTAGAAGAAACGACCAGTCGGCCAGTTTGTTACCGAGCCGGTCGGTTTTTGTACCGACTCGGTAACAAACCGGCCGACCAGGCCTGGTCCGAGTTAACTCGGCCTAGCCAATTCCGTCGGCCGGTGGGCCCAAAAAAGTGAATCTAACGGACTTCAAACCCAAATAAATTCTGTTGTTAGGTTTGTTTTAGGTTTTCTAACCCCTCCCCATGCTATTCAACTAACCCAACCCCTCTCAATACCTCACATCTTTCTCATTCAATTTGCTTGAGCATTTGTGAGGGTTTTCTGAAGAGTTGTGGAGTTGGTTTTGGAGCAGCAGTGAGGAGTCTTTTGGGCAAGCTTTGGAGCAGCAGTGAGGAGCTTATTGGGCAAGCTTTGGAGCAGCATTGAGCTAGAAGAGGCTAGAGGCTAGAGGTATTTATTTTTTCTCTTCTAAAATCTGTCTTTGTTTGTTTTATTTATTTAGCAAATCTGAAAATGGTAAACATAGTTTTTGGTGAAAGAAATGAACATAGAATGAATAGTTTTTTTTTTGTTTTCATGTTCAGATTTAAACCTTTTGATTCCAAGTCAAAAACTCAGTCCAAAATGGCCCCTAGAGCGAAAGATGCTGCTTGGGCATATGCTGAAATGGTTGGTGATCAAATGTTTTGCAAATTTTGCAAGAAAAAAATTAAGGAGGGTGGAGGGGGCATTCATAGACTGAAACTACATTTGGCTGGTGTTAAAAGGCCAAATTACTGCATGTGAAGCACCAAACATTGGGGAAATTAGGAAGCAGTTGAAAGAACAATTTGAGAAGTTTGAGCAAGATAAAAATAGGCAAAAAGAAATACAGGCTGAAATTGGGAGGAAGAGGAATCTACAACATATGATGGCTGCCAACTCAAGTTTTGAATCTTTTGATTATGAGGGTTCCTCATCTATCCCTTCCACTGATGCATCAAAAAACCCCTTTCGCTATGTTCCTCCCTCTATGGAGTCTATTTCTGACAAGGGTAAGGGTGCAATGAGAAATAAGGGTACTATCAAAAGTTTTTTTGTGCCCTCATCTCCCTCTGATAGTGCAACTGCATATGGTCCTAGTCCTCCAACTATGCAGCCCACTTTAGATGCTCATTGGAAAAAAGAATTGAGAGATGTTGCTTGTGAGTACATTGCTAGATGGTGGTATGATGCTGATATTCCCTTCAATGCTACTTGTTCACCATATTATGAACCTATTTTTGATGCCATATATGCTACTGGAAAGGGCTTCAAACCTTCTACTATGCATGAGTTAAGAGGATATTTTTTGCAAAGAGAGATTTCGAACATTGATGATTATTTGAAAGAGTTCAAAAACTCATGGGCACGTACAAGATGTACCATCATGTCAGATGGATGGACTGATCAGAGGAACCGTACCATCATAAACTTTCTTGTCTTTTGCCCATGGGGAACCATGTTTCTAAAATCAATTGATGCATCTGATAGGGTGAAGGATGCACAGTTGTTGTTACAGCTTTTGGATGAGGTTGTTCAAGAGGTGGGGGTGGCAAATGTTGTTCAAATCATCACAGACAATGCCTCTAACTATGTTCTTGCTAGTAAATTGTTAGAGGAAAAACACCCAACCATCTTTTGGACCCCATGTCCTGCACATTGCATAGATCTCATGCTTGAGGATATTGGCAAAATAGACTGGATCAAGAACACTATAGAGCATGCCAAATGCATCACAAAATATATTTACAATCACTCATGGATTCTGAGGCTGATGAGGAAATAGAAAGGGGGCAAGGAACTTATTAGGCCTGCCATCACTAGATTTGCAACACATTTTGACATTGCAATCTATGCTTGCCCAACATAGAAACTTGCAAAAGATGTTTTCTAGTGATGAATGGAATGAATGTCAGTGGGCTCGCAAACAAGATGGCAAAGATGTGAAAAGAAAAGTCAATGAAGAAATATTTTGGAAAAAGGTAGCAGAGATCGTGAAACTTGTTGAGCCACTGGTTAAGGTGTTGCGCTTGGTGGATGGGGAAAGATTGGCTATGGGCTTCATTTATGAGGCTATGGATCAAGCAAAGGAGCAAATAAGGGTAGCATACAAGGGCAGAGTGGCCAAGTATGGGCCCATTTGGAAAATCATTGATCAAAGATGGAACAATCAACTCCATCACCCGATACATGTAGCTGGGTATTTTCTGAACCCAAGGTATCATTATAAAGCTCAGGAAACAAGAGCTTTGACTGGGGAGGTTAGAGATGGATTGATTGACTGCAATGATCGCATGATCCCCACAGAGAGTGAGCAGTTGAAGATACACAATCAAATCACTATGTTCGGCCAAGCCACTAGTACCTTTGGCAAGAACCTTGCAAGGATTGCAAGGGAATCAGATGAGCCAAGTAAACAAAGAATTTCAATTTTCAAATTTATATTTTATAATTTATTATTTTGTATAATTGTTTATAAAATTATTATTTCAATTTCAAAGTTGGATATAAATTGTTGAGCTAACTGAAACTCATTTTTTGCAGCACAATGGTGGGAGGCATTTGGTAGCCATGTCCTAAATTGCAAAGGTTTGCAATCCGCATTTTGAGTCAAACTTGCAGTGCTTCTGGGTGTGAGCGCAATTGGTCTGTCTTTGAGAGGATTCACTCAAAGAAGAGAAACCGTTTGGAGCAAAAACGGTTAAATGATCTAGTGTATGTCCAGTACAACCTCCGACTAAGACGCAACCAATTGCTGAACAAAAGACCTGATTCAGATCCCATTGTGTTGGAGGATATTGATCCAACATCAGATTGGGTAGTGGAGTCTTGTCCACCAGAGTTTGACATAGACGGGGAGAGTCTGCTTGACTTTGATTTAGAGATGGAGGCGGTTATGCTCAATGTAGATACACTAGTAGCAGACCCAGTCCCAAGCCATCCAGTTGCAGGTGCGACACTTCCTCTAGTCAGCCACGACGGAGACGCATAACTCGTCTATCTGATTCTCAACGTGGTAAGGGCAAGGGTATAGTTCCAGTTGAGGATGTTAATTCAGAGGAGGAGGCGGAGCGAGAGTTTTCCTCCTATAGTTCAGAGTTTGAGGCAGAGGACATTGGCTTGTCACAGTCAGATGACTAGCAATAGTTACTAGTTAGTAGTGACTATTCATGTTTTGTTGTAGAGGCCATTTAGAGCCTCCTTAGTTATGTTTTTTGTTTTGATCTCTATATCATCATCATGTATTGGTCCTTGGACAGTGCATTGGGTGCAATTTTGATAATAATGGATATATTCATGAGCCTACTTTGATCATATGTTGTCTTTTGTCTATATTGTAATGCTTTGTGTTTGGAAACATGAATAAAAATCTTTAAATTTATGTTTTGTATAAAAAAATAATATTTAATGGATTTTTTACAAAACCGAGTCATTGAAACCAAGTCGACCGAGTCATTACCGATTCGGAGTCCGAGTCAGAGTCGACCCTCGGCCTGGTAGCTGACCGATTCCGTTTTTTAAAACAGTGGTTGGAAACTGAGAAAATACTAGCACACACACATAAATTGACACCATTTTTTTTGGACAAATGTCCCCAGAAAAAACCCAACTTGGGAAAACCGATGCAGCAGTGAGAATCTGAATACAATCTATGGATGCCCCACTGGCAATCCAAACAGCAAGAAAACTTGGGCAAAATTATCTAAGGGAATTACCCTTCTTCCACAAACAATCCCAGCACAACTTCCCTTCAGAAAACAAGGCCTCCTGGACCCTCTGCACTACTCTACGTAGATCCTATGACGTCAAGCCTCCAACCAGTCTTTGAAATCGTCTCTTCGACACTCTCAACCTTTTACTTGGCCTCTCGAACTGAGAACGAAATTTTCCTTAGATAAATCGAACTGCATTTCTGAAGCAACTGCGCAGTCCTCTACGTTGCCTCACTGGGAATAACTCGACCCTCTTGTTGCTGCCTCTTCGGATCTGGAAAACTTCTTTCGGATCATTGTCCATGTCCTCACTATCTCTACTGCCTCACTAAAGCTCGAACTCTCTGGTAACTGACTATTGCTACTCTGGGAAATCGTATTCTCCAAGTGACTTTGGTGTATTCTCCATAACCACATCGATCCCTTCTTATGTCTTCCTATTGGAACTCCAACGACCAAGATTAAATCTTAATTAATGGCTCAGATCATTTCTGGATCGATCCATGTGAGTTTCTAGAGAATTCTTACCTTGACTTAATTAATTCGGATTAATTAGCTATATTTCCTAAGTTTAGACTTAGGAAATATCTAAAAAACGACTAATAATCTAATTAAGCTATCTCTAGGTGGAATTTCCAGAAACGATTTCTAGCCTCTCCACCAAATTTTGTGGCTAGAACACATCCAATGCTACAAAAACTAACATTAGGTACATGGATATAGACTGAACAACCAAATATTCTCAAATGTCCAACATATGGTTTCCGTCCGATGAACACCTCGAGTCTTGTCTTCCAAAATTCGATGAGGACTTCTATTTTCAATATAAACAGTTGTCATAGATGCTTCACTCCATAGAAACATAGGCAAGTCTTGAACATGCACCATTGCCTTAACAAATTCTTCAATGGTTTTGTTCATTCTTTCAGCAACTCCATTTTGTTGTGGATTTTAAGGGACCCCATGTGCTGCACATTGCATAGACCTCATGCTTGAGGATATTGGCAAAATGGAGACCTCAACAACTCCCTCTTAATCCCAACTTCTTTACAAAAGGCAACGAGCTCCTTGGAAGTATATTCTCCTCCATTATCTGATCTCAGAATCTTGATTTTCTTTCCCTTCAAGTTTTCTACTTCAACCTTAAATTCCTAAAACTTGTTGAAGACTTCATCTCTTCATGAAGTAAGTCTTGCGAGACAAGTCAACAATAAAGGTTACATAGTAAAAAGAGCCTCCAAGAGATTTCACTGACATTGGACCACATACATCAAAATGAACTAGATCCAAAATTTCCTTGGATGTACTTTCGTCGCTTGGAAAGGACTTCTTGACATTCTTCCCAAGCACAAATCCTTTACATACTTCTTCATGCTCTACCTGCAAATTTGGACCACCTGCAACCATCTGTTTTAAAGTTGGCAAAGCTCTATAATGAAAGTGAGCATATCTTCTATGCCAAAGTCCACTTGGATTAATGTCATTATGTACTAATGCTTGAGCAAGTTGTTTCAAGAGTCTATACAACCTTCCTTTACGAACTCCAATTACTCTAGCAAAATCTATACTTGAGCCCTTTGGCCACACAAGTACTTTACCATCAACAAATGCTACTCTATCTCCCTTATCTTCCAAACATGAAAAAGAAACCAAATTCCTTTTCAAACCTAGTACATACAGTATGTTGCTAAGATGAATTTTTTCACCTTATTCCAGCTCAATGGAAGTCTTCCCAATGCCTTTTATAACATAATTGTTGTTGTCTCCAAGTTCTACCTTTTGAGATAGTCTCATTTCCATTAGGCTTGTGAGGTCGTCACGGTCTCCCGTCATGTGTCTTGAGGCACCACTAGCTACTAGCCACAAATCATTGCTATCTACAATAGAACCCGTATGAGCAGAAAAATAGGAGAAGTCTTTGTTACCGAAATCTTCATTCTTGGGTTTCTTTGGAATTCCATCGATGTCCACTAGGGTAGCATGTTGCTTTCCCTTTCGCTTACTATCATTCGATCTTTCAAGACAATCATGTCTATAGTGACCAAATTTGTGACAACGATAACATTGATTTTTCGACATCTTTCTTTCCTTGAGGAGGAAACCAAACTTCTTTCTTCCTCCAACCTTCTTGAAACATGTTGCAAAAGCTTGAGAATCGGCTTCATCAGATCTTTGAATCTTTTCTTTTGATATAAGCCTACATTCTTCTTGAGTACATGCAGTCCATATTTCTTCAAACTTTGGAGCTTCCTTTCTGCCACATATGCTAGATGCAAACAAATCCCATGAGTCAGGAAAACCATTAAGTGTTGTAGTCACGAGTTCTCTTTTAGAAATTATTTCGTTAATTGCCAAAAGTTGGTCTCTTAATTGAGAAATCCTCATGAAATTTGAGGCTATAGTATCATTTATTGTCATTCTAATATCACGAAGCTCATTCTTCAAGCTCATTGCTTGACCAATGTTGTTGATAGTGCATAATCCAACTAGGACATCATAAATCTGATTTGTAAATTCAAGAATTGCGACATAAGGAATCAAGTGATCTCTGATAGAGTCCACAATGATGCTTCTAGTTATGATGTCATCCGTCTCATATTTTATTTGTCCTCATTATCTTAGGGTTCAATGACCTTGCCTTTTACAATACCCAAAAGATCATTCTTTGCAAGGATAAGATCAATCCTTTTTTTCCAAGCTCTCAAATTTGTAGCTACTACCAATTTGTTCTCAGACTTCATAGAAGAACCCATAGTCATAAATAAACAATTAGATTGCAGACGTAGGGTTTTCTTCAATGCTCTTTACCAAAGCTCTTCAAGAGTGATCTTCGATGTCCTTTCCTAAAACTCTGATACCATGTTGATTTTTCAAGTGCAATACAGACAAGCACAAAATTATGAAATACCGATAATTACTTCTAATGATGTAGATCTTTTATCAAATTCAGTTTATAATTATGCAATTACACTTCAGAAAATCAACCATAAAAGTACAAGGACAGTAGAGATCACAATGCACAAAAATAACACAAGATTTACCCTGAAAAAACCCACTTGGGGGAAAACCCAACCAGATTCTTCTTCTATTAGATATCAATTGTTCAACAAAGATACAAAGTACAATGAGAAATCAAGAGAATAAGTCAGTCCACCCAAATCTGAACAAGTTGTAGCATGAAAATCACTGGTAGCAGCAACTGATGTAAACATTGAATCAACGTTCAATTTCTCCTCTTACTCTCCAACTCTCTCTCTCTCACAATCTTCTTCAAGTGTATCCAATTCTCTCTCAAGTTCGGATCCTTCTTTCAAAATGCACAAGTAGTGAGAATGAGATGATATGAGATACATATATAGGAGGACCAACATATTCTGGTCATAAAGAAGAAACAATACGCATGCCTTGAGAAAGAGTTACATATGTCATTTAGGGAGGTACACATGCCTTTGTAACTCATGTCATTAAGGAGGTATGCATGCCTTTGTAACTCATGCCATTAACGAGGTGTAAGAGTAATCTTTTATGACATGCTTTTATTGTGAGTAAGAGGAATAAGCCATGTCTTAATGAGTGTGTAAGAGAGAGAAACATTTGCATTAATGAAAACCTAAGAGAATCTTTTATGATAAGACTTTAAAGGGAGTGAACGTATCCATTAAGAGAGAGAGAGAGAGAGAGTTATGATGTGCTATGTGAGACATAGAGGTACGAAGTGATTAAGTGATGAAGGAAAGGTGACTTGAAGTTCCTTTTAATAATAATAATACCATAGTATCATAAGGATAATAATAAAGGTAATGATAATAATGACGATTAAGTCAAAAATTGAATTATTAAGATTGATTAATGGTAAGTTGAGTGATTTTCCAGCATTTATACTATTATTGTGAGTAAGAGGAATATGCCATGTCTTAAGGAGTGTGTAAGAGAGAGAGAGTAACGTTTGCATTAATGAAAACGTAAGAGACTCTTTTATGACAAGACTTTAATGAGAATGAAATGTATCCATAAAGAGAGAGAAAGAGTTACGATGTGCTATGTGAGACATAGAGGTACGAAGTGATTAAGTGATGAAGGTAAGGTGACTCAAAGTTCTTTTTAATAATAATAATATCATAGTATCATAAGGATAATAATAAAGGTAATGATAATGTTGATGATTAAGTCAAAAATTGAATTATTGAGATTGATTAATGATAAGTTGAGTGATTTTCCAACATCTATACTTGATTACCAATTGATGCAAGGTGATTTACTATTTTTGGAAAGTCATGCTTGAGATGCTAAACATGACTTTTTTATTTTAGAAATTCACTCTAGAATTGTCAGAAATAAAATTTTATTTAAGGAAATTCATCCCTGAGCAGACAATTTTCAACAAATGGAAGAAATAATGAAGATGCATCTAGTTTAAGGATGCCAATGGAGGAACAAGTGTTAAATTTAGATAACCATGGTATTTTCTATGCTTAAAGCAGTTTACTTCAATCTTTCCTATAGGCCCAATTCAAATTAGCAATCACATAATCATTGAAAGTAAATGCTAATAGAACATAATAATAGATCGACAAAAGACAAGCCAATATAATAAATCAAAATTTACAATTCTTCTTGTCCAACAAAGATAGAGAGAAATGTTTGTTACAACAGTCAACAAGATGCCCTAGCCAACAAAGACTTTGGTTGGTCAAACTAGCTCTTCCAAACTCTCGGAGGTTCAGTCAAACACATACAAGATCGGCCTTCCTTCAGTGTCACACACACCTCATGAGACAACTCCCAAAACAGTCAACACAAGTCAACAAAAGGATTTCCAACATCCATTTCTGGCATCATCCATATTTTTTGGCATCCAAATTTTCGACATCCATATTCACACATGGGAGAGAGAGAAGCCTCTTCTAGGTTGTACGAACCAATCAGACCATGAGGAATGTGTGTGATGTGATGATGAGCAAATGAGCATCAAGTCTCTCCAATTTATATCCATCAATGAGGGTGTGTGACACATCTGTTCAGCTTGTAAGCCTACATTACAATTCAGGGCGACCTTGACAAATTGCACGTGTGGAAAATAAAATCAAAATATATGTTCTGCTCATCTAAACAAGATGATCTTTAGATCAATCTTGCACCTCTGAAAGAGGAATCCAACAAAAATATAATCATCATCATATGAGTAGTGCAACATGAAGTTTGGACCTAGTTGCCCAAAATTAACACTCCCTCTCAACTAGAGAGAACTCCATTTGTCCACCTGTGCCATCCAGTGATCAGTACCATCGTGTATTATCATCATGCGTTCCTGCATCATCCTGCTGTAACATGCTTTGTCGGCTCAAGGGCAAACAAACGAGAGTGAGTCACAAAGACATCACACTCCGCTGACCCGAAGTCAGCGTAGAGGGTAAAACCTCAATAGACTAAAAAAGAGTCACATACTAACCCAAAGTTAGTTTACTGACCCAAAGTCAGTTTAGAGGTAAGAACCTCATCAGACTTGATCCCAGATCAAGGTGTTGGACACGTGCCATCCTAGACATAGAGAGTACGGCAATCTTCGATGCGTCCATCGGTATTGCTATTGGTCTCTATCCACATTTCCCACCTCATTGGCCAAATGAGAGGTATTTCCCATGAGTCCAAAACTCCATGGGTAGGATGCATGCGGGGCATAGATAAAAGAGAAGGTTAACCAACTCAAACATCATAACGGTGGGGCAGAAGCACAACAAGGTTCGACAAGCCTAGCCCCTTGTGCGCTTATAGCTCCAAGAAGTTATCCCCAAGCCCCCTAGAGATCCTAGAGCTCATAGTCCAACTCAAGCAGGACCCTCACAATGGGGTCTTTCCACAATTCCAAGTTTCTCACAGAAGGTTAGGAATTTGAGCTCTCCCAGGGGCTTCGTGAGAATATCTGCAACCTACTCATCAGTTCCTATGTGTCGAGCCTTACGGTGCCTCATTGTACCATGTCCCAGAAAAAGTGGTACCTATGCTTGGATCGATTGTGGAAAACGGGATTCTCAGAAAGACGAATCCCACTCTGGTTATCACAAAGGATAACAGTGGTATCTAGCACATGTCCAAACAGCTCACTAAAGAGCTTTCTCAACCAAACAGCTTCACAATAGGCCAAACTCGCTGCAATGTATTCGGCCTCAGCGGTGCTCAAAGCCACCGACTTCTGCTTCCTACTCATCCAAGATATCAAAGTAGAACCCAAGGTCAAGAGTATACACAGTTGTGGTCTCCCTCTTAATGCCAGCTTCCCTGCAAAATTCATTGAATTCATTTGACTCATACTTGGTCCCATTGTCAGTCCTCAAAATTTTGATTCTCTTCTCGGTTTGATTTTCCACCAAGGCCTTGAAGGTACAAAACAATTTGAATGCTTCATCCTTCTTCTTCAAGAAATATATCCAGGTCTTGCAGGAGAAGTCATCTAGAAGAGTCATGTAATATGAACATCCTCCCAAGAATGTTACGGGCAGCATACCAGATGAATCAATTGCAAGATATCATATGTCTTTGTGACACTTGAGGGGAATGGTACCATTGTATGCTTCCCTTCGGCACAACCCTGACATATACCTTCATGATCATCTATAAACTCGGGCATCCCTGTCACCACCTTCCTTGCTTCAGGAAGGGCTTTGTAATAAAGGTGTGCAAACCTCCGGTGCCATAACTCGGTTAGAAGAGTTGTATCACATGACATCGCCCCTGACGGACTTCCTCCAGCCTGGTAGAGTGTATCCACTCTAAAACCAATAGTAAGAGCTTCTTTGAAGTTATTCTTCCATATGCGTACCTTTCCATCAGCGAATGCCACCTTGAATCCTTTGTCTTCCACTGCCGAAATAGACACAAGGTTCTTCTTCAAATCAGGTATACAACACATCTTGTAAGCGGAGGACTTGACCTTGAGATAGATGAAGCGTCACAGTCCCTGTCCCTTTCACGGGATAGGTGGCATTATCTCCTAGGATAATTTCTAAATTAGTATCCTTCTCAATCAAATCAGAGAGGGCTTCTTTATAACCAGTGAGGTGCCTTGAAGCACCACTATCAATCAACCAGACAGCCAGGGTGTCAGGAGGAGATGCTGCAAAGAGGGCAGATACAAGAATATTCATTTTTCTTATTATCAACAACATTAGACTCATCGTACCTGGAATTTTTTGACCTCTTGAAAGGTTGCCCATTTCCACCTCGATCAGAGGGAGCCTTCCTCTTTCCTTTGAACCTGTTGTTCCTTTGATTTCCATTCCCCCTGAAGTTGTTGTTGTCATCTTCCCTGGGAGAGTCCCTTCTATTGGGGCACTCTCTTGCATAGTGACTAGTCTTGTTACAAGTGTAACATCTTCCCTTCCTTCTTTGGGCCCCGCTCTTCCATGGTTTTGATTTCTCGGGCCACCACGGTTCTTCTTCTTTACATGAGCGGCGAAGGCAGTAGGGTCACCTCCATTCCCATTAGAGGGATGATCTCTCTCCATCATTCTTGTCTCCTCTTGAGTGCATCTAGTCAACAATTCATCAAAATCAGAAATCACATTATTATTAAGAATTGTAGTATTAAATACATACCAATCTCAGGGAAGTCCTCCAAGCGAAATGAGGACGAGCTCTCGATCAGCTACTTCTCCTATGGCAAGGAGATCATTCCTGATTTCTGTGAGCCTCATAAAATATGATTGGAGTGCATTTGATGGAGGCTCATGAACCTTCCCCTACACATAATCCATAACATCTTGATCTTCTAATGCCAAATCCAAGTACATCTTCCATGCATGATAATCAGACTTGTCAATCAACTTATCATCAAATTTGAAAACCCTTGTAAGTTGAGGAGGCCATTGGTCGTTGACAAGACTTCTTCTTCGGTGATTGCTTTTCACACTATCTTGGGCTTTGTCTTCACCTCAGCCATGTTAAATTTAGATAACCATGGTATGTTCTATGCTTAAAGCAGTTTACTTCAATCTTTCTTATAGGCCCAATTCAAATTAGCAATCACATAATCATTGAAAGTAAATTTTGATAGAACATGATAATAGATCGACAGAAGACAAGCCAATATAATAGAATTTACAATTCTTCTTGTCTAGCAAAGATAGAGGGAAATGTTTGTTACAACAATCAATAGGATGCCCTAGCCAGCAAAGACTTTGGCTGGTCAAACCAGCTCTTCCAACGTCCCGGAGGTTCAGTCAAACACATACAAGATCAGCCTTCCTTCAGTGTCACACACACCTCATGAGACAGCTCCCAAAACAGAGAACGCAAGTCAACAAAAAGATTTCCGGCATCCAGATTTCCAGCATCATCCATATTTTTGGCATTCAGATTTCTGGCATCATCCATATTTCCGACATCCATATTCACACATGGGAGAGAGAGAAGCCTCTTCTAGGATGTACGAACCAATCAGATCATGAGGAATGTGTGTGATGAGATGATGAGCAAATGAGCATCAAGTCTCTCCAATTTATATCCATCAATGAGGGTGTGTGACACATTTGTTGGGCTTGTGAGCCTACATTACAATTCAAGCCGACCTTGACAAATTGCACATGTGTGGAAAATAAAATCAAAATACATGTTCTACTCATCCAAACAAGATGATCTTTAGATCAATCTTGCACCTCTTTGAAAGAGGAATCCAACAAAAATATAATCATCATCATATGAGCAATGCAACATGGAGTTTGGACCCAGTTGCCGAAAATTAACAAGGCATTGTGCAAATTGGTTTGAATGGATAGAACTAGACTTCATAGTGAATTACTCTGGGAAGTGAAATAGAATTTCAAAATTGGACAAAGTCCATGTACTGCTAGAGATGATGGCAAAAGATGCCATAGTGTGGATGCTTAAGCTAACTGAAAAATATTATAGTACTAAGGGAATAATTCCATGAATGGATAGAACTAGAATTCATAGTGAATTACTCTGGGAAGTGAAATAGAATTTCAAAATTGGACAAAGTCCATGTACCGCTAGAGATGATGGCAAAAGATGCCATAGTGTGGATGCTTAAGCTAACTGAAAAATATTATAGTAGTAGGGGAATAATTCCAACATTAAATGGGCATGATTGATGAGAATGAAGGTAGGGAATGCTAAGAGAATTTCAAGTGTACAAATGGATGACAAATCAAGGAAGAACATAAGAAGTATAGAGATTTCCATAATATAAATATTAAGAAAGAATAAGGGAAGGAAAGTACATCTATGATCAGCATTGCTTGCGAAAGAGAATGGAATTTGAAGGAGACCATATCAATATGGAAGGGCATCAATTTCAATTCTATGAAGTGCTGAAATGTGCATGGAAAGTTAAGCAAAGTTGCCTACGTAAAGGTAGCAACTAATGAAGTATCACCACTATGGCTAGAAATATAAAGTGGCCAAGTTGGACTTGGTACAAAATCCTCCAAAAGAGGGAGGAATCAATCGTCAGTTGAGAACTGCCAAATATAACAAAGGAAGCTAGAAAATGCTAAAGGATGTTGATGCATGTAATATTCCAAGTAGAAATAAACAGCAATACAAAGCAGATAAACAAAGACAAACAGCAACCAGAGAGATATCACATGAACAATAAACAATATGGAGAACGTTGAGCCATTTTATTAATACTGAAAGATAGAAAATGAGTACAAAGGTGATCAGAATGATGGCACCTTGGCCTGCACTAGGCAAGCGTAGAAATACTCTCGGTTTGGGACCCGAAATGGCTGCTAACTCAAGACTGCGTTATCTCCAAGCTACTAGTACTGCTACTGTGCTGCTGCTACTGCTGGAATGGACTGAATCGTTGGGGCTGTTCCCCACCTCGGAAAATGCTGAAACTTCAGGAATGGCCTCTACTCCCAAAACCCAGAAAAGCCAAGAAAGCTTTTCAGAAATGGCCGACCCCCGAAAATAGCTCCCTTGAGGCTTTGCATTGTTCCTCAAGGAGGGACGCTGGCTCTGAATGAACAGCTCCAAAAGCTGGTCCGAAACTCCACCAAAACACTGGAATAGGGAAGGGTTGGCCCCTTATCCACTATCGCGGGCTGAATCCACCTCAAACTCCCAATCCGGAACAACCTCTCCACAAGACTGCGTCCTCCCTGTCACTGACTGCATTATCTCTTTGCATGAATGCTCCTCCCGTGATAGCTGCAACTCCCACTGACAAAATAAGGATGGAACTCCTCACCCGAGCAGGCACTCGAAGTCCCCCGGGGCTAAGGTTGGGATCTCCAAACGGAGACACCCGGTGTACTGAACAGTACGTGCAGACTTTGCTAAACAGCAAGCGTGCTCAATGTCCAGAAGACAATTCTCAAAATGCGTAATCATAATGAATGAGAATGAGGCGACCCTTCCTCCTTTTATGCTTGGTGAGCCTCTCTCTCACCTTGGCCCCGCCAATCTCTGCGCTGCCCCTCTTGGCCCACGCTATCCAACTCAACTGCGTTGGCTAGGCCCCACGCTGCCCTGGCTACTCTTTTCCCTGCACTGCCACTTGGCCACTAGGCCACACCTTGCTAATTCGATATGTCCCTTAGTGACTTTAGGGAAAGCTTTTACCCAAAGTGTGAGCTAAGTGCTCCTTCACCCACTTTATTTATGTTCTAACTTTATAAAGGCAAAATTAGTCAAAATTAATATTTCCAATTAGCAATATTACAGTCTCCCCTGGCAAAACGTTGCTTGTCCTCAAGCAACTGTAATGATGGATGCTGTAGAATCTTTTCACTCTCCCAAGTGGCATCCTCATCCGGTAAATTCCTCCATCTCACTAGGTACTCCCTGACTGTTCTACTCTGCAACTACCTCTCCCTAGTGTCAATAATGGCCTCCGGCTGTAGCACCAAGTGCCCCTCATCATCTGTAGGCGGAAGCTCCTCTGTTGCAGTCACCTGCTGCCCCAATGCCTTCTTCAGGCATGATACGTGAAAAACGTTATGAATCTTGCTGCGTTGGGGTAGCTCCAACTCATATGCAACCTGTCCCATTCTACGTATCACCCTATAGGGCCCATAGAAGCGGGGCTTGAGCTTTTCAGCCCCCTTCTGCTTCAGCGTGGACTGCCAATATCGCTGCAAGCGTAGGTAGACCAAGTCTCCTACCTCAAACTGCCTCTCAACCCATCCCCTATCAGCATACATCTTCTGTTGGTTCTGCGCTTTAGCCATGTTATCCTTGAGAGCTCGGAGAATATCCTGGCTCTCCTGGATCCAGTCCTTGGCTCTAGGAGCCTTGCTAGCACCAAACATCATGTCAACAAAAGATAAAGCATGATATCCATACAATGCATAAAACGGAGACATACCAATGGACATGTGATGAGTGTTGTTGTAGCAATACTCCCCCAAGTGCAACCATCTCAACCATGCCTTCTGCTACCCGCTGACATAGTTACGCAAGTAGCCCTCCAGCCACTTGTTCACTGTCTCGGTCTATCCATCCGTCTGGGGGTGGTAACTAGTACTCGGTGTCAACTCAGTGCCCACCAAACAGAAAAGCTCCTGTCAAAATCTGCCCATGAAGCGACTGTCCCTGTCACTGACAATGGTCTTTGGGAGACCATGCAATCTGAAAACATCCCTGAAGAACAGCTATGCTACCTGTGCTGCAGTGTAATGTGCCGATATGGCGAAAAAATGAGCATATTTAGTCAGCTGATCAACGACTACAAATATGCAATCCTTGCCCTGTACCATGGGCAACCCTGTAATGAAGTCCATCGAGATACTCTCCCATTTCCCCTCAGGTATGGGAAGAGGCTGCAATAATCCTGCCGGATGGTTCATCTCTCCTTTGTTACGCTAGCAAACCTCGCACTCCCTGACGTATTGGAGCACGTCCTCCTTGAGGCCCTTCCAAGAGAACCTCTCCCTGATGGCCCCGTAGGTTTTGGTAAACCCCTGGTGGCCTGATAATGGTGAATCATGCGAGGCATGCAATATCTTCTTCTTGAGCTAGGAGCCCTTCGTCAAGAAGATCCTGTCCCTGTAATAAATCACCTCGTCCATCGCTCTGTACCTGTCATCTGTCACCTGCCCATCCAAAATCTCGCAGGCAAAACAATCCTTGGAGTACTCTATCAACAGTCGAGCCCTCCAATCCGTATACAAACTCATCAAGGAAAACGCTGCGGGCCTGCGTGAAAGTGCGTCTGCCACAACGTTGTTCTTCCCTTTCACATACTCGATGTCAAAGTCGTAAGCCTAGATCTTACTGACCCACTTTTGCTACCTCTCCTGCAACTGCTTCTGCTCTAGAAAAAACCGGAGGCTGTTGTGGTCCGTCCTCACCCTGAACCTGTTCCCCACCAGGTACTGCCGAAACTTGGCCAATGCATGCATGATGGCCAACATCTCCTTGTAGTATATAGCATACAACCTCTCATGTGGCAATAGCTTCCGGCTCTCGAAAGCTATGGGGTGGCCTCCCTGCATCAATATGGCGCCTATCCCCTCCCCCAACGCATCACACTCCAATACAAAGGGTTGTGTAAAATCCGGCAATGCTAACACTGGGAAGCTGCTCATCATGTCCTTGAGCTTGTCAAAAGCCCTCTGCACTGTATCCGACCAACTGAATGCCCCTTTCTTGGTGAGATCTGTAAGGGGTGCAGCAAGTTGGGAAAATCCCTTGACGAACTTTCGATAGTAGGTGTAGATCCCCACAAATCCTCGAAATTCCATCACATTCTTCAGCTCCGGCCATTCCCTGATGGCCCTGACCTTCTCCTCGTATACCTTCACTCCATCCACCCCGATGATGTGCCCCAAGTAGAGCATCTCGGTCAACCCAAACTCGCACTTTGAGAGCTTAGCATAAAACTGATGCTCCTCCAAAATGCGCAATACAGCCTCTATATGTTGGAGGTGCTCCTCCCATGTCCGGCTGTAGATCAATATGTCGTCAAAAAACACTAACACACACTTCCTCAAATGACTGCGGAAGATGTGATTCATGCATGACTAGAAAGTGGTCGGGGCATTGGTTAGCCCAAAAGGCATCACCAAAAACTCAAAATGGTCGTAATGACACCGAAAAGAGGTCTTGGGAATGTCCTGCTCCCTCACGCAAATCTAATGGTACCCGAATCTCAAATCAATCTTTGAGAAGAACTTGGCCCCCCTCAGCTCATCCATCAACTCATCAATCCGTAGGATGGGGTACCGGTTCTTCATGGTCTTCTTGTTCAGGGCCCTATAATCAATGCACATCCTCAATGTGTCGTCCTTCTTCTTCACCATCACTACTGAAGAAGCAAAGGGGTTGGTGCTAGGATGGATGTGTCCAAGAGCTAAGAGCTCATGGATAGCCCTCTCAATCTCATCCCGATAGGCTTTGGGGTGCCTATAGGGTGCAGTGATAACAGCCTGGATACTCTGCTCCAGCTCAATGGTGTGCTCAAACCCCCGATCCAATGGTTGTCTTGGTGGTATCTCCCCAAATACCGTAGCATACCTGTCAAGAATGGACTGTACATCTGGGTGTACGGCCTGCCCTGTAGATCCTGCCTCCAACACATGCAGCTCCACTGCCCACTCTATGTCCCCCTTCCGGAAATCTGCCTCCATCCGATGTGCTGAAACTGTCTGTGGTGGGTAGGTGTGCATCCCCCGAATCTTCTCATGCCTCCCAGTCTTCTTGTTCGTCCACTCCATCTCCAAGGTCTCCCAGTCAGTGGTGACCTTCCCCAATGTGATAAGCCACTGTACCCCCAGTATCACGTTGGTGTCTGGAATGTCCACCACGAAAAAATGATCTGTCAGGGTGTATGTCCCCATCGTCACTACCAAGGCTGGCACATACCTGGCACACTGCATGGTCCGGTCCCCTGGAACCAGCACTGAAAATCCATCAAAAGTCTTCGTTTGTATGCCCTCCGCTCTACCAGCTGAGCATCAATGAAATTGTGAGTAGCCCCACTGTCTACCAACACCGACACACGCTGCCCTCGTACTGTGCCTCGGACACGCAGTGTCAAGCACTTGGGAACTCCCCGCAAGGCTGCAAGGGCTCCCCCAGTAGGTGCAAAAGATGCACCTCCTGCTCCAGGTGGTGGAGGTGGCAGATGATCCCCTCTCTGCGCTATACTGCTGCCTCCAGCGTCCACATCCTCATATTTGTATTCTTCCCCACTACTGTCGGAGAAGACCTCGATGTAATGTGCCTTCCCCACGGCACAACAGTGTCTTGGTGCCCATGGCTCCTAGCACATGAAGCACATGAAGTACCGGGATTGTCAGAATCTCGTCTAATCTAGTCTTTCATCTCAGGACTTAAAATCCATATACAAGAAGAGCTCGAACTTTATGAAATTACATCAGTAGAAGTAGCAAGGCAAAAAGCAAAAGCTGCTGAAAAGAAATTTGAAAGGTTATCAAAACCAGAAAAAGTATATTCGAGACAAAGATTTCCTCAATTTGAAAATATAGATGACACAAAATATGTCCCACTCCATCTTCGTGAAGAAGAAAAATCTAGTGTGGAAAAACAAAGAATGAGAGAGGGCAAGTGCAAATGTTGCGGGGAAAAGTGGGACCCTAAGCATAGATGTGCTAATGGAAAAGCGAAAAATCTATACAGTTGTGAAGCAACTAATGACGCTAACAATAATGATTCATATATAGAAGGATTAGAAGACAACTTAGAGTTCTCTCCAGAAGTGGATGGCGAAACTATTCCGCAAGTGTCATTATCAGCTATGACAGGCATATCACAACCTCAAACCCTAAGGTTAAGAGGACATATCAAGAACAACATCGTAATGGTTCTCGTCGACACTGGCAATACCCACAATTTTCTAGATTCAACCATGGCAAAAAGACTTAACATCTTTACCTTCCCCATGCCTAATATGAAGGTAATGGTGGCCAATGGTAAGAAGATTGAGCATGTAGGGAAATGCCATAATGTCAAACTACAGATAAAAAACTTTCATTTAGAATCTCCATTCTACACTGTTCCATTACGAGGAGTGGATGTGGTCTTAGGAATTCAATGGCTACAAACTTTAGGTACTTATTTTGCCAACCATCAGAAGCAGTTTATAAGTTTTAAGTGGAAAGGGCAGAAACACAGGTTGTATGGATTCCAAGCCCCAGAAGATCAAGTCGTATCTTCCTCTCTGATGACGAAGATGATTCAAACAGGAGCGCCAACATCTACAGTACAATGTCATCAGTTAGAAATGTTATCTTCAAAAGGGAGCCATGAAGAGTCACCAGAAGAACAAGGACTAGTTCGGACACACGAAAAAGTATTCCAGGATCTACCCATAAAAGTGCCTCCAGATAGGAAAATAAAACATCCAATAGAAGTCAAGACAGGATCCAACCCTGTCGATATCAGATCTTTTCACTATCCACATCAACAAAATATTGAACTCGAGAAGATGCTCCACGATCTTTTTAAAATGTGGGAAGCAAGAGCTCGCCACTCGAGAAACCTAGGCTTTCATCAACGATGTCCTTCATTACGTATGCTTTGAGGACAAAGCATATTTAAGAGAGGGGCAATGCTATGTATATTTTATTAATTATTAGTTAGATATAGTTATCTTAGGTTTTATTAAGTGAAAGGGCATGATCAAAGATCATGCCTCTTCGCCAAGGGACACCATAAGGCTATATTTAAAGCCTTGGTGATTCCCCATTGTAATCATATCTCATCTTTTATCAATAATAATATATACTTATAAAGTTTACAAGAGTTTTTACACTCCAAGAAATCACATGAACAATAACCAATATAGAGAACGCTGAGCCGTTTTATTAATACTAAAAGATAGAAAATGAGTACAAAGGTGATCAGAATGATGGTACCTTGGCCTGCACTAGGCAAGCGTAGAAATAATCTCAGTTTGGGACCCGAAATGGCTGCTAACTCAAGATTGCGTTATCTCCAAGTTGTTGGTACTGCTATTGTGCTGCTGCTACAAATGGAATGGACTGAATCGTTGGGGTTGTTCCTCACCTCAAAAAATGTTGAAACTTCGGGAATGGCCTCTACTCCCAAAACCCATAAAAGCCAAGAAAGCTTTTCAGAAATGGCCGACCCCAGAAAATAGCTCCCTTGAGGCTTTGCGTTGTTCCTAAAGGAGAGACGCTGGCTCTAAATGAACAGCGCCAAAAGCTGGTCTGAAACTCCACCAAAACACTGGAATAGGGAAGGGTTGGCCCCTTATCCACTATCTCGGGCTGAATCCACCTCAAACTCCCAATCCGGAACAACCTCTCCACAAGACTGCGTCCTCCCTCTCACTAACTGCGTTGTCTCTCTGCGTGGATGCTCCTCCCGTGATCGCTGCAACTCCCACTGACAAAATAAGGATGGAACTCCTCACCCGAGCAGACACTCGAAGTCCCCCGGGGCTGAGGTTGGGATCTCCGAACAGAGACACCCGGTGTACTGAACAGTACGTGCAGACTTTGCTAAACAGCAAGCGTGCTCAATGTCAAGAAGACAATTCTCAAAATGCATAATCAGAATGAATGAGAATGAGGAGACCCTTCCTCCTTTTATGCTTGGTGAGCCTCTCTCTCACTTTCGCCCCACCAATCTCTGCGCTGCCCCTCTTGGCCCATGCTGTCCAACTCAACTGCACTGGTAGGCCCCACGCTGCTCTTTTCCCTGCGCTGCCACTTGGCCACTAGGCCCCACCTTACTAATTCAATATGTCCCTTAGTGACTTTAGGGAAAGCTTTTATCCTAAGTGTGAGCTAAGTGCTCCTTCACCCACTTTATTTATGTTCTAACTTTATAAAGGCAAAATTAGTCAAAATTAATATTTCCAATTAGCTATTGCTAATTGGGAATATTACAATGCAATTGTAATACCAATGATGATGGACATGGCCAGCAAGGAAAACATGTTAATGAGGGGAAATTTCTTAACTCGTATCTTATTGATTTGATATATCTCTTAATATTGAAAAGAGTTTTGAAGCATAAGAAAGCTGGAATTTCAAAAGATTAGATAGTTAGAATGTAATGCACTAGTAGGCATGTTGAGAGTGAATGCTTGATGCATATGGATGTGATATAGTGAATACGAAAATGCTCGACCATACATATAATCGTTGATTTCTGGGAGCATCGGATGTGCTCTAAGCCTCAAAATTTGCAGGGAGGCTAGGACACATGTATTCCAAAATACCCAAAAATCGATTTGGGAAATTTCACCTGAAGAAAGTTTTATTAAAATAATTAATTATTTTTAATGAATGCCTAAGTCTAAACTTAGGAAAATAAATTAATTAAAGGGTATTAATAGAATTGGGTGTGAATCTTCTAAAAAAAGAAGAAGATCAAGTCAAGATAATCTTAGCCCTTGATTATGTTTTAATCTGGGTCGTTGAATCATCAAAAGAAGACTATAAGAAGGACTTCAATGGGCATTTGGAAGACACATCTAGTGAGATAAAGAAATCAATTTCTCAAGAGAGCAGCGCAGCAGTTTCCAGAGAGATCATCGAGGAAATTTCTTACAGTGAGGGGCAGGGATAGTTTTCCGGTTGGAGTTTCCTGATCAGAGGATACATTTCAGAGGAGGCAGAGATCAGTTTAGAGAGGCTGCACAGTGCCACGCTCGGCAGCGCAGAACTGAGGTAGTGCAAAGCTACGCTGAGGCAGCACAGAGCCTCTGAGGAGATTCGCAGATCTGCTAAGGAGCAGTTCAAATCCAGAGCAGGGAGCCGGCTGTGAGACCGAAAGGTCGAAGATCTGAGATCCCAGTTAGCAGATCGATCAGCTGAGGGAGTGACACAATCCTTAGGAGCTTTGACGCAGATCCAGCGCAGTAATTACGCAATGGCTGCGCAGAGGCAACGTGGGGCTAGCCATTCAATGGTTGGATCAGTGTCGGATCTCTAGTAACAGTGTGAGGATTTTCTCACTATTTTTCTGCCAGTCAAATTCTTTGTATGGATGGCCAGTAAGGCATCCTAGACTGTATTCAGAACTACTGCTTAATAATACAAACCCACAGTTGTTGCAGCAGTTTTCCCGCATTGGGTTTTTCTGGGGACATTTGTCCAAAAACAACGGTGTCATTTGTGTGTGTGGTTATTTCTTCTTGCTCAGTTCTTGTTTCCGCATATAATTTAATTAGTGAAGACTTCAGTGAGTTGGTTTCGTTATTTACCGTACCAAACAGTAAATAATTTTGTTCAGTTATACAATAAAATAGAAGAAACTTGACCAATTGTTGAAGGGATTCCAATTTCCGGAATTTTCACATGGTATTGAAGCGCAGGTGAAGCAAGAGAGCAAACCATAAGAGCTCAACGTTGAAGAGGAGGGAGATCGCAGTGCTGCATAGGCAGCAGATTGAATCCCTAGAGGGATTTTGCAGTCCAGACCAGGAGGGGAAGATTCTCGAGGAAAATCTCTCTCTGAGTGAGTCAACAGAGAGGTAAGATTTCCAGTTCGTGATTTGTCAACAGCAGAGGGAGCGGTGCAGCAGCAGATTCAGCGCAAAGTAGTCTTCAGGTGGGTTGCAGTTTTTGCTGCAGCATTTGCTGGTGCAAAAAAGCGTCAGAAGAAGGAAAAGCATACTGAGGGAATTCTGACCTCAGAGAATTTCTTGCCCAAAAATTCTAATTTCCCACGCAGAAGCAACAGTAACCGAGATTAATTTTTATCACTCCAACAGGGAGTGTGTGGAGCCAGGTGCGCAGAGGGTTAGAGGTAGCATTTGACATTTGGTTGGGTGAGATGGCAGCAAATGGGCTGAGAGATCAAGATCAGTTGGACAGCACGTCCAACTATGTGATTTGGCAGGCAAGGATCAAGTGTTTGCTTGATGAGCATGATCTCAAAGATTTCATCGAGGGTGTGGTAGTTGTCCTCGTGGATGTGGATCCGTTGAAGGCCTACAAGAAGGATATGGCGAAGGCCGAGCATTTAATCCTCAACGGAGTGAGGGATCTTGTTGTATGTCACATTGTTGGCAAAGGGACGGCCAAAGAGATGTGGGATGCCTTGGCGACGTTGAGTAACAGAACATGTACTTGGAGTAGAAAATGAGATCCACTAGGATGCAGAAGGGAGAACACATTGATCTGTTCCTATCGAGAGATCAATTGGCAGCTGTAGGGTCAGCACCTCAGGCCATGGAGATGGTAAGATTGGCCCTGAATTTAGCCTCAGAAGAATGGCAAGTATTTGTCCAGAGTATCCTGGGCAAAGAGAAATTGTCGGATTGGGAAGGGATGTGGGCCGCTCTTCAACAGGAAGAGATGAGGAAAGCTTTGGTCAAGTGCAAACATGAAGGCAGTAGTAGCAGTGGGACGAAGCCCAAGGACGAGGAGGAGAATGCAACCCTTGCATCGAAAGGGCAACAGGAGCAGGGGAGGCAAAAGAAGGACGTCTCAAAGATCAAATGTTTCCAGTGTAGTGAATTTGGTCACTACGCTACACAGTGTCCTCTCAAGAAGGACAAGGACGAGAAACATGATCCGCAAGCTGCAACCGCAAGGATCGAGGAGGAGTTTGCTACGATTACCCAGGTACCTCCAGGGGAGAGGTGGGGTGATCTAGTACAGTAGTTCGAAAGAAATACAGATGGGCAGGATTCTTGAGGAATCCACCTCTTGGATCAATACCTTGCTACGAGAGCCCATATCAAAAGTAGCAAGATGGACCAGTGTTAGTTGGTGCAAAGGAGTGTCGCAGTGACAGTTGCAGTGGTTAGGAGCACCAAAGATTGAGCAGCGCAGAGCAGAGTTGGTGGCAGTGCAATTGTCACAATGCAGAGTCAACAGCAGCACAGAGGCTTTAGAGGGTCAGCGCAGAGACTAGCAGCAGTTAGAACTCTAGCAACAAATGCATCACGTTGAACACCCTTGGTTCAGTATTTTGGATGTTTCTCTGTTGCAGTAGCAACAGAGTTGCAGTGCAGATGCAGTTGCCAGCAACATGCAGGGTCAACGGCAGCACAGATGCAGCATTTGCGCAGTGGTTGGTGGGCAGTGATGTTAGACATCAGCAGCGCACAAGGAGATGTTACAGAGCAAAGGTGATGCTTCAACAGGTTGCATTACTAGAGCACATTTCTCGCTAAAAGGGAGTGTTGATGTGCTCTAAGCCTCAAAATTTGCAGGGAGGCTAGGACACATGTATTCCAGAATACCCAGAAATCGTTTTGGGAAATTCCACCCGGAGATAGTTTTAAAAATAATTAATTATTCTAAACTTAGGAAAATAAAATAATTAAAGGGTATTAATAGAACTCAGTGTGAATCTTCTAGAAAAAGACGAAGATCAAGTCAAGATAATCTTAGCCCTTGATTATGTTTTAATCTGGGTCGTTGAATCATCAACGAGAAGACTATAAGGACTTCCATGGGCATTTGGAAGACACATCGAGTGAGATCAAGAGATCAACTTCTCAAGAGAGCAGTGCAGCAGTTGTCGGAGAGATCATCGAGGAGATTTCTTGCAGTGAGGGGCAGGGATAGTTTTCCTGTTGGAGTTTCCAGATCTGGGCATACATTTCAAAGGAGGCAGAGATCAGTTCAGAGAGGTTGCGCAGTGCCACGCTGGATTGCGCAAAGCTACGCTAAGGCAGCGCAAAGCCTCTGAGGAGATTCGCAAATCTACAGAGGAGCAGTTCAAATCTAGAGCAGGGAGTCGGGGTGTCAGTTCGAAAGGAAGAAGATCTGAGATCCCAGTTGGCAGATCGATCAGATGAGGGAGTGATGCAAACCCTAGGAGCTGTGACATAGGGCCAACGCAGTGATTGCGCAGTGCCTGCGTAGAGGCAGCGTGGGGCTAGCCATTCAGTGGTTGGATCAGTGTCGGGTCTCTAGTAACAATGTGAGGATACTCTCACTATTTTTGTCCCAGACAGATTCTCTGTATGGATGGCCACTAAGGCATCCTAGATTGTATTTAGAACTACTGCTTAATAATACAAACCCTCAGTTGTTGGAGCTGGTTTCCCGCATTGGGTTTTTCCGGGGACATTTGTCCAAAAACAACGGTGTCATTTGTGTGTGTGGTTATTTCTTCTAGCTCAGTTCTTGTTTCCGCATATAATTTAATTAGTGAAGACTGCAGTGTGTTGGTTTCGTTATATATCATAGCAAACAGTAAATAATTTTGTTCAGTTATATAACAAATAGAAGAAACTTAACCAGTTGTTGTAGAAGGGATTCAAATTTCTGGAATTTTCACAATAACATGTTTATAGACTAAGACTAATCTAATGTTATATATGAAATAAAAATGTATGATGATCAAGGCTACATGAAGCGGGAGATATTTTGAGAATGGGAGCATCAGGAGCGTCAATTTCCAAAAATCCTTAGAAGTGAAGCGTCTATTGCATTTGTATTTTAAAAAAAAGCATCCGGAATGCCAAATTAGTTGCAGAATATATGAAAAAATCAACATTTGTACATAAATCAAGATAGAAATGGCATCCATAGTACATTATGATTAAGTATTTGAGCATTAACCATCTAGATTTTAGCAATTACAAACACACGCCAAATTTTTATGCAAATAAAATAAAGTAGACAATTAAATCATTAAAATAACTTATCTAGCAACTATCAACATGATCAAATAGTAATGTTTACTAAATAGGCCATCTACACACTAAAGTAGGAAGGTTGAAAAGTCCAAATTCAAAATACTAATCTATCATCTATGACAAATAAAGTAGTGATTCTATCTACTATTCTCTCCTCCTTATACCACCACAACCATTGTGATAGCCTCCATGTAGTGGTAGTGAAGTAGATGGTGGTTGTGGAACTGAAGATGAAGCCCCTACTATTATAGCTAAAGTCTTCAACGTGGGGACCATGGCACTAAGCAGGGATGGCATCTCAACACGATCATCATCATAGCAGCATCCTCCAACTGCTCTAAATACCACACTCCAAACTCCTAATTATCCTCCTCTGGATTTTTGTCCCAAACCATCAAGTCTTTATTTGTCTTGGCCTCCACACAGTACAGGGACAACAATCGCAAGTTGTAATGAACATAAACCAAGCTCTCTATCTAGTTTACATTCAACCTATTTCTTTTGACACTATGGATGAAACTATAGGTGCTCCAACACCTCCCTGTGGAAGAAGTGTTCACCACCTATGAGAGCACCTGTATTGCCAAACATTGTAATTATGGAGTAGCGCCACCATGCATGTTCCACCACTCGAGAAAACAGATTCTCTTAATCTCTAATTGCATGGTTGGTCCCAAAGGCACCAATTCAAAGGATGTAGTTGCTCAACTTTCTCCATATGGTGTCACACTCCTCCTCATTAAGGACCAATTTCTCTAATGCTTTCATATAACCAACCTGAGCCTCTAGATCTTGGTTTGGTTCTCTTGGTCCCCCACTAGGTGTTGGTGATGAAAGTCATGATACATGATAGTATTTAGGTGTAAGAACATATGTTCAGGCATGTGATGGAATGTTTAGCATTTTCCATTGTTTTTCCAACTCTGTGCAAATATAATTATACAAGTTGACATCTCAAAGCTCAACATTGTCTTTAATCTGCTCCAACATGTTATCCATTTGCTCATACAACTCCCTAATTATTGATCAATCTAAATCTGCAAACTTTATCATGTGATAAATTGGCTTGGTGAATTGCAAAACATATCTAACTTGTGACCAAAATTGACAATCAAGAACAATGTCCTTCACTATATTAGCACCATCTCTATCAATGCTCATGTTATAAATGTATCACTCATCACCAGTGCACCCGAAGTTTGTCTCACCTTCAATATGTGCCTAAAAGGTGAGGTAATAGCTAGCAATCTAGTTTTTGCAATCTTAAGTAGTTGCAACTTAGAGTAAGTGTGATAAAATTAATTAACCCTTGTATGCCCTATGACAAATTTAATGAGTTGCATTCCTCTCTTGTATAGCTAATTAATCCATCCACATTCTCTATGCTTGACAATATCATGCATCAAAAGGTTCAATGTGTGCACCAAGCACCCAAATCAAAAGATGTGTGGATATGTCCACCCAATGTTTTTCCCTGCTCCCTTACAATTTTTTGTGTTACCAATGATTACTTAAACCACATTAGCAGCACCAACATCATTAATTGTTTTCAATAGGAGATTTGCAATGTTCTGGGAAGATGCAGTGATTAAAGAGAAGTCATACGCTATAAGAAACATTGCATTGCTAGCAAAAACACAAAACGTTTTTCAAATGTTGGTTTCTATCATTTGTCCAACCATTTGATATAACGGATGCCCACGGTGTCCCTACTCATGTGTAAACCATGCTAAAGCTCCATGAAATTTTGCTTTTTCTCAGTCTAATAACAAAGTTCTAGCTTTCTCATAGTTGGCGCTCTTGTATCCTTTTGGGGCTTCAATGATGGCCTTAACCAAATCATGCCAACAGGGAGAGAGAAGCACATTGAATGGTATACTGAAAGCACAAAACAACAACAACGCTTTTTCATCCACTTCATCCCTCTGACCAATATTAGGAAATTTGTTACTGTTCTACTAGATTCAAAGGTTCCAGATGTTCCAATAGGATATGGAGATGTATGGCCACCACCACCACCAAATCTAGAGGTTGCATCAAACTAAATTTTTTTTCTTACCATGGTTTTTCTATGAAGCCTCCTCTAATTTGATGTATTTTTGGCTTTGTTCCATCGATACCTTAGGGAAAATTGAGATCCCTATGGCACCCTTATTCTTATCACTCTCCATTACCCCAGAAAGAGGCCTCCTCACACAAGTATATGAATCACTATAAGGTTTTCCTTGATGACAATCATGAGGGCATAGAAATTTAATAATTCCACCACCTCTCATCCCCTCAAGTTTTGTCACAAATCTCCACAAGGGTGTCAATGAACCTTTGCCCCCTTGTCTTTCATTAAGCTCTTCATCCCCTTCCCCTTCAAACCCTTCCACATCATCATACATTGGATCATTATGACTATGGCCATTATCCTCTTCTTCCATTTCTTCCTTTTGATGCCTACCCCCCAGCAACATCATGAAAACCAAAAATGGAATGATAAACCAAAAGAACACCATTTTTGTCAAAGTTTAGATTGACAACTTGCAATAAAATGAGGAGGAAGATAGAATGGGAAAGAGTAGGAGAAGAGGGGGGAAAAGCACAAAAAAAAATCCAAGAAAATAAGTGAGTTAGGATTTTCACTTACCTCTTTAGTTCCTGAAAAGTTGAGGTAGATTGCAGCCTTTGCTATCTCTTCCAAGCTCCTCTTTCTTCACTCCTCCAAGTTCTTACAAATCTGCCCTCAAAAATCTGCTATCTCCTTTGCTCTTTTATACTCTCTTCTAAGAGTTCAAGCAAATGAGAGGAAATAATGAGGAAAAGAGAGGGGCAGAGGGATTTTAACCTCATCCTCACTCTCCGCTCATCCCTAAACCCACCCTAGGTCCCACCCAAACTCAAGAATTATTATTAAAAAGAATATAAAATTTGAAGTCCACAGGGAGCATGCAAGTGGGTCCAAAACCATGCAAGAAGTGTGTCGAAACCATGTGTCAGACTACGGTCCCACATTCCAAATCATGTAAGGAACCATCATAGTTCCACAGTGTTAAGAAGTGCAAGAAAAAAACAGGAAGCGCGGTTCCTAATTTTTAGACTATGGATTACCAGACGATCCTATAGCAATCCCATTTAGAGCAAGGTCTCGACCTCCAGAGTCCAGACTAGAGGGGGCGATTCCTACAACCTTGATGATGATAAAATATGGCTAATGAAGGATTGTGTATCTAGGAAAAAGGTTGATAACATGGCTAAAGATGTTGGAAAAATTGCTAACATGATAGTCAACCTTGTAAAGAAAATATGAGGGAAACAAAACGATGATCAAGAGGTTGGTGAATGGAACTTGTGAGCCTCTAATAGACAGCAATTGATCCAGTAGCATCCAATAAATTGATGGTAGCCATAGAAGTATGCATTTGGTGTGCTTACGTTGCATAGGTGTTGAAGGGAATTTAAGTAAGAATTCCCTCAGTCAAAATTTGATATTTGAATTGATATGTTTATTTAATTTGAATGCATTTATGGGCATGATATTCCAACTGGTGGTAAAGGCATAAAACCTCGGAAATATATAGGATGTTTAATTTTTGAATGCATTTGTAAAAAATAAATGCCATGTCATGTTGTATTGGTTATGCGTTAATAACCAATGCAAATCAAGACATATATTCTTGTTATAGAAGTGAATGCCAGTACAGCTAGCCATGTATGAGGCCATAATGTGGTTAGACATGGAAAGACTATAGTGCTACACATGTGTTTATTGGTCTCCCTACTTGTATTATTGTCTTAGATTGTAACCTTCTTGCCAACACTGAGAACAAACTATAGAAGGAAAAGGTTCCCAAGGGACTACAAAGCAGAGAAGGGAAATGCCTTCTAGTATGCACAAGGGACTATTAAGTAAAGAAGGGGTATATAGTGCTACACGTGTTTAATAGTCTCCTTACTTGTATTCTTGTCTTAGACTATAAACTTCTTTCCAACACTGAGAAAAACTATAGAGGGGAAAGGTTCCCAAGGGGCTGCAAAGCAAAAAAGGGAAATGTCTTCTAGTATGCTTTAGGGACTGTTTAGCAGAGAAGGGGTATATACCTTGTATTGCATGTGTAAATTCCATAAACTCAAGAATCCTATTGCAGCAACTGGAATATATTCACCTAACTATTAATTTTAACCTAACAATATATTTGCAGTTTTACTACGGCAAACACTAAATACATCACACTGCAATCTACACTCATAAACTACGAAAGAAATACAAGTGTGCAAACAAATCTGAACAAACATAAATCACACAACCATTTCACACAGTTATTTTCGGACTAATGTCCGCGAAAAAACCCAATGCGGGAAAACCGGTGCAGCAGCTCTGAGGGTTTATATATTATGCAGTAAATATTTTTTAATACAAATCTATGATTGACACACCCATCAAATCTTACAGAGAAACTGACAGAAGAGATCTTGTGAGACAAACCTCACTCCTCCACAAGAACCCGACATTGATCTGCACCAAGACTAGACTACCTTGTGCTGCCTCTGCGCAGTCTCTACGTCACACCGATGGCTGCCCTTCTGCCTCTGCGCTGGTCTCACTACTAGCTGGAAAGTGAGGCCTTATGGCCTCCGAAAAATCTCTCCGGAATCTGGCACTAGCCCTGCGCTGTCTCCTCAGCAGGAAACGACTTCCCTTCTTGCTCTGTGCAATGACTGCATAGGCACTGCGTCACTAGCTCTGCGTTGTTGTTGTGGCTCTCCCTGTCTCTGCTGCTATGTACTCTTCGGCTCAGGAATCCTTCCAACTGGAACTACTGCCCCTCTCTGCAAAAGATCACTCGATCAAATTTTCTTCCTGAGCACTGCTCACTAAAGAAATTGAACTTTGATCTCTGCCTTGTGTCTCCAAAATGTGTTTTCCAAATGACCCTTCAAGCCAATCTTATAGTCTTCTTGTTGAGATTTCAACAGACCAAATTAGATCTCTAATCAACAACTAAGATTAACTTTTGACTTGATTTGTTTATTCTAGATCATTCTCACTCATATTCTATTAAATTCACTTTAGACTTTCCCTTTAAAAATAATTAATTATTTCTATAGAATACAATCCGAGTGGAATTTCACCAAACAATTTTTGGGTTATCTGGAATACATGCGTCTATGCCTCTCCACAAAATTTGAGACTTAGAGCACATCTGATGCTACCCCAAATCAACACTCCCTCTTAGCGAGGAATGTGCTCTAATAATATGCCCTGTTGCACACTGGTCTGACTCTAAAGCATCTCCCTCTGCGCTGCTAATGTCTGACACTCTGTCCATCAACTCTGCGCAAATGTCGAATTTGTACTATTGTTGACACTACCACAGTCAACACTGCATTCGTACTGCAACTCCCTTTGAATTATGCATCCGTGTTGTTGTTGACTCTGCCATTGCCAACTGCTACTGCATCGCATCACAGTTGCTTCCTGCAACTGAAAAACATCCAAAATTGGACAAGTATGATGCATCTCGATGATGAAGATCTGACCGCTGCTAGCCTTTGTGTTGTCCTTCTGAAGTTGTTGCTCTGCATTGCGTCCCTCTACGTTGCTGCAACTAGACTCTGGCACTGCTCAGACTCTGGCACTGCTAACTACTGCGTTGTCACTTCTGCACTCCTCTGCACCAATTGGCACCCGTCCATCCTACTACTTCTGTTTGGGCTCCCGTAGTAAAATGATGATCCGAGAGGTGGACTCCTCAAGGATCCTGCCCAATCTTGTAGATCTCTGGGTATACAGCTCCAAATCAACCCACCTCCCTCCTGGAGGTATATGAGCAATCATAGCAAATTCCTCCTCCTCTATCTTTGTTGCTCCGGCTTTAGGATCATGCTTCTCATCCTTGTCCTTCTTGTTGAGAGGACAGTGTGTGGCGTAATGTCCCATCTCACCACACCGGAAGCATTTGATCTTTGACAGATCCTTCTTCCTCCTGCGCTGCTCTTGTTGCCCCTTTGATGCAAGGGTCGCATTCTCTTCCTCCTCCTTCTCGATCTTTGAAACGCTGTTGCTACTGCCGTCAAGTTGACAATTAAGTCTCTCTGTGTCTCTTCTTGCTGAAGAGTTGCCCACATTGACTCCCAGTCCAACAAGTTCTCTCTGCCCAAGATGCTCTGGACAAAAACTTGATAATCCTCGGACACTGAGTTGAGGGCCAATCTAACCATCTTTGTGGCCTTACAAGTTTCTCCTACAGCTGCCAACTTATCTCGGTTTTCCCAAAGCCTAGACAGGAATGGATCAACGTGCTCTCGCTTTTGCAACCTGGTGGTCTGCATTTTCTCCTCCAGAAACATATTCCGCTACTCTGAAAACCCCTGATATAGCGTATCCAACCCATCCCACATCTCCTTGGTTGTCCGTTTGCTAGAGATGTGTGAAACAATATGACCCCTCACTCCATCGAGGATCATCGCTTGGCTTCAGCCATACTCTTCTTGGTCTGTAATGCATCCACCGGTTCAGCCTGAGCACTGTCGATAAAGTGCTTGAGGTCATGCTCATCTAGAAGGAAGGAGATTCTTGCCTTCCAGATTACATAGTTGGAGGCCACCTCCAATCGGTCCTAGTCACGCAATCCGCTGGTGGCCATCTCACCCAACTGCTGTCGATATGCTACCCCCATCAAGGATCAACCGCTTGGCTTTAGCCATACTCTTCTTGGTCTGTAATGCATCCACCACTTCAACCTGAGCACTGTCAATAAAGTGCTTGAGATCATTCTCATCTAGAAGGAAGGAGATCCTTGCCTTCCAGATTACATAGTTGGAGGCACCCTCCAACCGGTCCTAGTCACGCAATCCGTTGGTGGCCATCTCACCCAACTGTTGTCGATATGCTGCCTCTCACCCTCTACACAGCTGGATTTACAAACTTCTTAAGGAGCAAGCCACAAAATTTGTTGCTACTGCATGGGGAATCTCAGTTTCTTGGGAAAGAAAATTCACCGAGGTCAAAAATCCCCAAACTATGTTTCAACTACGCTTCCTGACGCTCTGCACCAATAATCACTAATGCGCAATCAACTGCATCACTCCAGTTGTTGATCTGCGTAGATCTGCTATGCTACTCCCTCTGCCTCTAACAAACAGCAATCTGGAACAATCCTACCTCTCTGTCGACTCACTCAGAGAGAGATTTTCCTGTTGATCTAGCCCTTCTGGCTTGGACTGCGCAATCAATTGGGAGATTGATTTGTTGCTTACGCAGCTCTTTGAAGTTTGATCCCAGCTTCACCAACGCTGAATCTGTTGGATATGTTCTTTGTCTCGCCTGCGTTCAGCTTAAACAAGCTCTGATACCATGTGAAATTTTCGTAAACTCAGGAATCCTATTGCAACAGCTGGAATATATTCACCTAACTATTAATTCTAACTTAACAATATATTTGCAATTTTACTATGACAAACACTAAATACATCACACTGCAACCTACACTAATAAACTGCGGAAGAAATACAAGTGCGGAAACAAATTTGAACAAACAAAGATCACACAACCATTTGACACAGTTACTTTCGGACTAATGTCCCCAGAAAAACCCAATGTGGGAAAACCGGTGCAGCAGCTTTGAGGGTTTATATATTATGCAGTAAATATTTTTTAGTACAGATCTATGATTGACACACCCATCAAATCATACAGAGAAACTGACAGAAAAGAGCTTGTGAGACAAACCTCATTCCTCCACGGGAACCCAGCACCGATATGCACCAAGACTGGATTGCCCTGCACTGCCTCTACACAGTCTCTGCATCACACTGATGGCTGCCCTTCTACATCTTCGTTGGTTTCACTGTTGGCTAGAAACTAAGGCCTTCTAGCCTCCGGAAAATCTCTCCGGGATCTGGTACTGGCCCTGCACTGTCTCCTCAACAAGAAAACGACTTCCCTTCTTGCTATGTGCAGTGACTACGTAGGCACTGTGTCATTGGCTCTGCATTGTTGTTGTGGCTCTCTCTCTGTCTTTGCTGCTATGTACTCTCCGGCTTAGGAATCCTTCCAACCGGAACTACTACCCCTCTCTGCAAAAGATCTCTCGATCAAATTTTCTTCCTGAGCACTGCTCACTAAAGAAATCGATCTCTGATCTCTGGCTTGTGTCTCCAAAATGTGTTTTCCAAATGACCCTTCAAGCCAATCTTATAGTCTTCTCGTTGAGACTTCAATGGCCCAAATTAGATCTCTAATCAACGGCTAAGATTAACTTTTGACTTGATCCGTTTATTCTAAATCATTCTCACTCATATTCTATTAATTCACTTTAAATATTTTATTTTCCTAGGTTTATACTTAGGTTCCCTTTCAAAATAATTAATTATTACTATAAAATACAATCTGAGTGGAATTTCAGCAAAAGATTTTTGGGTTATCTGGAATACATGTGTCTAAGCCTCTCCACGAAATTTGAGACTTACAGCACATCTGATGCTACCCCAAATAAACATTGTGTTGGCTAAAGAGAAAGGTGTCCATATGGTCAAGCACATATTGGGGACGTAGTTAGACGATGTGTCGAGATGTTGGCTACACCTTCCAATTCATCATGATGTAATACATGATATAAGAATATGGTATTACAAATTCATTGCAAGGATGCATTGAGTAGATGTGCATGAGTAGTGAAAGTGTGCTAGTTGTAGATATATGCACATACATGCCTTGATTGCATTATTTGAATGTATTGTATGAATGCATGTTTGTGTTATATTTCATTGAAATTAATATGTGAACAATTGAAATTTGAAACGATGGAATTGCTACTCACTCATGAATTTGAGATCATTTTAGGAGTTGTGTTGAAATTTTGATGTTCTATGTTGTTACAATCACTTAAATCCAGAACTTCTTTATGATGTAAAACAAGTTAAGTAATTGTAGATAGAACATAAACCATATAAATCATATGCACAATGAAAGACGACCAAGAAATAAATGAGACACAAAGAAGTTAGGTCAATGACCAGGGCAAAACCCACAAAGGGAAACCCCAACCAAATTCTTCTTCTATTAGAAATCAATTGTTCAACAGAGATACAAAGTACAATGAGAGAATGAAAAAGTTCACCCAAATCTGAAGAATATCTCTGATAGCAGTAGTTGATGCAAACACTGAATCACTTTGGCTCTCCAAAATCTGCTCTTAATATCCAAGTCTCTCTATCTCACAATCTCCTTCAAGTCTCTCCAACTCTCTCTCAAGTTTGAATTCACAATGCACAATGCACAAGTAGTGAGGAAAAAAAGAATGAGGCACATATGTATAAGAGGAGCAATAAATCCATGCCATAAAGGAGGAGTAGCTCACATGCCAAGAGGAGTGTAACTCATGCCCATTTAGGAAAAGTAACTCATGCCATTAAGGAGGTACGCGTGCCTTTGTAACTTATGGTTTTAAGAGAGAGTGTAACATATGCATTAAATAGTGCGTAAGAGGAATCTTTTATGACATGCTTTTATTGAGTGTAAGAGTGTAAGAGAATATTTTATGAGAGTCATGATTGAGTGACTTGAATTGCTTTTTAATAATAATATAATAGTATCATAAGAATAATAATAGTAATAATAATGATGATAATATTGATGATTAAGTCGAAATTGAACTATTAGAATTAATTGATGATCAAAAGGGATTTTCCACAACAATACTTGATTACCTATTGATGCAAGAAGATTTACTATTTTTGGAAAGTCATACTTGAGACTTTAGACTTTCTACGTTTAGAAATTCTATATTTTTTTACTTTCTATTTTTATAAATTCATCGCTGAGCTGCCAATTTTGTGGATGCAGTGAAAAAACTGCATGGCAAAGTAGTCATATTTGGATAGACTAGATGAAAACCTGGGAGAATGTAGCTATGGAAAATAATGATGGATAAAAGAAAGAAATCTAGGGAAGAGGGCCACTGGAACCCTGCAGTTGCAACAAGTTATTGATCAGAGATTGGCAATGGATGCCTAGTAGCAAGTTGACGGCCTCCTTTCACATGAAAACCTTAGCAAGATGGATCATTCAAGGGATTGTCTGGTGGAGAAGGGGATTCCTGAGCCTGGAAGGAAGAGCGTGGCAAGGACGAGGCAAGTTGCAACTTACATGATTAAACTTGCTACGGGAAAAACCCCTATGGCATGATGACCAAAATCAAGAAGGTTGTGTCAAGAGAACAATGAGCTAAATTCTTGTTGCGGCAGCTTTGTAAAACAAAAAAATAACCACACATAAGTATTGAATTTTTTTTCCAAGGAAAAAATCGACAACTTTCTATTAAAAAATAATGAGAAGTTACACTTTGTAGATGCAATTAAGCATTCAAGACGCCCAAAGGGCCCGTGTACTCATGCACACCATGTAGCAAGGCTACCAATAAAAATTACATATTGCCAGTAAGGCTGGGCTTTTCACGCTTGCCTTTTCTCTTTTGAACAATCTGCCAATTCCACGAATGCAGGGAGGAAGGAACCAAGGTCAGCTCATTGTTCCTTATTGTGTTTTCTTTGTCGGAGTCTAAACTTTCGGACACATGCGCTCTCTTGTTTGCACCTGAGCTTACATCAGAACGTGCTTCAGGGGGCATTGGATCCATCATCGGGTCAACCGTCCGAGAGGTCGTGTTAGTTTCCATTGGTTCTTGTAGTTCATGTTCTTGTATCCCTCGGTCTTCTGCTGGCTATTTACTCTCATTTTGAGTTGGTATATCCCCTTCGTCTTCTGTCTCTTGCTCTGGTCCTCCTAAAGGAAATTGCCATCCTTTAGATGCTTTCCTTGTTTTCTTCTTCTTCCTGATTTCATGTTTTGCGTTCGAGCATGTGTTCTTTAAATGCCCTGTTTTCCTGCATATCCTGCACCTAAACGTTGTGTTTTCGTAGTCCAGGTGTTGCAACCATTTTTGCTGATTATGTATCAGATGGATGCTTTTTGGAAGCCCCTTGCTGAGGTCCACTTCCACACAAATTCGTGCAAAGGTGAAAATTCTCTCCTCCAATCGTTGGATGTATGTTTTGATATATCTCCCGAGGCTATTCTCAATGCCCTCTAAAACACCTTCATTCCAAAAATGGAGCGAGAAGTTATACAGCCGAACCCAAACCGGCATTCTGGTTATCTCCATCGTGTTAGCATCAAAATTTGGGAACCAAGGTGTGATGAAGAGTCCGGTAGAACCCCAGAACCACGGTCCCGCCCTAAGTATGATATCTTTGGCTTCCTGTGATGGGAACTTGACAATAAAATACCCCTTAGAGCAGAGATGTATGTCACAATCCATGGTCCAGTTGGTAAATATCCAATGGAACAGCTCCATTGGTTTTGGCCAATAACAGTTAAACCTGCATATTATTGCTTGTGATTCAAATGTAGAATGATGTTCATCGATCTTCGGTGGCTCAATGTTCAGTTCTGGCACGCAATTCAGTTGCTCCACGATGTATGGTTTGGGAGTGTTCTCAGTCAGTTCGGTTGGTGTTGCTGCTTTGTTTTTCCTCTGTAAAATGTTCCTATATGAGGGGCCATTTGGGGTTCCTATTTTGGAGGTGTTGACTCCCCTCATCTCTCCGTGACCTTTGTTATGTTCTGATCTAGCCGATGTGCTGACTCCTGCAGCTCCTCCTTTGAGTCTTAAATTCAGGACAATGGAAGAATTCCTTTGGATATGGTAGTCTTTTAATTGGGTTACTTCCTGTAGTGATTTCCCTGAAAAGATGAGTCTGTCTTATGGCCAGGATACATGTAGAAGATTGGATCTTTTGCTTCAGATCTGTAACCAGCTCTGAATCCTGTACCCAAAAGCTTTGGGATTTCCCATCTCAAGTTTTTATAAAAATCTGGAAACTATTCACTGCATTATTGTCCCTTCCTCTTGCCTCTGCGTAGGAGTTTTTTGTGCCTAACCCCGGGGATAGGACCCTCCATCAACGTTGTCACAAGTTCCAGAGGCCACTGTAACCTCACATAAAGGAGTCTCACTGGTGGGGGCATCCCGTCTCCACCCCCACAGACAAATCCTCATAGGGAAGGATAGGGGTTCTATCTCCCAAGTTGCCCACACAGCGTTCTAGAGATCCACCCCTCAGAAATCCAGATTTCAGAATAAACAGTATAGCAAAAAGTTTTATATTCAAAGCATAGGGGAAGAAAAAACCCGATCGGGCGAGCCCTTTGGATCCGGATGTGACCCTTCGTCATTAAGGGATCCCCTTCTCCTATAACTCTGCCTCTTGACTGCGATCTGAGTAGAGTCACCTCCTTGTAGCTGCGGCAAAGGGCGAGATCCTCCACTGTCAATCCACCCCTTCCAAACAGCCCTTGTGTGAAAGGGCCTCCAACAACTGCATCTGTCGACAGCCCACTGTGACTGTCCAGCTTTTTCTCTTTCCCGCCGACGAGAGCCTGTAGCCCAGCTCTCCGGATAATCAATAGCCTGGAAAACCTTCTTGCCGAGTGAGGGGACCGGGGTCCTAGTTCATCCCGACTTTCGAAATCATTGCATGTTGTGGAGGGTCTGCGGCTTGGATCATTATGGAAAAACACTCCCCGTCTTCGCAGTGTGCCAGTATTTGGCCAAAAATCGATCTTTGTCCTTTCTTATGTTCCAAAGCCCAACAAAGCAAAGTGCCATTCCCTCCTGATTCACAGTCGAGGGAAAACTCCGTCACACCCACAACTAACCCTGACCAGCAAACCCTGGCACTCCGGCTCTCCATTTCTCTCCCCACACATAAGTATTGAATTATGATAGCATACTTATTCTTTTTTAATACATGCTTACATTGTTAAGTTGAGAACTCCTATGAATAAGATAATTGCTACATAATGATGTCAAATGGATATAACATATATGTTTTACTGATGGTTGTTCTAGGAATAATGGAAGAATGAAGACATGGAAAGAAGAACACCAAGACTGGCATTATTCCGAGGGGAGAAAAAATGTGATACCTATATAAGCAATTATACGAGGAACTAGAAGCAGACTACCGGCTATAGCCAGTATGTATATTGGACAAGAAGATCGCAGTGTTCGGGATAAGATCCAATGGATGCACCACAATTTGAAGTAGCATGGAAGCCTAAGGATACAATGTGGAAGGAACATCCACATTGGTTAAAACAATTATGATGTAAAATTATTGTATATAATGGGGTTGTGCACCGAAAACAGTGCAAAATCAAGGGGAAGGGGAATGTAATAGCCCAATTAGATCCCCAAAATAGAAATGTATATGTATAAATGGTGATGTGGACCAGGGGTGGCGCAAAATTCAGAGGGAGGGGAATGTAATACCTTGGTTTTATCCATGGATTAGAAATGCGTAAATGTGTATATGATGAATGGCTAAGAGCTGAACAATGTAAACCGTAATATGTAAATACTAAATATACCAATGAACAATAATAAAATACATCACCGGTTGTAGATGGAGAAGAACAAAATACATGAGGGGCTATGATTCCACGAGAGAGGAATGGAAAGGGGACATAGGAGGCTCAAAGGGGACCAAAAGCAAAAAATATTAATATTTTATCCTAAGCATATGTCATTTACCTTATGTTATCCTGTTTTTGGAGCCTTGGGATAAGTTTCCAAGAGAGATACTTGGGTTTCCTTTGAAGACATGTGGCTCATTACAATCATGCAAATATAATATATGTATTTTGGTTATGTAAGAGGAATTGTCCACCTTTATGTCTGGAGGAGACCTCAGAACCTGTGTGTGGGTTGAAGAATGACATGTATACTGTAATGAAATTGTAGGATTGATTACCATGAATCCATGAAGAAATTGCATGCCGTGTGCATGAGAAATAATGGCAATTAAGTAAACTAATTAGTAGTAATTACAGCTGAGAATTCATGAAGTCCCCAGCAGAGAGATTTCCTAGCCAGTCTAGGCTGGAGCCCAAAAAGAAAGTGGAATAACAGAGGAACTGAATGGCAGAGAAGGGGATTCTATTCCTTGGGTTCTACAGACTAAAGAGGAAGGAGAGCTGGTGGAATTGGGATTGTTGTAAGAGCAAACAAACTGTAAATTCTGGGAATTGGGCTGGGTGAGAGAATTAGGCCAGCCAGAGGAGAATTCATCCTTGAGACTCATAGAACTAGCTCAATGGTGCCCTGTTGTAGAAAGATTATGTGCAACAGAGCCTACAGTCAGATGGAATGTCCAACATCTATACCCAACTGGTGAATCGTTCCAGAAGTTGTGTTTATGATTTATCTGTATAAATGTTAAATTAATGGTACTTATGATATGAAATGAATGTTTTTTCTGTTGTATGCATAAGCCTGCATTTGTATCCCTGAATGATATAATGGCTACTGTATAAGATGCACTGTCATGTTACATGCACTAAGTAAATTAATAGCAGGAAAAATGAGGAAAGTGGTATCAAAGCTGTAGAATCCTTAATTCATCCCAATTAGATGGATGGGCATGTGATTAACTGGCATCAGAGTAAAACATACAGTTGGTGCAGGAAATTGTGAAGTATTCCACTGCCCCAACAGTGTACAGGGATGGTTGGGTACGCTGCTTTTTTTTTTCTTTTTCACCCTTATTTTTTCATTCCCCCTACCGGAACCACTCCATTTACCACCAGTCTAAACTGGTTGTGAATTGGCCAATTCAGCATTGAACCAGCCCCCTGGTCCTGTTCAGTAACCACTTCAGGGGCTAGCTGGTCTCGATTGGTCCAGACCAGATGGTTCAGGTCCTGATAAAACTGGTCTTAATATTGAAAGACTATCATTCCCTGACTTCTTAGTGAGGACAACACAAATCCACATTACTCAAGACTTCCTTCAGGATTTTTCAATGAGAAATCAACCTTCAAATTTTGTTAAATGGCTATTTTGACAGTTACTCTTTGCAAGTTGATACAAACACTAAACCTGTGTATAAGATGCACTGTATTGTTACATTCACTAAGTAAATTAATAGCAGGAAAAATGAGGAAAGTGGTATCAAAGCTGTAGAATCATGAATGCTTAATTCGTCCCAATTAGATGGACGGGCATGTGATAAACTGACATCAGAGTAAAATATACAGTTGGTGCACGAAATTTAGAAGTATTCCACTGCCCCAACAGTATACAGGGATGGTTGGGTACGCTGCATATGTTTTCTTTTTCACCCTTATTTTTTCATTCCCCCTACTGGAACCACTTCAAGTACCACCAGTCTAACCGGTTGTGAATTGGCCAGTTCAGCATTGAACCAACCCCCGGTCCTGTTCAGTAACCACGTCAGGGGCTAGCTGGCCTCGATTGGTCCAGACCAGATGGTTCAAATCCTGATAACACTGGTCTTAATATTGAAAGACTATCATTTCCTGACTTCTTAGTGAGGACAACACAATTCCACATTACTTAAGACTTCCTTCAGGATTTTTCAGTAAGAAATCCACCTTCAATTTTTTTTAAATGGTTATTTTGACAGTTTCACTTTGCAAGTTGATGCAACCACTAAACCTGTGTTCAAGAGATTCTCCTCCTTTTTGATCCCCGAAAGTTAGTAAAAGATTCCCTTCTCTTTCTCTTAATAGAATGAATTCAAGATACGTCAATAGTCTACCTCTCTCACACATAATTAGTACACAAAAATATTCTATCAGTGTAAGATTAAAGGTCATTCTATATTTGATTTCATTTTCAAACACTAAAAATTAGACCAACCATTGCTACGTTATTTCCCATCGACTAACAAGTTAGCAATTAACGAAGCACATTCATAATTTCATACATATACTAACTTGGACCACATGCACATTGCATATGCACACTCAAAAGTGAAGAGTCTAAATGATTTAATCGACCAGTGATTATATGGTGTTTACTGTTCCTGTCTCCGTATGTCTATCCATTTATGCTAATATACACAGTTTATTCCTATACCACGTTTTAGATGAACTAAACAAGGTCACTAACTTAAATATAGAAGTTGGCTTGCTTCCAAATTACATTCATCAATTCATAGTCAGTAGTAGTAGTAAGTACTACCATGAATTTTTTGTCCTTCAGAAAACCTTACCCCTGGTTATGAAAATAACTTAGTAGGATAACCACATAACTCCATCCAATAACCTACACAACAATGCGTTATAAATAGTAACTCTAGTCCTGATTCAAACAATTAATCACAGCAAATAAGCCTTGAACAAGCTAAGTCTTATAACATCAAAGAAGTTGAAGAAAGGTACTGCAATGGGACAAAGTCGTGACAACTTTGAATCAAAAATGGATGGCACAAGCCAACTGGGCATTGGTTTACTGGCAAGTCAATGAAGTACCATGCTCTCCTGCCACACCCAAATGGCAGCATTGATCCAAAATGGATGGCACAAGCCACTGGCGTATTGGTTTACTGGGAGGTCAACGGAGTGTCAAGCTGTCCAACAGAGTTTTGTACTTGTTGTAGGTTGCCACACCCAAATGGCATGAGTTTCAGAGGGATGAGGGCAGATGCATGTCCTGGGAAATTATTACATAACATTTACTCCTCGAACTTGGCACTTGAACCAAAAAAATGTGTTTTTATGCGATGCAGCAACAGACTGGTGTTTCTAAGAGCACTGCCAACAAAAAGGAAAAAATGGGAGGATGGCACAAAAATAGACCGGCTGCCGGCATACGATCGTTATCGATGTTGGACCTGTTTCTAAGTCATCACTATGCCTCCCAAACATATACTGCTTACAACGCAAATGTGGTTGTTGAAGTACTCTATCCAATAGTAAACCCCCTGTCAGGAGTGGGTTGGAGAGGCTGGGCTTAGCAAGAGTTTGTCATCTCTGACTTCGTGAATTGAGCAAAAAGAATTAAGAAACAGGCTTGGTGGGAGTTACATCAGACACTTGCCACTTCAGTTCCTTTGTTTTCCACACGTAGAAAAGCAGTTTGTACTGATGAATTCGCTACCAGTGCTCAGCTGCTTAACATCAAATCGGAGATAACTACCAGACTAAGTTAGACTGGAACACTTCCTAGTCTTTATTGGGTAATCAAGATCTTAGTGTTTCGTGTCCTGATCATAATGTTTAAAAACCAATTATCTCGAAAAAAATTGAAAATCCGAGTGTAGCCTGTGAGAAGGTCTCGGCATGACCAACCTTTCTTGCAGGGTGTTGAGGGCGGAGGTTGCATCAGAACCAGTCGTTGTAAGAAAAGTTTGCACGTCTTCAACAAAGGCAGCTGCAGGAATGCCCCTCCTTTCTGAAGCAGAAGTTGCCATCTCGAGAATGATCCGAATATCCAATTAGTTAACCACCCAGCTGGCTTAAGGCACTGATTTAGGAACCCAGGCTGCCTTAGAAAAATGTCCCCAAATTTGGGTAGGGTGGAGGAAGAGCACAAAAGGAAACAGAAACACCAATTGAGTGAAGTGAGCGAAGTGAAGGGAGGTATCTATTTGTATATTGCTCTCGGCTCCCGTTTGTTGGCTGGGGTTGTGAGTGGGTGCGATGTATTTCAGCGGGTAAAATGATAATAAATTAAAATGAAATTAAAAGCCGTAAAATGATAATAAATTAAAATGAAAAATGAAAGTCAAAATGTGATTTTTGATAATAAAAATCTAAATGCAAATTATATAATAAAAAATATATATAGATGTATAAGCTTTTATATATATATATATATATAATTTAAATATTAGATATTAAAATTAGAATAAATTTAAAATTATTAAATATAAAAAGGTGTAATATATATATATATTTTTTATTTTTCTATGGGTGGAAGTGTGTGAAGTGTGTGGGAGTTATTTTTTACTCCAAAGAACGAATAGAATCCATCTTTATCTAGAGTTTAGGGAGAGCTTCAAATAGTAGAGCTAAAGTCTATGACATTTTCTAAGGGCTTTCTTGGGCTAAAGCTCAAGGTTTCTTATCTATTACAATTGTTGGAAATTCGGAAATCATCATTGATTATATTAGGAAAGGCTTTCCTCAAGAGACCTAAATCTTCTCTTCTCCTTTCATTGTATAAGGTCCCTTCTAGGTTAGTTTTTAGGGGTTAATTTTTTCTACATCCTCCAGCACAACAATGTTATCGCAAACCAAATGGAAAATAAGGCTATAATCACGAAGCCTAGATCATTGTTAAAAAACGACCACCTCTCTCATTCCCCCATCCCATGAATTTCAAGATGCATGGAAAAGGTGATTGTAACAACCTCGGGTGAAAAGTTCATGTAATAAAGTTAATAAAGGAAAAACAAGGCAAAGGTCATGGGACATGCATTCCAAGTTGAATGTTGGAAAAAATATCCTAGTAGGCATCACTTGTTGTTTATTATGGCGAAGGGGAAAATAGAAAAGGCAATGGCAAAGGCTTTGAAAAGGCAAAAAGGTATTTTGGGCATTTTATTTGTGAAAAATAATGGAAAATAAGAGAAAATGAAGGCGAAAGGTCATAGGTTGCATGTGAGGGGGGAATTGAAGGAAAATAGAGAAAAAATGAAGAAATTAGAGGCATCAATAATAAAAAGACATCAGAGCATCAGTTCAAGGCAATTTTTCAGTTCATTTTTGGAATTGGTTTCAGAGAGAAGAAAAGCACCAAGAGGAGAAAGCAAGAAAGCAAGGAAAGGAAAGCAAAGGAAGCACAAGGAAAGCAAGGACCAAGCAAGGAAAGGTTGGATCAAGTGGCTTCAGCGAGAATACTTGCAGGTAACAGGTTGCATGTATGATTTCCTAATTGGTTTTCACATGCATGGTATGTGCATGTTGGTATTTGGTTCTTTTATTATCATTAACATGGACTTTGTCGGATTTCGACAGTGGATTTTAGACTTTCCTTGCCATTTATGGACAGCCATGGTGTGATGGGATTCATTGTTGGTTGAGCTTTGGATTACCGAAAGGTTTTGGATCTAGGTGAGGTGGTCTCGGGAAAATCCCAAGGGTTGGGGTGGAGATGGTTTTCTCCAGGAAGCCTTCAACAAGTGGGTGGAGATAGGAAAATTCCTCAAAGGATCGTGAAGGAATTTTGAGACAGCCAAGCTCAATTTGGTTTTTTTATCTCGGAACCGGTTTAGGTGAGATCACGGTATAATGAGGGTAGAGGTGGCTTAACCTATGGATTCACTTGGTTGTTTATGGATTGGTTTATCCCATTAGATCCCACATTCGGGCTTGGAATACGGCATGGGGGTGATTGGTTAAAAGAAAGATTTGGTTCAACCCAATATATGGTTGGGTGGTACGTGGAAGTTTCGGACCTGGTTGGATTTTTCTTATGGTTAATAAGAGCTAAGTTTCTCTTGTTTTTTATGAGTAATTATACTTGCTATTACTTGGTTTTAATGGTTGTTCTATCATTGTCAATTATCTAGTTATACGCATGGTTTTATGACATATCTTGGTCATGGATCTCATTATATTTTGATTAGTAAATGAATGCATAACCTAATTGGTGTTGAGACAACTATTGTGAGAGGGCATTAGTCCCTCTTGTTAAACCTCATATAAGTTTCAGATTCCTATGTTCATGTATGCATTCATAACTTGTAGGTTGCATGTTCATCATGTGTTTGATGGAATGTCAGTCCTAGTTGGGAAGGGCATGGTCAAGTCCTGGTTCAAGTTTTGCTTTGGAAGCTTTGTTCTTATGTTATTTATCATTTATGGAAGTTTCATTGAATTTTGGGCAGGGGCCTGGGTTCTAGCCCTAAAAAAGTGGCTCAAAATTCGGTGTCGCATGCATAGAACTGACTAGAAAAATCTACATTCGCTGGGAAGCAAGCTTATGGGTGCGATTGGAGGGTCAGGATCACATGGAGGCTTTGGCAAGGGAGCAACTGAGGCTCTAAATTAGTGAAAATGTGAGTTAACTCAGGGGTTAGACACCTGGAGGAGTTGGGTAGCTCCCGGAGGTCCTGTAGCATCTGCAGTAGGTTTGTAAAGTCTTAAGTTGTCAACTCCATTTCCTTAAGGTCATATACAAGGTTGAGTCTTATCATAGTGACCCTCAGCTCATGTTTACCTTGGGCAAACTGGTGAAAGTGGGTAAATGTGGGAGGAGCGCATTACAGGGTGGTATCAAAGTGGGTTGTGCTCTCTTTGGGTAAAATATGAAGTTGCCAAGGTTATGGTTGTCATGCATTAGGTCTTGGTATGTAGTTAGTATGGTCATGCATGATGTTGTTATATTGGTATGATTATGGTTATATATGTATCCAACTAATGTGGACTGATTTTGCAGATGAGATAAGACTCCCCTAAACATCACTAAGGTATGGTTTTGATTTTGGTGTCTATTTGGTTTATCTGAAATGGCCTACTTGCAGGAAGAAGAGAATCAAAGATAACAAGAAAAATGGTAGACTAAAATTCCCGTGACTCTCCCTACAGATCAGTTGGGCAGCAAGGAGGTGAATATTCTCCTGGTATAGCAGATACATTGAGGAGTTTGAGGGCAGAGATCATAAGTTGCAAAGAAGACAATGACAGGTTAGTTGAGGCTCAAGAAAGACTTGTAAGGGCTCAGGAAAAGTAGGCAGAAGTCAATGCAGCGATTCTTCAAAGCTTGTCGAAATTGCAGAGACATACACAGTCGAGGATCAGTCAAGAGCAGGAATTGAATATTGATGGAGCCTATGGTAGCAAGTCTCGGTCTGGATATAGGTTGGATAATGTAAAAATTATACAAATAATATGCATATAAATGGATTCAATCTGATCATGCGATCTACTAAAGCAAGATATTGAATCCTTCTACAAATCAATTGCGGAAAATAAACACGATCGCCAATCACAACAAGTAAAGAAAGAAGAAAATCAAAACACAACGCACGTATTTTCCCGGGGAAAGCTTACTACTCAAAACCCCTCTATATTCTATTGTATATTCACCAAGGAATCATGAAACAATTACAATTCACTCTTCTCACAAGAGTCTCCTGCACTCTCACAACTGTCTCACACTGATCCGGAAAAAATTGACATACACTTAACCAATTTCCTGCCTCTAATCAGCCTGCCTGCCTTGCGCAATTCATGTGGAATGCAATCCCTATTCTTTAGGAAATTCAGCCTTCCAAAGTTGCGCAATGATCATGGGAAATCCTATGGTTGTCTTACTGCATACGGGCAACCTACTAATGATACAACTAATAGTTAACATCCCTTTAAACTTTGTCTCAACTAGGTCTCCACTGGAACTGACATGCATGCAACTATTAATAGTATATCATCAGTTACATGGCAGATCATTACATGTGAATTAAATCTGAATTTAATTCACTCGATCTCTCACTAGTGCAACAAACAGTTACAACTAGTTCAACTGACTTTAACTCAATTAATTGAGTTAACTGATTTCTCATGCATTAAACTATTGCACTAACTGCAATTCGAACTCCATAATTACTAGAATCACTCTGCATGCCTCACCAACAACCCTCAACTCGAAATTCATGAGTTAACTGAGTTTATCACACTTAGTTAACTATTACAAGTGGTTATGAGATAAAATTACATTTGATTGTCCAATTTAATTAAGGGAAAATTAAATTATACACACATTTCTTGTTGACTTTTCAACACTCCCTCTCAACAATAAAGGGATTATCAGCTACCCCGATCCAACCTCTATGGTATTTGAATTTGCTCTTGGCGAGCGCCTTCGTCAGAATATCAGCATCCTGATCTTCCGTGGGAATGTACTGAAGTAACATAATGCGCCTCTGAACACAATCTCTGCGATGGTGGTACCGAATGTCTATGTGCTTGGACCTATCATGAAATACCAGATTAACCGAGAATTTAATGCAACTATGGTTATCACAATGTATCACCATTGGTTATCACAATGTATCACCGTTGGATCCATCTGAGAACCAAACAAACCAACCAGAATCTTCCTCATCCAAATGGCCTCACATGCAGCCTGACTGACTGCCATGTACTCTGCCTCGGCTGAACTGAGTGCCACATATTGTTGCTTCATGTTGTACCAAGAAACTGTTGTCAATCCTTTGCTGAAGATCCCTCCTGATGTGCTCTTTCTATTTGATGGACTGCCTGCCCAATCTGCATTAGCGAAGCCTTGAAGCTTCACTCCCTCTGTCTGTTTGTACCATAATCCATACTCTGTAGTGCCCCTAAGATATCTCAATACATGCTTCCCTGCCTTCCAAAAGAGCTTGGTTGTCTTAACCATAGCTTGACTCAGCTAGTTAATTGAGTAGCAAGTGTCTGGTCTGGTGTTCACTAAGTACATCAGTGAACCCACTAGCTGCCTGTAGACAATAGCATCTGTTGCCTCACCTAAAGTAGAATCCTCTTTCTTCCAGTTTCCTGGAAGAGGAGTCCCCATGGGTTTACAGCTCTCCATGAGAAACTTACTCAGAATCTCTTTGGCATGCTTTCCTTGAGAAACAAATAGCTCACCATCCCACTACCATATTTCAAAACCAAGGAAATAGTGAAGGAGTCCCATGTCCTTCATTTCGAACTCTCTTGCAAGATCCTCTTTGCAAGAAGTTATCAGCTGCTCATCACCTGTCAGAATTAGATCATCAACATAAAGTATGATAATTAAGAGCTTACCATCAACCACAATCTGGTACAAGTTCGCATCCACTTCACTTTTGGTGAAGCCCAACTCAGTGAAATAACTGTCAATTCTAGTGTACCAAGCACGAGGTGCTTGCTTCAGCCCATACAGTGCTCTCTTGAGTCAGCACACATGCAACTCACTGTCAAAGATCTCAAAACCTTCTGGCTGCTCTATGTACACTTCTTCCTCAATAACTCCATTGAGAAACGTAGTTTTCACATCCATCTAATGTATCTGCCACCCCATCTGCGCTGAGAGTGCAAGGATAGATCTAATTGATGAGTACCTCGCAACCAGTGCAAAATTCTCCTCATAGTCAATCCCCTCAACTTGTGAGAATCCCCTGGCTACAAAGCTAGCCTTGTACTTCTCCACACTCCCATCTGCTACCTACTTCACCTTATAGATCCAACCACTAATTTTCTGACTGGTCTTGGGAGAACTTCCCATGCATTGTTCTTAACGACGAAGTCATACTCCTCAACCATGGTGTCAACCCAAATTGGTTGTTGCACTTATTCCTCAAAGGAGGATGGTTCTGTCACAATACACTTGCTCATAAGAGCCATGTATCTAGTAAACCTGTCTGGAGACTGTCTCTGTCTGTGCAGTGAAGTAGGTGCTCCTACATGTTCTGCCGCATCAATTCTCAATCTATCAGCTTCTGTGGTGCGCCTTCTATCAAGTCTGGTGGATGGCTCTACATGAGTGTTTTCTACCACTCAATGATCCTCCGCATGTGGCTGCTCCACATCTTGAGGTTCATTCTTTGGAACCAAGAGTTCCTCATCTGCATGCAAATCCAACTCCCTCTCAAGGGACAATCACATGGCTTTCTCCTCATCAAATTTTATATCTCGTCTTGCAACATTCATCCCGGTGTTTGGAAAATACACCCGATAGTTGTGGGGAGTATCAGTGTACCCCACAAATATCCCAATCTCAGTTGTTGGTTCTAGCGTCTTCCTGGAATCTTTGGTCACATGGCAATAGACAAATGAGCCAAAAAATTTAAAATATGAAACATCAGGTTTCTTACCAGAAAAAAGCCTCCTCTGATGTACTCATGCTAAGTATCTGATGAGGACTATGGTTTTGCACAAATACCGTTGTGTTGCATGCCTCCACCCACAAATGCAACAGTAGGCCCTGATCATGCAACATCGCTCGTGCCGCACCCACAATAGTTCTATTCTTTCTTTTTGCGACCCCATTATGTTGTGGGTTATGAGGCGCAATCAAATCTCTCTGAATTCCTTCTTTGCTATAGAAGTTCTTGAATTCATTGGAGATGTACTCACCACCATTGTCGCTCCTAAGAGCCTTCACATGCTTCCCCGTATATTTCTCCACCTGTGCTTTGAACTCACAAAATTTTTAGAACGTCTGATCTTTCTTCTACATTAATAGATCCAACACATTCTAGAAAAATCATCAACAAAGATCACATAATACATGTGCTTTGTTGTCGAAGCTGTAGAGAATGGTCCACACAAGTCTGAGTGAACTCTCTCGAGGATTTCCGCTGCTCGATTCTCCTTCTTGTGAAAAGTGGCCTTTGCGTACTTCCCCATGGTATATCCGTTGCATGTGTCTATCTGCGCAAGAGTACCCTTTCGAAGCCCCGTAGAAATATGTTGCGTGACCTTCAAGGCTCTGTGGTGTAGATGGCCCAATCTCTTGTGCCATAACTCACCCTCATCCCGACTCACCACTTTGTTTGCTTTACCCATCAATGATGTGCAGCCATCTACAACAAGTTTGTAGAGATTCTTCACACAAATCCCAATCTTCTTGGCTTGTCCTGTGGCTTTGTGTCGAAGGAAAGCTTTCCCTTCACTGAAAACCACATCATAACCTCTATCATCCAACATTTCCACTGAAACTAAATTATTTTTCAAGCATAGTACATGCATTACATCTTTTAATAAGAAGGGTTTACCTGACAGTCTCTGGAAGGTAACTGTACCAATCCCAATAGCAATATACCACCCTTCAGCACCCATTTCGATATGCATCTGGAGGTCCTTCTCCTCCAAGCTATTGAAAATTTCTTCGTCTCCCATCATGTGGAAGGATGCACCACTATCCAAGTACAACACTTATCCCATCGCACTTGACACCATGCATGAAATGAGCAAGAAGTCAAACTCAAATTGCGAGGCTAAAGCCTCACCAGATGCAGATCCTGAAGCCTTCTTATTCTTCTTCTTTTGTGTACAATTAGTGGCATAATGTCCATGCTCATGACAGTGAAAACACTTCACTCTGGACATGTCGCGCTTCTTTCCTTCTTTGCCGGACTCAGATTTGGAATAGGATTTCTTTCCCTTCCCCTTCTTCGCCTTACCATCCAATGTGCAATTTTCTTCATCACCTGTCTTAGATGAAGATCCATCCTGGTATTCTGCTTGAATTCTTCTTGCACCAAATACGACCAAAGTCGTTCCCAATCTGGCAGCTTCTCCCTCCCATTTACAAAGCCTTGATAACTATGCCAACCTTGGGAATGCCTAGAAGAATTAGGCTCACCAAGTCATCATCCGCGACAGTAAGTCTGATGCTCCCAAGCTCACGTTAAATATTTCAGAATAATGTCACCTTTCTCCATTTTGATTTTCTTGAGCTTGTCCTTCAGTGCCAATTTTCTATGATCACTTCTACTCTGAAATAGATCTATCAAAGCCTTCCACATTGCATATGGAGTCGCTTTTCCATGGAGACTTGAGAAAATGTGGTCTCGTTCTCCCTTTAGTAAAATCCTCCTCGCCTTTGCAACAAGAAGAGCGACATCTGTTGTAGAGGGTTTGGGAATGTCATTATCAATGAATTCTTTCAACCCACTGGCCTCCAGAACTGCCTCCATCCTGTCTTTCCACGCAATATAATTGGAACTTCCCTTGAATGCATACTCCAATATCAAGCCATTAAAGCCATCTTGATCCTGATCCGCCTATCACACCAAAGAATACTTTTGAAAATTCGAATGTTATTCAGTCACAAACTCAATTTCTTCTCCACTATAGTGATTTCCTGTGCTCTGATACCATGTAGAAATTATACAAACAATATGTATATCAATGGATTCAATCTGATCATGCGATCTACTAAACCAAGATACTGAATCCTTCTACAAATCAATTGCGAAAAATAAACACGATTGCCAATCACAACAAGTAAAGAAAGAAGAAAATCAAACCACAACACAGATATTTTTCTGGGGAAAGCTTACTTCTCAAAACCCCTCTATCTTCTATTGTATATTCACCAAGGAATCATGAATCAATTACAATGCACTTTTCTCACAAGAGTCTCATGCACTCTCACAATTGTCTCACACTGATCCGGACAAAATTGACATACACTTAGCCAATTTCCTTCCTCTAATCAGCCTACCTTGCTTGTGTAATTCATGTGGAATGCAATCCCTATTCTTTGGGAAATTTAGCCTTCCATAAATGCGCAATGCTCATGGGAAATCCTATGGTTGTCTTACTGCATGCAGGAAACCTACTAATGATACAACTAACAGTTAACATCCCTTTAACCTTTGTCTCAACTAGGTCTCCACTGGAACTGACGTGCATGCAACTATTAACAGTAAATCATCAGTTGCATGGAAGATTAGTGCATGTGAATTAAATTTGATTTAATTCACTTGATCTCTCACTAATGCAACAAACAGTTACAACTAGTTCAACTGACTTTAAATCAATTAATTGAGTTAACTAATTTCTCATGCATTAAACTAATGCACTAACTGCAATTCAAACTCCATAACTAATAGAATCACTTTGCATGCCTCACCAACCACCCTCAACTCGAAATTCATGAGCTAACTGAGTTTATCACACTTAGTTAACTATTACAAGTGATTATGAGATAATATTACATTTTATTGTCCAATTTAATTAAGGGAAAATTAAATTAGACACACATTTCTTGTTGACTTTTCAACAGATAAAGGGGACACAGTCAGAGGTGGCAGATCACTGGATATGCCTGACAGGAGGAATGGTATGTATGGGCACCATTCTAGTTCCTCATCCAGGAGACATTATCATCATCGTCACCATCATCATCCTTATAGGAGTCGAAGGATTTCAAGAAAGTCAAGCCTCGTACATTCAATGGAGAGATGAAGAAGTTGGAGGATGTAGAGGCATGGTTGCTTAGAATGAAGAAATTTTTCAGATAGCACAGTTATCCAGAGAACATGAAAGTGAAGATAACCACCTTCATTCTCAGAGGGAAAGCAAATATTTGGGGGGGAGACATGAAGAATGTTAAGGGCATTCGGGAAGAAGAGTTGGTTTGGGATGAGTTTGAGAAACTCTTTAAGAATAATTATTTATTTGAGAGATATTATGATGATAGAGTTAAGGAGTTTTATGAGCTACAGATGGGTTCTATGACAAATGATGAGTATACTAGTATATCCCTAGAGCTATTGAGGTATGTTCCTTATCTCAAGAATGAGAATGCTAAGATTTAGAGATTTATCAGTGGGTTGCAAGCAACATATAGAAACCAGATTGAATTCGATGAGCATAGATCATTAGAAGAGGCCATCTGGAAGTTGAAGCATTGTTATGAGAAATCAAAGCACAAAGATGAGCCTAAGTGTGACTTAAAGGGAAATGAGAAATTTAAAGGGAACTGGCCACCGAAGCGGGGAAGACCTCAAGATGCAGGTGAGAACGAAAATGTCGCTCCCTACAAGAAGTTCAATGCAGTGGAGAAGGGACATGGGTCACAAATTAGAGAGCAACATAACACATGTGATGTTAGAGGATGCTTGTAGTGTTGGATATGTGGCAAAGATCATCGCGAGAAGGATTGTCCATTGTACCAAGGTCGTAGGCATCAGATCTACAGTGCTCAGGAGGCATTGACAATTGGGGGTGTGGGTCATAGCATTCCTTGGATTTATGCAGCTGTGGACAATAAGCAGGCAGATCACCAGGCATCCATTATTGAGATGGATGGTAAGCTCAGTGGTTGAGTTGTTTCTATTTTGATTGATCCTGGATATAATTATAATTATGTTATTCCTGACCTGGTGGATAAGTGTGGCGTGAGAAAAGAAGTGCATGCAAAATCGTGGTTGGTGTAGTTGCCTACTGGTACTAAGAATAGATTTCATCGTTGGGTAAGAGCTTGTCCATTCGAGCTGAATGGTATGCCTACAAAAAAAAACGCTTGAATGTATTATCGTTGGGATCATATTGTATGTTTTTGGGTATGGATTGGATGTATCTTCGTAGGACTAAGGTGGATTGTTATGAGAAGGCTACTGAGTGCCTCGATGATAATGGGGAAAAGAGAATCTTGTAGGGAAAGAAGAATCCTACATCAGTGAGGATGGTCACCGCTATGCAGGTTAAGCGTGGTTGTAGAAAAGGGTGTGTGATGTTTGCAATTCATATCTCCAGTGACAAGGGTAAGGCTATTGAGGATGCAGAAATCTTCAAGAGGTATCCAATCTTGCAGCAGTTTCAAGATGTATTCCCAACAGAGATTCCAAAGTTTCCTCCTCGCAGGGAAGTGTACTTTTTCTATTGAGTTTACACCAGGAGCAACACCAACATCAAAGGCACCTTACAGGATGAGTACACCAGAGTTAGTAGAGTTGAAGTTGCAGCTGAGGGAAATGCTCGATAAGGGATATAGTAGGCCAAGTGTATCACCTTGGGGTGCACCAGTATTGTCTATGAAGAATAAGGATGGTACTCTCAGGTTATGCATTGATTATAGACAGTTGAACAAGGTAACAATCAAGAACAGGTACTCATTGTCGAAGATTGATGACTTGTTTGACCAGTTGAAGGGAGCATTGGTGTTCTCGAAGATTGACTTGAGATCAGGATACCATCAAGTACGCATCAAATAAGAGGACATCTACAAGAATTCTTTCAGGACCAGGTATGGCCATTATGAGTTTGTTGTAGTTCCATTCGGTTTGACTAATGCTCCATCTACTTTTATGTGCTTGATGAATAGTTTATTTTATCCTTATTTGGATAAGTTTGTTATTGTTTTCATTGACTATATATTGATATATTCTAAGAATGAGGAAGAGCATGTTGAACAATTGGAAGTGGTGTTGAGATTGCTAAGAGAGAATCAGTTGTATGCCAATCTTAGCAAATGCAACTTCTTTCAGACAGAGCTACATTACTTGGGACATGTTATTTCCAAGCAAGGCATAGTTGTAGATCCAAAAAAGATTAGGGATATCATGGAGCAGGAAACTCCTTGAAATGTGGATGAAGTCAGATCATTCATGGGGTTGGTAGGTTAATACAAGAGGTTCATCGGGAAATTCTCATGCATTGCATATCCTATTACATCATTGCAAAGGAAAGGTAAGAAATTTGAATGGACATAGGAATGTGCAGCTAGTTTTGAGCAGTTGAAGTAGTTGTTGACTGTTATGAAACCAACTCCAAAAATAGAAGAAAAGAGAGATCAACGCCTTAGAAATCAGCCACTTCGAGGGGGAAACCTCCTTTACATTACATAAATGAACAATTCTTGGATGATACAAATGAAAAAACCTCCTTTCTATATAGGAGTTCATGGGGTCACAATATAATCCTAGCCAACCTAACAATAATAATGTAAGGGCACAATAATAACATAACGGGGGTTACAGGGGTACAACAATAAAAATAAGCGGACTATACTAACAACAATAAGGGACTACACTAGTAATATAGGGACCTAAAATGCCCCTCTCCTTCAAAAAAGTGTTGTCCTCAGTGCTTGAGTAGCTCTCGATGCTTCTGTCTAAAATTCTCATCCTCCCATGTAGAATCTTCAGTGGGTAAGTTCTTCCACTTGACGAGATACTCTGAAATTGATCGATTTTGTAGTTGTCGAGTTCTTGTTTCCGTGACTGCTTCAGGTTCCAATATGATTTTTCATTCCTCATCAAGTTTTGGCAATATTTTTTGAACAGGAAGTTTGTCACCTATAACCTTCTTTAAGCATGAAATATGGAAAACTCGATGCACTAGAGAAGAAGTAGGAAGCTCCAATTTCTATGCCATAGTACCAATATTTTGCAAAACCTTGTAAGGACCATAGTAATCTGGCGATAATTTATTATCCTTCTTAGCTTGATTGAGGGACATTTGTTTGTATGGTTGTAGTCGTAAAAATACCCAGTCTCCTACATCAAGAATTCTCTCGTTGCGATGTTGATTTACATGTTGTTTCATTCGATTTTGTGCCAAATTTAGGTTATATTTTAGGAGTTGGAGAACTTGTTGTTGATGCTCGATGTGATCTTCCACTGCTTGAACCTTAGAATTTTCTCTTAAATACGATGTGATGGACGATGGATTATATCCATAAAGTGCAATAAATGGGGTCATTTTTGCTACAGTATGGAAGGAAGTGTTATACCACCATTCAGCCAGAGGTAACCACTTTACCCATTGTGTTTGTTTATCAGATACAAAACAACAAAGATATCCTTCCAAAAATATGTTCACTAACTCAGTTTTCCCATCGGATTGATGATGATAAGATGAGCTATTAGATAGTTTAGTACCCAAACAAGAATATAATTCTGTCCAAAAATTTCCAGTAAAAATGGTATCTATGTCACTTACAATAATATTTGGGTTTAAATGTACCTTTTGAATTGTTTCCATAAATGCAGTAGCAAATGTACTTGCTTTAAATGGATGAGATAATGCACAAAAGTGTGCATACTTGGTAAGTCTCTCAAATACCACCATGATGACACTCTTTCATTTGGACTTAGGTAAACATGTGATAAAATCCATTTAAATCTCCTCCCAACACTAACTTGGAATGGATAAAGGCTATATAAGACCTGGGGTCTCAATTCTCTCAACTTTATTTTGTTGGCAAACCAAACATTCCACCACAAAATTTTGAATATTAGATATAAGGCCATCCCAAAAAATTATTTCTTCACCCTGTGGTAAGTTTTTAAAAATCTCGAGTGCCCTCCTAAGGGAGAAGTGTGCAATCTTTGTACCATAAGGAATAATTTTTCCAACTAAATGTATCATATGTAGTAGGATCTTGCTGCAACTTTTGAATGAGTGTCCACACTTCTTCGTCCTTTTTCCATTCATCCCTTGCTTTGGTTATCCAATCTGGTTGGATAATAGAAATGGCACAAAACAATGGTTCCACCTCTTCATCCTTTCTTGAGGGTGCATCTGCAACACCATTTAGCTTCCTTTTTTTGTAGATGATTTCAAATTCATAACCCCACATCTTTGTGACCCATTTTTGTTGCTCTTCTAAAGATAGTATTTGTTCCAAAAAGTATTTAAGAATATCATGATCAGTTTTTACCTTGAAGTGTCTTCCCATCAGGTAAGGTCGCCATGTCTTTAGTGCATGTAGTATTGCCAACATTTCCTTCTCATAAATAGCTTTTTGTAAATACTTTCCTTTGATTGGACGACTTTCAAAAGCAATGGGTCTTCCTTATTGCATTAAAAAAACACCAATTCCATTTTCTGAGGCATCACATTCCACAATAAAGGTTTTTGTGAAGTCTAGCGTAGCTAAGACCGATGCTAGGCACATTGCCTCTTTAAAATGTTCAAAGACCTTAGTTGCTTCAGGAGTCCATGAAAATGCATCTTTCTTCAATAATGTTGTTAGAGGTGTTGCTATTCTCCCATAATTCTTAACAAACTTGCGATAATACACTGTTAACTCGAGAAATCCTCGCAACTGCTTTATGGTTGTGGGGACTTTCCATTCCTTAATGGCTTTAATTTTGTTAGGTCTACCTTAACACCCCCGTGAGATACAACATGACCCATATATTCCACCTCTTGTAGTCCAAAGAAACATTTGGAGGTTTTTTCATATAATTGTTTCTCCTCCAATAGTTTGAGCACCCTGTCAACATGTTGAACACGATCCTTCCAAGACCTATTGTAGATTAGTATATCATAAAAAAACACTAACACAAATTTTCTAAGGAAGGTTTTGAAAATGGAATTCATCAACCCTTGAACTGTAGAAGGTGCATTGGTAAGGCCAAAAGACATGACCAAAAATTCATAATGACCCTCATGAGTTCGAAATTTTGTTTTAAGAATATCTTGAGTCTTCATTCTAATTTGACGATATCCTGAACGAAGATCCAACTTGGTAAAATAAATCGCTCAATGTAATTCATCCAATAATTCATCAATCACGGGAATGGGAAATTTATCGTTAATAGTGATCTTATTGAGCTCGCTATAAATCAGACACATGCGCCATGATGCATCCTTCTTGTGCACCAATACTACTGGAGCAGAGAAAGAACTTTGGCTCGGTTGAATTATACCAACCTCTAACATTTCTGCAATCATTCGTTCAATTTTTCTTTTTTGGACATAAGGGTATCTGTAAGGCCTAATGTTTGGAGGAACACTTCCTGGAATCAAATTTATAGCATGATCATGATCACGAATAGGCGGGAGTCCTTTGGTAGTTTCAAACACCTTGGAATGGTTGTCCAAGATTTTTTGGAGATCTAAAGAAATAGATGATTTTGATGTTGGAACTTCTAGTGAGCATAATTGTGCAATTACGCCTTGTTGTTCCTTTTTCAGAAGCTTTGTCATGACATTAGAGCTTATTATCTTTCTATGATTCCTTGTGATACCCCGTAATTCAACTTCCTTTCCTTTCAAAAAAAATTGAAGAAAAGTTCTTGAAAATTAAAAGCTACCGTCCCGAAAGATTGTAACCATTGTACTCGTAGTACAACATCAGTACCTCCCATTGGAATGGAAAGAATTGGACTATTCAATACATATTACCCCATGGTTAGCTTTATATTATGGCATTTCCCATAGCAATTTATAGTTCCTCCATTTTCAACCATCACTTGACATTCTGGTGCTGGGTATAGGAAGAAATTCAATTCCTTGGCTACCTTACAATGAATACAATTATGTGTACTACTCGAGTCAATCTGTTAGCACTGAAAATGTTAATGTTGTAATCGCCATTGTGTCACTGTTCTCAAATTTTTATTGTGTCTTAGTCCATGTCCAAAGTTTGAGTCATTTCCAATAAAATTTAAAAAAGAGTCCCAACATCAAGGTATTTTTAAGTGAATAGGTGTCATACTGTTTTAGAGTCCTAAAATAAGTTAAAATCTTTGTTTTGGCTTATTTTAGTGTTGAAAGTTAGTCAATTTTTGGGTAATAAAATTGCAGTCATCTAGTTTAGAATAATAACTACTTTTGTTGCAAATTTATTGTCAAAACGGTAAAGGGCAGTTATTTCTCAGAAATGGAAGTCATATATTCCACACAGTGAAAAGCGCAGCTATTTCACTGAGATTTTGGTTATCTCAGAAAAGAGGCTACGGGTATACAGGTAATCAGTTTTTGAAACAAGCAAATTAAGGCTTCATGGCAACCAGATTTCTTTAAAATCAAAGCGCAGCGAGAAGAAAACAACTTAACCAACAAAGTGGGAGATTTAGGGAAGAGCAACAGATAATATTTAACAGAATATGGCTAGGAAATAGACTAAGGAATGAAGCAATGAGGAAGAACCACCTGCAAAAAGAACGGATGGCCATGACCTAATCACAGATCCAAAGGGGAGCCGACCGACTGCTGAGATTAAAGCGCACATGGGGCAACTTCACAAAGCGCAGTTTTTAAGTTTTATCGTCAAGTCAAATCGCATAGTATGTTAAGTGATTTGCGATGCGATGAGGCTAAGGGGTAAGAAAGGAAGACCATCAGATCTGGGTGCAGATCAATGGTGGAGATTAAAGCGCAGATGAAGCGATTTTGCAAATCACAATTTTAAAAGTTTATTGTTAAAGCAATCGCATGTTATGTTAAGCGATTTGCGATGCGATGAGGAAAGGGGCATGTGTCGGCGTAGCGCACCAGCGCGATTTCGCAAATCATAGAGTTCTAGGTTTATCCGTTATTAGTGTAGAGTTAAACTTGTGGGTGACCGAATTGCGATTGCTTCCTATTGGTCAACTGGTTGTGGGGCCCTAGAACCGCAATTTCGCGTGTATGCATATTGCTTGGGAGTAATTGTGGTTTTGTCTAAAGTTCCTATAAAGTGATCGTTGTTGATTGCACGCGTATATATGTTTATAAAACTTCCGATGCATGATCTGCGATCAGTCCCATTTCTCTGCCACGTCACCTCCGCTCCCATCGCACATCACACTTTGCCATTTTCAACATTTAACTCCGGCATTTCACAATAAAACTTCCGATGCGCGATCTGCGATCGGTCCTACTTCTTCACCACGTCACCACCCACCACCCACCCTCTCTCGCTTATCATTTATTCTGCTCCATGTCTCCTCTATCAATTAAACTTGTTTCAAAGGATTTTCTTTGTAATTTCTCATAAAATGAAACTCCGTCATTCTATCCAAAAGTTTCGAGTTTTCCACCATTACAAAGGGTTTTAAACCAAAAAAAGAGAAAGGAACAACGGAACAACGACATAATTTCTCTCAAACATTTTTCTACCACTACTCTCAGTACCAACACATTTTTACCGGACACTGGGCAACATTCAAGGAAAAACCACACTATTTTCACTATTGTTTGCACTTTTATGGAGTTGGTTGCACCAAAACAGAAGAGGAGTCTTCCCATAAAATTGCCACATCATACAAACCACTTCAAACTGTTAGCCTTAACGTTGTTATTTTCGTTATGTCATAAAAATCTGTATTAAAGTTTTAGATAAGCCTCACCTCTTGCACGAGGTTGTAATGACTTTTGAAACATATTTACCTTTTTCTGTGGAAGATGATAGCATCATATTTTGTATATATATGCTAAACTAATACGAAGTCAGGGTTGGTTGGTGGTTATTGAATTTTGACTTATATGAACTGTAATTTTTTTTGTGAATGAAATGGAAAGATACTATCGAGGACTTATTACCAATTTTGCTATGTGTATTGTCTACTTTATTTGTGTTTCCATATCTTCTTTCTTCCAGTTCCAGTTTGAAAATCATTATACTGTTATGTGTTTTTATTAGTCTCTTAAGCATGTTATGTGTTTTATCAGTTTTTGTTAGTCTCACACAATGAGCATTCCTGATAAAATATATGTTATAACAGTGAAAGAGCATCACTCATGATAGTTATTCTTCATGATATTTCAGTGAGAATCTTGTCAGACTAGAAATAGATTTCTCTCAATGGAATATTTTCAAACTGTTAATTTTGTCAATTTCTACTAAATCAGCAGATTTATGTTTTACAGACCTATTGATTTTCCTCTCATCATAAACTACAAACTTGCACCTTGCTACCACATCAAGTTACAATACCCTCTTTAGTAGAACTGTGGATTTGAGCGAAATCTCTCTTCAGTAAATCAGAGTTTATACCATCTTCCAATCCTATAAAACAAAACATTAAAATTTCTTTAGAGTTAAGATGTGTCTGGTCAGGTGCTTACTGTAGTCCAAGTTCTGATTCCAGTGCCAACATCTTTTGGTGCGTATGCCGGGAGACGAAGGCCTTGTAATGAAGTATTCTCCCGAGTCTATTGTTATGGATTGTTGATAATCAGTTTTTGATGGTGAACAAGAATTGGTGACCTGAAGAAGACTACAAATTTGTTCACCTAGCGACTCCACGAAAAGGAAGAGGAGTTTCAAGATCTCCTTCTACAAGGAGGAATCAAAGATCTCCAATTGTGACTCTAGTTGCTGACTCAGAGAAAATGATCAAAGATGCTAAAGGAAAACAAAGATCAGTTGAAGCCACATCTCAGTCAATGAAGAAGGTACACAAAAAGTACGTTCCAAAGCAAAAGATACCTCTATCTACTTTAGAATATAAAGAGGTTTTAGTTTCAAAAAATTCTGTTGAAAAATCTCAAGTTCAAGCTACTCCTCTAGAAAATAAAGTGGATGTTGTTAACCTAGGCTCAGCTGAAGGTTTTTCTTACTCATCACCTAGTAAATCTGAAATAAGTACTGTTCTAGTTAAAGAAGGAGAAACTGAATTTCTAAGTGTTGAAAAGAAGTCAGAAGAATTTGTGTTGACTGAAGGTGAATTAGAACAAGTATTAGTTACTACACCTTTTTCTTGATAGGGATATTTTGACTAAAGAAGACTTTGAGACTATTTTAAATTTCCTTCAGACTCATCCTGAATACCATTCTCTTGTCACTCCTTAGCAAGAATATTTTCTTTTCTCTCCAAATATAGTTGTTGGGGCATCTTCTTCTCATCCACTTGAAAAGACTGTACCCAAAGGTCTTACCTTTAACTTATCTGATTTACTTTCTCAGCAAAATAAAGCTGAATAACTCCATGCCCTCAAGGGACATCTTTAGATTCTGATTCTTCTACTGAAGGAGAAGTCAAGACATCCTCTGTTCATCTTTTTGAAAACCCACTCTTCTCAGTTCCAAAGCCTGAAAAATCAGCTCAAGACCCCCAATTTTCTGCTATCCTAAATCATAATCAGAATTCACCAATTGTAATTCCTATTTCTGAAAATGCTACATCAATTGTACATCAGCAAAATATGGCTTAGCCTGCCCTTACAAGGATGAAACAGATAGTGGTTGCGAGATATGCGCCACTTGTTCTCCCTCAACACATGCATGCACTTCTCCAAGGAGATTAATTGAAATATCTTCCAAAATACACTGGGGAGGGAGAAGGAGTTTCTGCCGAAGAACATTTAGTGGCTTTCTATAGTTATGCTGACAATCAGAATATTGAACATGAAGATGTCTGGTTAAGACTCTTTGTTCAGAGTTAGGATGGTGAAGCTTGAAAATGGTTTAGAAGTTTGGCTCCAAATTCAATTACAGGAATTGATGAATTAGAAGAGATATTTGTGAAGCATTGGGGTGATAGGAAAGACTATTTTTATTATCTTACAAAATTTGGTACTCTGAAGAAAAAGGAAAATGAGTCTTTAGCTGATTTTACTAAGAGGTTTAATAAGATTTATCAGAAAATTCTTGAAGATATTAAACCCACTGAAACCACAACTATGATAAATTTTGCAAATGATTTAGATTCTGAGTTTGCCTTATGGTTGAGGGCTGAAAAAGCACAGACACTAACAACTATGCAAGAGGCTACAATTGGAGTGTAGTCTAATCTCATGGCTTATAATAAATTAAAAATGGAGGAAGAAAAGGTAGCAAAACACAAAAAGAATATGAAAGAATAAAAGCCTTCTTCTTCTAAATCTCTTTCAGCAGAAGAAAAGATCGATCAAATGTCCAATTTGATCAAGGAACTTGCTCTAAGATGTCAAAATTAGAGGTAGAAAATAAAACAACTACTAGAGCCAATCAAAACGAAGCTAATGGAAATCAGGCTTCCTTTAGGTGGCCTTTTCAGCCTCAACAAATCCTACAACGCTCAAGGAGGAATGCTGATGATCAAATTGTTCAGCTTCCTTTGAATAATTTTGCTGGAGAAGAACATCAAGGAAATGAGGAAGAAAATGAAGAAATAAACCATGTGGGAGAAACTTCACAGTCAACATGTTTGACATTGTAGGAATATGAAGATAGATCAAGAATTTGTTTGTTTTTTGCTGATATGAATGCTCAAATTTATGCGTCAAAAGGTCCTGTTCAACATCCTCAACAAAAATTAGATTCAGATAAACAAGCTGCTAAACAGAAGGCCAAGGTAAATGAGGTTCCTCCACCTCAAAATTCTTCCCCAATTGTTAAAATTACTGCAGAAAATAAGGAATTAGTTCCAATTTATTTTAGTTTCAAATCTGAATTGAATAAAATCAAAATTCCAGTTCCACTCCTGGAATTATTGAAAATTCCAGCATATAAAGAGTCTTTTAAGCGTCTGCTGCAGCCTCCTCTTGCCCCTGATTTAGTCAACCTTAAGGATGAGCATCCCACCATTTATCTAGGTTGTCATGTCCAAGACCAAAATGATGATAACTCACTTCCTTTCTATCTGTCACTCAATATACATGACAAATTGTTGCATAATTGTCTGTTAGATTTTGGAGCTTCCCACAATCTCATGCCAAAGAAAGTAATGGATGAATTGGGATTAGAGATCACTAAGCAATACCATGACCTTTACACCTTTGACTCCAAAAAAGTCAAGTGTCTAGGAGTGATTAAGGATTTGGTTGTTTTCCTTACCCAACTTCCTATGAAGAGCTTAGTGATGGATATTATGGTTGTTGACATTCCTTCTAGATTTGGGATGTTACTTTCCAGATCTTAGTCTAAGAAATTGGGAGGTACCCTTCAAATGGACATGTCATATGCTAACATCCCAGTATTTGGAGGGGAATTCAGAAGGTTGTATAGGGAAACTCAAATGGCCTACATCATTAGTGATCAACACAATCTGTCAAACCATCCCATAAATGCTGAAGAAAAAGAATTGGGGTCATCAATTTTGCACCTTGCTGCTGATGATAATGATTTCCATCCCGAATTAAGTGAAAAGCAACATTTTCAAGGTGCAAATGCGCAACATTCAGAAGGAGGACAAATCTGGAAATTGTACTTTGACGGAGCTTCTTCAAGAGAAGGATCCGGAGTCGGTGTAGTCCTCATTTCTCCTACTTAGCAGAAGGTAACCATGTCATACAAACTGCAATTTGCTACCACTAACAATACTGCTGAGTATGAAGCACTTGTGCTGGGTATGAAGGCAACAAAAGATTTGGGAGTAGAACAACTAATTTCCTTTGGTGATTAAGCAAGTGAGAAATAATTACCAAATGAAAAAATCCAAATTGAAGAATTATAGGAATGAAGTCTCGGATTTGATTGAACATTACTTTTCAGCATTTAATATAAATTTTGTCACTAGAGAAGAAAATCAAATTGCTGATTCACTAGCTATTGCTGCTAGTAATTTCAAAGTTCCTCTAGATGTCAAGGAAGTCTATGATGTTCAAATAAAAAACAGACCTTCAATTCCTAATAACATCAAGCACTGGCAAGTATTTGAAGATGAGGGGGAGATTCAGACATTTTTGGAGTTTGTAGAAGAGTTTGAAAACATACAAATTGATGATGAGCAGGAAATTATTGAAAACCAAAATAGCAACCCTTTTAAGAAAACTATAGCTGGGAAAAACATTATAGATCTAAAAACTAACTTTATTCCTAAGGGTTTGGTTTCTTTAGAAAGACCGTTTGATAATAATGATGCTTTTCTCAAGCCTGAAAGCAAGGTTGATGGAGAGAGTACAATAGAGTGTAACATTGGTACAGAAGATCAGCCAAGATTAGTTAAAGTGTCCAAATTCCTTCCTCTGGAAACCAGAACAAAATATATCAAACTGCTGAAGGAATTTGTTGATATTTTTGCATGGTCTTATAGTGAGTTGAAAACTTATGATAAGAGCATAATGGAGCATAAGATCCCTTTGAAAACATATGCAAAGCCTGTAGCACAAAAAATCAGACACATCAATCCCATGCTGCTTCCAATAATTGAGAAAGAAATAAAAAAAATTATGGGAAGCAAAGATTATTATTCCTTTGAGATTTTCTAACTGGGTAGCTAATATAGTCCCAGTCCGGAAAAATAATGGAGAAATAAAGATTTGTCTTGATTTTCGCAACTTGAACCAGTGCTCCTTGAAAGATAACTATCCACTGCCCAAGATGGATTATATCTTGCAGAAGGTTGTAGGATCCAAAAAACTGTCAATGCTTGATGGATTTTCAGTCTATAATCATATTTCAGTTGACAGGCAAGACAGAGAAAATACAACATTTACCACACCCTGGGGCACATTCATGTACAACAAAATGCCATTAGGTTTTATGAACGCAGGTGCAACCTTTCAAAGGGCAATGGATATTGCCTTTACTGGAGAAAAGGACATATTTGTGGTCATATATTTGGATGACATCACAGTATATTCAAAATCTGATGAAGACCACTTAAAACATCTGAAGCAAGTTTTTGACAAATGCAGGAAGTTTGGTTTGTCCTTAAACCCCAAAAAGTCATCTTTTGTTGTCCAAGAAGGTAAGTTATTGGGACATATTATAACATAAAGTGGCATATGTATTGATTTGGGAAGAGTAGAAGCTATTCAGAAGATTGGTTTTCCAAGAAATAAGAAGAAATTGTAGTCATTTTTAGGGAAAATCAATTTTCTGAGGTGTTTTGTTCCTAACTTTGCAGAGTTGATCAAACATATAAATGTTTTGTTGAAAAAAGATGCAGAATTTAAGTGGCGAGATGAAGCTAAAGATTTTTTTTCAACAATTAAATCCACTTTAACTGAAGCACCAGTTTTGATTAGTCCTGATTTTGAAAAGGAGTTTCTGATTTGTTCATATGCTTAAGAAGAAACAATTGCAGTTGTCTTACTACAGAAGAATAAGGAGGTTTTGGAGCAGCCAATTTCATTTTTCAATCGTGCTTTAAGGGATGCTGAATTAAAGTATATCTTAACTAAAAAAACAAGCATATGAACTAGTTAATGCTTTGAAGTATTTTCGAGTTTATGTGTTGCATTAAAAAATAATTGCTTTTGTGCCCGATATCACCACTAAAGATGTGTTGCTGCAACTAGATACAGATGGAAGGAGAGGATGATGGCTGACAAAGATTCTGGAATTTGATGTTGAAATCAAACCAACTAAATTCATAAAGGGTCAGGGCTTGGCTTGCTCGATGGCTAAATCTAACTGCAAAGGTTTAAATCTGAATGTAGAGGCAGCTGAAGGAGAAGATGAAGAAGGTATTGCTAATTATCCTGAAATATTCAATTCAGATTGGTACAAGGATATAGTTTACTTCTTGTTAAATTTCAATTGTCCAACTGAAATGGAGAAGTTTAAAAGGAGATCTTTTAAATTGAGAGTTGTGAAGTACTGCATTTTGGAAGACCATCTTTACTGGAAAGATCCTGCTGGAGTCTTATTAAGATGTGTAGATGAAGCATAATCCCAGGAGATTATGACAGAGACACATGCAGGAGTATGCAGAGGGCATTTGTATTGGAGAGAAATTGCAAACAACATATTAAGAGCTAGCTATTATTGGCCAAATATTTTCTCTGATGTCTTGGCCAAAGTCAGGAGCTTGTTAAATGTCAGAAATTTGATGGTAAACAGAAATTGCTACCATTACCTCTCATTCCTATTTCAACAGATGTTCCTTTCCAGCAGTGGGGGCTAGAATTCATCGGTGAAATTCATCCACCTTCATTAGGACAACATAGATGGATTCTTATAGCTACAGACTATTTCACTAAATGGATTAAAGCTGCACCAACCATAAATGCAAATGATATGGTAATTATTAAATTTATGTTGGAAAATATTATGTCAAGATTTGGTTGTCCACAAAAATTAGTAACTGATAATGCAATGGCCTTTAAGTTTGCTAAGATGTACAACTTTTGTCAGCAATATGGGATTGAATTGATTCATTCCACACCTTATTACCCACAAGGTAATGGTTTGGCTGAGTCATCCAATAAAAGTTTGGTAAGGATTATTAAGAAAATGTTGCCTGAAGATAAGAGGAATTGGGACACTCATCTGATACATGCTCTGTGGGAAGATAGAATAAGTGGTAAAAAATCAATTGGAATGTCTCCATTTCAGCTTGTATATGGTATAAAATCTGTAATGTCTTTGCAATTAGCTCTTCCTGTGATGAAATTCCTACAAGATGAATTTGATCATGAAAACCTAGTCCAAAGGAGAATTCTATAGTTGATAGAGGCACACGAAATCAGAGAATCATTGCTAGAAAAATTTCAGAAGTATCAGGCTAAAGTCAAATATGTTTTTGATAAAAGAGAAAATCAACAGTTGTTTCAAGAGAATGATTTGGTGCTGTGTTGGGATGCTAGGAGAGAATACCATGGAAAGCATGGTAAGTTCGACAATCTATGGTTTGGGCCATTTAAAATTGCTGAAGTTTTGGAGAATAATACTTTTCTGCTCAAACATATGGATGATGATCAACTAACTATAGACCTAGTCAATGGTCATTTTCTTAAAAGGTTCTTTATTTAGTAAAGTCATTTGAGTCACTCCATTGTAAATATCTGGTGTGATGTGTCAATAAACTTCATGCCCAATGGTACTTATGTCTATATATATGGCCAGTCTTGAGTCCAATATGTCAATGGTCAATCCTAGTCATTATTTTCAAAAAGTCTTCTTAGTGTCAAGAGTTTTTGAGATACTGAGTCTACAGTCCTTGAAGCCTCATAGGGAGGACTTCATCCCTAATAAGAGAAACTATTAGCACTGAAAATGTTAATGGTGTAATCGCCATTGTGTCACTGTTCTCAAATTTTTATTGTGTCTTAGTCCATGTCCAAAGTTTGATTCATTTTCAATAAAACTTAAAAAAGAGTCCCAACATCAAGGTTTTTTTAAGTGAATAGGTGTTATAGTGTTTTAGAGTCCTAAAATAAGTTAAAATCTATGTTTTGGCTTATTTTAGTGTTGAAAGTTAGTCGATGTTTGGGTAATAAAATTGCAGTCATCTAGTTTGGATAATAGCTACTTTTGTTGCAAATTTATTGTTAAAACAATAAAGGGCAGTTATTTCTCAGAAATGGAAGTCATATATTCCACATAGTGAAAAGCACAACTATTTCATTGAGATTTTAGAAACAGGCAAATTAAGGCTTCATGGCAACCAGAGTTCTTTAAAATCAAAACACAACTGGAAGAAAACAACTTAACCAACAAAGTGGGAGATTCAGAGAAGAGCAACAGATAATATTTAAAGGAAGTTAGCCAGGAAATAGACTAAGGAATGAAGCAATGGGGAAGAACCGCGTGAAAAAAGAACAGATATCCATGATCTAATCGCAATTCCAAAGGGGAGCAAACTGAAGGCTGAGATTAAAGTGCACATGGGGCAACTTCGCAAAGTGCAGTTTTTAAGTTTTATCGTTAAGTCAAATCGCATGGTATGTTAAGTGATTTGCGATGCGATGAGGCTAAGGGGCAAATAAGGAAGACCGTCAGATCTGGGTACAGATCAACGGTGGAGATTAAAGCGCAGATGAAGCGATTTCACAAATCACAATTTTTAAAGTTTATCGTTAAAGCAATCGCATGGTATGTTAAGCGATTTGTGATGCGATGAGGCGAAGGCACGTGTCGATGTAGCGCACCAACGCGATTTCACAAATCACATAGTTTAAGGTTTAGCTGTTATCAATGTAGATTTAAACTTGCAGGCGGCCGATTTGCGATTGCTTCCTATTGCTCAACTGGTTGTGGGACCCTAGAACCGCAATTCCATGTGTATGCATATTGTTTGGGAGTAATTGCGGTTTTGTCTAAAGTTTCTATAAAGTGATCACTGTTGATTGCACGCGTATGTATGTTTATAAAACTTTTGATGCATGATCTGTGATCAGTCCCATTTCTCTGCCACGTCACCTCCGCTACCATCACACATCGTACTTCACCATTTTCAACATTTAACTCTCACATTTCACAATAAAACTTATGATGCGCGATCTGCGACCGATCCCACTTCTTCACCACATCACCACCCCCCCCCTCGCTTATCATTTATTCCATTCCATGTCTCCTCTATCAATTAAACCTGTTTCAAAGGATTTTCTTTGTAATTTCTCATAAAATGAAACTCCGTCATTTTATCCAAAAGTTTCAAGTTTTCTGCCATTACAATGGGTTTTCAACCAAAAAAAGAGAAAGGAACAATGGAACAACAACATAATTTATCTCAAACAATTTTCTACCACTACTCTCAGTACCAGCATGTTTTTTCCAAACACCAGGCAACTTTCAAGGAACAACCACACACCATTTTCACTGTTGTTTGCACTTTTAAGGAGTTGGTTGCACCAGAACAAAAGAGGAATCTTCCCATAAAACTGCCACATCATACAAACCACTTCAAACTGTTAGCCTTAATGTTGTTATTTTCATTATGTCATAACACTCTGTATTAAATTTTTAGATAAGCCTCACCTCTTGCACGAGGCTGTAATGACTTTTAAAATAAATATACCTTTTTCTGTGGAAGATGACAATATCATATTTTGTTATATGTGCCAAATTGATATGAAGTCAGGATTGGTTGGTGGTTATTGAATTTTGACTTATATGAACTGTGATTTTTTTTGTGAATGAAATGGAATGATACTACTGAGGACTTATTACCAATTTGTTGTGTGTATTGTCTACTTTATTTGTGTTTCCATATCTCCTTTCTTCCAGTTCCAGTTTGAAAATCATCATACTATTATGTGTTTTTATTAGTCTCTTAAGCATGTTATGTGTTTTATCAGTTTTTGTTAGTCTCACATAGTGAGAATTCCTGATAAAATATATGTTATAATAGTGGAAGATCATCACTCATGATAGTTATTCTTCATGATATTTCAGTGAGAATCTTGTCAGACTAGAAATATATTTCTCTCAATGGAATATTGTCAAACTGCTACTTTTGTCAATTGCTACTAAATCAGTAGATTTTCGTTTTACAAACCTATTGATTTTCCTCTCATCTTTCAATTTCCTCTCATCATAGACTAAAAACTTGCACCTTGCTACCACATCAAGTTACAATACCCTCTCTAGTAGAACTGTGGATTTGACCGAAATCTCTCTTCAGTAAATCAGAGTTTATACCATCTTCCAATCCTATAAAAAAAAACATTAAAATTGACTTAGAGTTTAAGATGTGTCTGGTCAGGCGCTTGCTGCAGTCCAAGTGATGATTCCAACGTCAACACAATCAACACTATTACCTTTTTCTTCTTTATATGTCCTTATATCTTGAGAGTTTGAGAAGTGGTAATTCCTGCCATTGCATTACATGATATGGTCATACTCATTTCTTCTTTATCTAGGGTTGGTTCCTGGTGTATATCCTCTTCTTTTGAAGTTTCTTGTTCATTTTCTTCTTCCTCTTCACAACCTATGTAAAATAATTTATTCTCAGCACACTTATGACCTTTAGTGTATTTTCTATCGCAACTGTAGCAAAGCCCTTTTGTTCTTTCTTCTTCCAATTGTTGTGGTTTCAGCCTTGTAGGTTGTGGAAGTCTAGGAGTAGCAACACTTCCATCTTTATAGATGTGAGTGTTAGGCTTCCTTGTCGCCATAATTTTACATTCAATTTTTCTTGCCAACCTGAATGCCTTCGCCAATGAATCAGGTTCCCAAAGGCGAACCTCATGTTGGATGTTATCCTTTAAAGTCCCTATGAAGACATCAATCCTGTGTTCCCGTGGAATAGCATCTACCCTTATATTCAATTTTTGGACGTCCTCAATGTGATCCACCATTGAACCCTTTTGTTTGAGATTTATCGATTATCTAAAGAAGGTGTTTATCTTTGTATCCTCATAATGTGATATCATTTCCTTCGTAAAAATTGACCAAGTGACAATTTTTTTATGAGAATAAAGCCATCGATACCATACAAATGTATTTTGCTCTAAATGTAAAGTTGCAATGCGTACATTTGTGAGAGGGAGGGGGGTCAAATGGTCTTAGCATTCATTTGGAATATGGTGGGTCTTCCATCCAACATTAGAGTTTATGAAATCACGATTAACATTTATTTTGTTCTCATCATGAATTTCCTCTACTATATTTTCTCCATTAGGAACCATTTCTTGTATCAACTTTTTCAAACCTTCCTTCAAACCTTCCATGTCTTCTTTTAGATCATTCTTCATGTCTTCCATGTTGTCTTTCATTTTTTCATCGATGTCATCCATCTTAGCTTCGATGCCATCCATCTTATCTTCCATGCCATTCATCTTAGCTTCCATGACTTTCTTCAAACCATCCATCTTAGCTTCCACGCCTTTCTTCAACACTTCCATTTCATTTTTTGATGCTCTTTTCGAGAGCGAAATTTGGTGGGCTTGCTCTTGTAATTTTGATATATCATGTTGCACTTCTTCCTCTTCATGAGTCATAGTAGAGTATTTTGAGGGCTTAATGGGTGTTGAATTATTTCTAGGGGGAATTTTAGAACCCAATACTGATATCTATGCTTCAAAATGCCCTTGGAATCACTTCAAACTGATTTTTCAAACAAGACTTATGCAATTTGAAAAACAAAATAGACACCTTTTTCTTGTTTTTTAGGAGCTCGATATTGAAACTGATTTTTCCTTGTGATTTCGGATCTTTAATATCTGAAATTTGGTCTTGTAGTATCACTCTGAATCTTCTTTCGAATGCCACAGGTCTGACCTGATTTGGATGCTTCAAGGTAAAGTTATGCCCAATCTCCCACAATGACCTAATTATGGACTGGTTCAATAGAGCGAACTTGTATGACATGCCACGTGTCACTATTTCCTCCTTCGACTCTGAAATTGATACACAGAAAACAACAGTTTGTGTACTTTCAAGAAATTTTTACAGAATTCCAATTCGATGCTCAGAGAGAGAGAGTTATGACGATTTTCCCAAGGTCACCTATTTTAGATGAAATTCGGGAGCCTGCAAAAACCTAGCTTCTACAGATCATATCTCATAAAATAGTGCGAACCAAGATATGAAATTTATACACAAAATTCCTCAGGATTTTGGCTTTTCGTGATAAAAATTTCAGTTTGAACCTTCGTAGAAAAAAAGTTATAGCGAAAATGCCACGATGACCTGTTTGGAGCAGTAAAACCTTAGAATCCAAAGCTCTGATACCAAATGTTATGAAACCAGCTCCAAAAATAGAAGAAAATAGAGATAAACGCCTTAGAAATCAGCCACTTCAATGGGGAAACCTCCTTTATATTACATAAATGAACAATTCTTGGATGATACAAATGAAAAAACCTCCTTTCTATATATAGGAATCCACGGGGTCACAATATAATCCTAGTCGACCTAACAATAATAATGTAAGGGCGCAATAATAACAATATGGGGGTTATAGGGGTACAACGATAACAATAAGGGGGCTATACTTACAAAAATAAGGGACTACACTAGTAATATAGGGACCTAACATTGACAAATTCTCTAGTTCTTAAGATTGAAAATTCGAACAAAGAGTTTGTGGTGTGTATAGATGCCTTCAAAAGAGGACTTGGTGGAGTCTTGATGCAAGAGGGGCAAGTGGTGTGTTATGAGTCCAGGAAGCTAAATGAGCACGAGCATAACTATGTGATTCATGATCTTGAGTTGGCAGCTATTATTCATGCCTTGAAGATGTGGAGGCATTATCTTCTTAGCATGAGGTTTGTATTGATGAGCGATCACAATAGGTTGAGATATTTGTTTGAACAACTGAATCTGAATGTCAGGCAAGTTATATGGTTGGCTACCCTTAGTGAGTTTGAATTCGAGATCATATACATTAAGGGAAAGGATAACATGGTCACATATGCTCTCAATAGGAGAGTGTAGTTAAACCATGTGGCAAATATGAGTTCATATGGGATAAATTTACAAGATCCAAATCTTACAGGCAGGACAATAGGATGACAGGTACAAATATATTAGGCACAAGTTACAGCAGGGTACAGGTGATCAGGATGTGGACTATCATCTCACGATAGATGTCTTGGTGAGATTTAGAGACAAGATCAATGTATCAGATGACAATGAACTCAAGAAGCTTATCTTGAGGGAGTTTCATGTCTAGCCATATTCAGGCCACCCAAGACATCAGAAGACGTTGAAAACAATGAATAAGTTATACTGTTGTTCGAATATGAAGAAGGAAGTGGTAGAGTTTATGGCTAGATTCTTAGACTGTCAGTAGGTGAAAGCAGAGTGTAAGCATCCATGTCAATTGCTTTAGCTTATTCCAATTCCAGAATGGAAATGGGAGGTCATTTCCATGGATTTCATTACAATTCTTCCGAGGACATCAAGGCAACATGATTCTATCATGGTTATGGTAAATAGACTGCACAAGGTAGCTCACTTCATTCCAGCCAAAACTACTTATTCAACTAGTGAGGTAGCACAGGTCTTCATAAGGGAGATCGTGATATTACATGGTGCTCTAAAGAAGATCGTGTCAGACAAGGATGCTAAGTTCATTTTTTGGAAGTAGTTGTTTGCAGGTTTGGGGACAGAGTTGGCCTTTAGTACAACTTATCATTTGCAGACAGATGGACAGATAGAGAGGGTCAACAAGATACTGGAGGATATGTCAAGGATGTATGTCATGCATCAACAGTAGAGGTGGGAACAATATCTTCCACTAGTTGAGTTTGATTACAACAATGGTTATTAAGAGTCACAGGGTACTTATTGGATAGGACATATTGGCAGACATGGAATAGGAAATGTAGGTTATAAAGAAGAATCTAAAGGCAACACAAGAAAAGCAAAAGAGTTATCTAGACCAACATAAGACATTTAAGGAGTTTCAAGTTGGTGAGCATGTGTATTTGTGCATCAAGCCCACGAAGAGATCATTGAAGATTGGATCATGTACAAAGTTGGAACCACGGTATTGCAAGCCTTTTGAGATCCTTGAGAGGATTGGAACAGTGGCCTACAAACTTGCAATGCCCCTGATAGTGAAATACCATGATGATTTCCATGTTTAATTGCTTAAAATATATGTAAATGATGTTGATCAAGTGATTGATTGGTCTATATTGTAGGTGGAACCAAAAGGATAATTCCAATCGAAACCTCAGTGCATATTACAACGGAAAGAACTCATGCTCCAAAACTGAGAAATTAAGCAAGTTTAAGTGCAGTGGAAGCACTTTGGGCTTGATAAAGCTACATGGGAGAAGGTTGGTAAAATGCGAGCTATGTATCATTATTTGTCAGTGGAGGCAAATGAGTTTTTCGAGTTTTTACATATTTATGTATAGTTTATATTGTAAATATTGCAACAAGTTGTGTTATAAAGCTCCAATAAGCGGTATAGTTGTCATGTTGTCATGTTTGTCATGATGGTTTTGTTTTTGAGGAGGTTGTTCATTGTAAGTACTGCAACGAGCTAAGTTATAAAGCTCCATAGGCAGTATGTTTTTGGTTTTCGATGGTTTTTCCGGTTGTAGGTGTCACTGAACACCGAGGATGATGTTCCCCTAAGGGGGAGGGGTTTGTAACAACCTTAGGTTAAAATTTCATGTAATAAAGTTAATAAAAGGAAAAATAAGACCAAGGTCATGGGACACATATTCCAAGCTGAATGTTGGGAAAAATATCCTAGTGGGCATCACTTGTTTATTATGGCTAAGAGGAAATTGGAAAATGTAATGGCAAAGCCTTTGAAAAGGAAAAAATACATTTTTGGCATTTTAATTATGAAAATAAGGGAAAATAGGAGAAGAGGAAGGTCAAAGGTCAAAGGTTGCATGTGAGGAGAAAATTGAAGGAAAATAGAGGAAAAATGAAGAAATTAAAGGCATCAATAATAAAAAGACATGAGGGCGTCAATTTAGGGCCTTTTTTCAGTTCAATTTTGGAATTGGTTTTAGAGAGGATAAGAGCACCAAAGGAGAAATAAAGCAAGCAATGAAAGGAAAGGAAAGTAAAGGAAATGAAAGGAAATGAAGGGCAAGGAAAGCAAGGATACAACAAGGAAAGGTTGGATAAAGTGGCTTTAGCAAGAATACTTGCAGGTAACATATTGCATGTATGATTTCCTATATGGTTTTGACATGCATGGTATGTACTTGTTTCTATTTGGTTTTTTTGTTGTCATTGACATGGATTTTTTCGGGTTTTGATAGTGGATTTTATCCTTGCCTTGCCATTTCTGGATAACCATGGTGTGATGGTATTCATTCTTGGTTGAGCTTTGGATTGCGATAAGGATTTGGATACGGGTGAGGTGGTCTCAGTAAAATCCCAATGGTTGGGGGTGGAGATGGTTTTCTATGGGAAGCCCTCAACAAGTGGGTGGAGACAGGAAAATTCCTTAAAGGATGGTGAAGGAATTTTGAGGCATCCAAGTTCGGTTTGGTTTTGTGATCTCGAAACCGATTTAGGTGAGATCACGGTATGGTGAGGGTGGAGGCAGTTTAACATCTGGATTCCCTTGGTTGTTTATGGATTGATTTATCCCATGAGATCCCACATTCATGCTTGGAATATGAAACTGGCTGATTGGCTGAAAGAAAGATTTGGTTCAACCCAATCTATGGTTAGGTGGTACATGGAAGTCCCGGACCTGGTTGGATTTTGCTTATGGTTAATAATAGATAATTTTATTGTGCTTTTGATGAGTAATTATACTTGTTATTATGTGGCTTTAATGGTTGTTATATCATTGTTAATTATTTGGTTATATGTTGGTTATAAGCATGGTTTTATGACATATCTTAGTCATGGCTCTCATCATGTTTTGATTAGTAAATGAATGAACAAAGAATGTAGGACCTAATTGGTGTTAAGACAACTATTGTGAGAGGGCATTAGTCCTTCTTGTTAAACCTTAGATAAGTTTCAGATTCCTATGTTCAGATATTCATTCATGACAAGTAGGTTGCATGTTCATCATGTGTTTGACGGAATGCCAATCCTGGCTGGGAAGGGTCTGGTCAAGTCCTGGTTCAAGTTTTGGTTTAGAACCTTTGTTCTTATGTTATTTATCATTTTTGTAAGTCTCATTGAATTATGGGTAGGGGCCTGAGTTATAGCCCTGAAAAAATCCAAAATTTGGGGTCGCATGCATAGAACTGAATGGAAAAGTCTATAGTCGCTAAGAAGCAGGCTTATGAGTGCAAATTGACGGTCATAGTCGCATGGAGGCCTTGACAAGGGAACAATGGAGGCTCTAGATAAACTAAAATGTGAGTTAACTAGGGGGTTGGACACCTGGAGGGGTTGCGTAGCTCCTGGAGGTCCTGTAGCACCTAAGGGAGATCAATAAAGTCTTAAGTTGTAGACTTCATTTCCTTAAGGTCATATATGAGGTTGAGTCTTATCATAATGACCCTCAACTCATGTTTACCCTAGGAAAACCAGTAAAAGTGGGTAAATGTGGGAGGAGCGCGTTACAATGATTTTGTTGCATCCTCAAGGGTCAATATGAGCGATGTAATATTAGTTAAATATAATTGGTTGGTTGTCTCATCCTTGATTCCCTTGACTTCTACACGTGAGCAATATGGTTGTCATATGGGGTGGACATACTTCACGTTGCGGGGGGATTTGACAAGACAACACTACCATTTATGGATTAAATTCAACTATGATAGAAATAACAGGCTAGAGAGCGTTGAAATGAATGTCCACAAGCTCACATGGAGGTATTTTGTCCTATGCTAGTGTAGGAGGTGTTCGACATTCGATTGGCATGAATGTGCCTTGATGTGCTTGTGGGATAGTGAGAAAGGGGAGTCAAATTTATCACTCTGCAATAATGGAAGATGGTGCATTAAGGGGCATGATGAAAAACTCAGACAGTTAAAATAACTATAACCATTGTGGCCCCTGTGGGATCAATATGGTTTGATGATATTTCATCATGTCGTATTTATGTCTTATCTATTGTTGCTCATGTCTCCAAGTTTATTGGTACCCCTTTCTATGTTAAGGATGCTTTCTTTCAAGTGAAGTTCAGTTGAGTTTGTAATCTTCTCATTTTGGTGGCTAATCTTTTAGGGCCTATTTTGGGATACTTCTGTGAATATTTGGATGTTATGTTTAGGGTTCAGGTCTTTGGGGCATTGGTTAAAGTTTATGGGAGCAAAGTTTTTTCTCAGTAGTGTCAACTCTTTTTTCGTGTCTATTCACTCAAGTAGTGGATTTGTTTCCTCTATTCATTATTGTTCCTTGGGATTCTCTCAGATTCTCTCTTCGTCTGGTTATCACATGGGTTTGCTTCCCTAACAATCTTATCTACTTGTTTGAGCCATAGTGATGCTTTTTGTTTCCTCTGTTGCATGTCCCTAATATGTCGACCAATATCCATCCTATTTGGATGGAGGAGCTCTATAATCCTCATAAGGACTTCTTCCATTTGCAAATACAATAGAACCAAACAACACTATCTTTGACGATGGTGATGGACATGCTAGTGGAACATAAAGTTCATATGCACAACATTGAGGACGAAATGGCTTCTCTTTGTCAAAAAGTGGTGGATATCCAAGCCTTGTTAAGTCAAATGCAACTTAATAACTCCTCCTCTGAGGTTTATTCCAACCATGTTTGCTTTAAATTCCCCGATTAAAATGCAATTGCACCTCCTATGGAGGATTCACTCATGGGTCAAGATAATATCTCCTCTTATGAAGTTTAGTTGTATGGTCTTCAAATGCATCAATATTTTGGCTTCATTTTGGACAATATATGTAACTAGCCTAGTATTCTCTTTTAATTTTGTTGTAGGAAAGAGTAGGAATTATTAGTGTTTGGGGAGTACCTATTTGAGAATTACATAAGCATGGACTCCCATTTTTGTGACCATTGTTGTGTTGCAATGCCTCCAGACATGGATTTATAATACATTTTTTCTTTTTCTTTTATGGTTAGAAAAACAAATTTCATCCCTCTCCATGTTTGATAGTATCACTGATGTATGTATGTAATTATTTACTTTTTATTTAATTTAATTTTATGTTGTTTAAGATGGAGCAATTTTTTTTTCATTTTTTATATAACATTATGTTTGTTTATTCATGTATTAGTTTGTGACAAATTTTTCCCCATACTAGATGGTAAAGCACCTCACTACTCTTAATGCAAAAAAATAAAATTCACTTTTTATTTTCTTAATGTCCATAATTATATAGAATTTGTTCATCTCTTTGAAACACATTCTTTATATGAAACTTGAATATTTGTAAATGACTTGATACATTATCAAACTTCACCAATAAATCAACATTTCTATGACAACCCTCCCATTTCGCCCAATTTTTGTAATTAAAAAATGTGACTGTAATGCTAGCATGGGTGTAATGTCCCCTAATAATAATAATAATAATAATAATAATAAATAATATTATATTATATTATTAAATAAATAGTAAATAAATAATAAGTCAATAACATAAAAAATGCGATAAGTAATAAAGAGAATAATAATAATAAACAATAAACTGGAGTTCTAAATAAAATAATAAATAATAAATTGGATTTCTAAATAAAAATTTATAAAAGTAAACTATAAAAATAGTAAAAATAAGTGAAGTTAACAAAAGTAAAAATGAATAAAATAAGAAAGAGTTCAATTAAGAGAAACATTAAATTAAGTAAAACTTAAAATAAAGAAATAGAAGTTGCATGTTGACACAAAGAATGTGTGTATGTGGTTCCCTTTCCAATGTTTGGTCTATTTAATAGGCATTGAGGAAGATGAGATTCATCATTCCTTCATCCATTCTCTTGGGAGAAAGGTATTGTGAGACAAAAGATTCCCTAGCAGTAGCATGTTGATTGAGGGCTCAGGGGTGGCCAGTTGTAGAAAGGTTACATGTAGCTGAGCCTATGGTTGGGTGGAGAGTCATCTCCAAAAATTTGTTGCAGTTAACAGGATTCAAATAGCGTTCAACTTCAGAGTCTCAAGTAAGGAATATAATCATTACAAGTAAGTCGTCTTTCCTCATTTTTTCTGAAAATTTTATGCTAATTAGTTGAATAGTTTTTGTGTTGATTATTAATTGCATATTTGATATAATTAGTTGCACATTAAATTTTGGGGTTGTTACATATGGTATGAGAGCTAGGTTTAAACTCTAGGTACCTTTGGTAATTAACATTCATTGCAAGATTTAATCCTTTTTTTTTCTTTTCTTTTTTTTCCATAGAAAAAAATCGAACCATCTATTAGAATAGAGAGTTACATTGCATATGCAAAAGCATTCCAGAGAACTACATTTCTCCCTTTTCAGGAAGAAAAGAAGTTTCAGTTGTGATAAATAGTATGAGCATATTCACCAACCAGCTGTATCAACAAAAAAGTGAGTCCTCCTCATCCCTTCCCTCCTCCCGGGCTTTCGTTCAGGAAAAATCACCCGAAATAGAGGGGAGAAGGGACTGCAATCAGAAGCAGGAACCTGGAAGTTGACACTATACCAGTTTCCATCCAGATAAAAAAATGAGATAAAACTCAAGATTTGAGCCTCCTCTGAGAGGAAAACAGTTCAAGATCAAGAGGAAAGTTTGTGTGTATTCTAAAACAAAGTTTTGAAAAAGTTTTTTGAAGAAACAACATATATACATATCGTGAAATAACATAAAAACCAAAGTCCAGAGTCTTTCAAGCAAAGACAGGCTGATCAATGGCTCGAGCTAGCCCATCGACTAGTTCCACAACTATCTAAGACCCCATATCTTGCTCAGTGCCTTCTTTAGAAAGGCGGTCTGCATCATGGTTCCTTTCCCTGTAAATATGGCAAATAGAAATCTTAGTAAAAAAAAATTTCATACGAGTGATCTCATTAAGCAGAGGAAGTAAAATATAATTGTTGTAATGTTGAGTCCCATTGAACCACTTCACAATATTCATAGAGTCCCCGAAAACCTGAACCTCTCGCTGGTTCATAAGGGAAATCCAACAAAGGAGGTGATGAAGAGATTTTAGTTTTGCAAAATTGTTGGTCCCCTGTCCCAAACCAATAGAGGCTTTAATAGTTTTTCCAAAAGGAAAATGAATTACCAGCCCTGCACCGCACCTTCTGTGCGGATCTGAGGCACCATCAAAATAAGCCTAGGGAATGGCTCCCCTGATATCTTCCTGCTGAATAATTCGAGCTTGCTGGGACTGAGTTGGGATAGGGATGTGATCGTATATGGATGCGCTTTCAACAGCCAACTTACAGATAGGGAAAGGAGAGTCTTTAAAAATCACTTTTTTCCTCGCAATCCATGTGTCCCATGCAACTAGAAGAGGGACTGAGCATACCCTGTCATCTGGAGCTTCCTGCCACCACCTTTTCCAAGCTTCCTCCACATCCTGTCCTTCCCACTTCTGGGGAATCTTAATCAGCCGTAAGGTTTCATTCCACAGACTGATATTATATGGGCAGGTGAGAAAGACATGATGCGCCGTTTCCAGCTTATCTTTGCATAGCTAGCACCACCCTGGGCCTATCTTCCCCCTTCTTTGTAAGAAGTCCCATGTAGGGAATTTTTTCCGGAGAATGCACCAGAAGAACAACCTCGACTTTTCCGGTCCTTTCAACTTCCAGAGCATTTTGGACCACCAATGAGGTTCCCCCCATCCATTTTGAGTCATAAGCTAATTATATCCCACTTTTGGAGAGTAGAGCCCTTACTGGGAGTGGACCCATCTGAGCTCACCTGGTTTATCTTGAATCCTTATGTTTGAGTTTTGCAGGTCCAAAATATAATTCTCCCACTCCCCCATCCATCTTTCCTCCAACTAGAGAGCATTCCCTGACCACCATTCTTGTCTCCAAATAGAGGAGTTTACAGGATCCACAATGTGGTTGAGGCTAAAAAGACCTCTGTTATTCAAGTAAGTTATTAGATCTCCTGTTAAGGCAAAACTCCTCGAACAATCCACCCAAGGATCTCGACCTAGTCTAACCCGGGTTCCATCCCCCACATGTCAGGCCAACCGCTACTCGATAACCTCAACGGAAGCGATAGTTGCCTTCTAGAAAACAGAAAAGTTTTTTGATGAATTCTGAGGCATTCACAACCATTCCAGGATTGGCATTGGGTCAATATATTTTCTTTTAGTAACAGAGGTCCAAATATTTTCCACTGTGATTAGTCTCCATGCTAATTTTGCTGCCAAAGACTTTGAGAAGGGGAAAAGGCCTTTTATTCCTCAGCCTCCCCAACCTTTTGGTTTAACAATTTTCTCCCAAGCCACCCAGGGAGTCACATGTTCAACATTTGATCCTGCCCAAAGGAATCTGCTGCAATTCTTGTTGATCGAGGCCAGGATACTTTTTGGGACCCATGACATACTAGCCCAATAAACTGGGATGGCCATTGCCACATATTTAATCAGGACCAATCTTCCCACTCTAGACAACCACTTATAGCTCCAGTGATGCATTCAGGCTTCTATCTTTGCTATGATCCACTTCCAGTCTTTAATGAGATAGGAATCCAGTTTTAAAATAAAACCCAGATACTTGAAGGGGTCCTGAAGAGATTTGATTTCAAAGTGCAGTATTGCTTCAATCCTGCCCACTTCCTCCCTCGAGAGCCCAACTGCATTCAGGGAGGATTTTTGCTCATTTATGCAGAGTCCTGTAGCTTTCAATAAAAGGTCAAGAATCTCCTTAAGACACCGACAGTCTTCAGGGTTACCATTGCTAAACAGTAGTATATCATCAACAAACAACAGATGCGTAACCCACAGATTTACTGCCACTTCAATTCCTCTGAAATCGCCTTCCCTCTTTGCTACATGGATCATTAGGCTCAATCCTTCTGCAACCAACAAGAATAGCAGAGGGGAGAGAGGACATCCTTGGCGAAGGCCCCTTTGAGGATTGAAAAAAATCTGTAGCCGCACCATTAATCAAAATAGCAATTGAGGAGGTTGTGATGCAACCCATGATCCATTTGACAAAATCAAATATGAAGCCCATATGTGTCAACAGAAGTCTCAAATACATCCAACTTATTCTGTCATAGGCTTTTGAGAGGTCAATTTTGACAATAGCACCCTTTTTCCTGTTTTTCTTGAGACTATGGAGGGTTTCTTGAGCAACCCCCAATGCTTCGTGAATTTGTCTACCATCCAAGAAACCAAATTGTTCAGCCGAGATATGTTTGGATATGAAAGGTTTCATTCTGTATGCAATCACTTTGGCAAGAGCTTGTAGATACAGGTGCATAAGGAGATGGGATGAAACTCAACCAAAGAAGAAGGATGGTCCGATTTTGGAATGAGGGCTAGGAAAGTTGCATTGAAGGGTTGATAGATGGTTCCAGAGAGACGATATTCCTCAACCACATCAACCAAATCATCCCCTAAACTTTCGAAGAACTGTTGGAAAAATTCAACCGTCCAACCATCAAGCCCTGGACTTTTATCCTTCTGCATGGCCTTTAGAATATCTTCCACCTCCTCTTTTGAAACAGGTTCCATGATATTGTCATTCCCTTCCTCGTCGATATAACTGGGAAAGAATTGAGCAACCCTGATAAATTCAGCTATGGAAACCTCCTCCGAAGCTCTGAAGAGGTCTTTGAAATAGGTTACCCCCAAGTGAGCAATATCTTCAAAGGATTTTGCCTTCTCTCCATTGACCTTCTGAATCTCCCAAATGGTGTTAATATTTCTTCTTCCTTTAGCATAGTTCTGAAAGAACTTTGTGTTTTCATCCCCAGCTTGGAGCCAGATTGCTCTACTTCTTAATCGCCAGCTTTCCTCCTTTAGCTGAAGAATGTTCATCCTGGCAGATTCCAGCTCTCTAACCCTGTTCCCGGATTCTTGAGTAGAATATCCCGCTCCTTCTGGTGATTCAAGAAATCCAGTTCTTCATTTACCTTCCTTAGCTCCTCCTCCTCTTTTAGTTTTTTTATTGATTTCCCATTCCTTTGTTGCTTTCTTCATTCTCTTCAAGTTTTCCATAAGGTGTTGACTACTGATTTCTGAACCCCTTAGGTTTCCTTTCCTCCAAAAAGCATGGAACAAGGAGTTAAAGGATTCATCTTTTATCCAGGAGGAGTTAAATTTAAACAGAGTCCCAGGTTTTTTCAAGCCTCCCAAGAATTCTAGAAATATTGGAAGATGATTCGACAAACCTCCTTCCCCTATCCAGTGCCTGAACACTGGAATTATTTCCACCAGATCTTCACCCAGGAGAAAGCGGTTCAAATTTTTAGCAACCCAGGCTTCCCCCATTCTTCAATTCCTCCAGGTTGGTCTAGGATTGATTAAGGTGGCATCTACCAGCCGAGAGGCTGCTAGTTTTTTAGAGAAATACTTCGTGAGGTGATCTACTCTTGCTGAAGGTCCTCATGACTCCGAAGCACCTAGAAATAAATTTAAATCCCCACCTACTATGAGGTTTGGATGTCTCAAACAAGATTTTATAAAGAAAGGGTCCCAGAACTTTTCTCTTTCAATGCAGGGGCCATACACATTGAGGATAAGGATCGGAAGACAGAGTTCACTTGAGTATAGTTCCATCGCCAAAGTGTTCTCAAAACCCCATGAGGATAACTCTTTAAGTTTCCCTATTTTAAAGCCCGTTGCCAAGCCCCTAGATCTACCATTTGCGTCTAGCACTTGAAACACCCAACCAAGGAACATATTAGATAGGATTCCTTAAAATTATTCTCCTTGCCCCAAGGTTTCTTGAAGCAATAAAACGTCTGGATGATGTGAATTCACCTGCTCTCTGAGTGCTAGTTTTTTAGGCTGACTAGCTAAGCCCCTACAGTTGAATGATAGAAAGATCATCTCAAACCCGGATTGGGTGGCAGTGCTGCTTTAAGCACCCCATACAAAGACCTTTGCTTGCCATTTGCTATATCAATCTTAGGTTTCAATTGGGCCTTAGATAGTTCCGACTTCCTTCCCCTCAACTTCCTTGGCCCAAAAGGAATGGGATCAGATGATAAACCCCCAACAAAAAACCCTTTACAGGTATGAATGACTAGAGGTCTAAGATTATAATGAGGGGCCTCAGGCTGACTGGAGGGTAGAGGGATGAGATCGCATTTTCCAGTAGGGAGAGAGGGAGGGGGCCCAGGGGGAGATGTCATAGACATGATAATACTATCAACAAATAGATGGGAACCAAGCAAACTTTGAAAATTATGAGGGATCAGCCTGGAGGGACCAGGCTCAGAAAAACCCGAAACAAAAGAACAAAAAGATGTGCAAAAGGAAGAAATAGGAGTGAAAGGCATACCCGTCCGAGTCACATCAACTACCCCTGATTCTGGATGGGGTACCTAAAAGGACTCCAGAGCAGGGTCTGGTTTAGACAGAATGAGCGAGGAGAGATTGGGGCCTGTAGACAAAGGGGCCTTCTTATCAGCTTCCAGACCTGCAACTTCTTCTATCAAGACCTCCTCCAGTCCTTTCTTTTCCTCAGCTCTGATTGAGGCAACATTTTCCTTGACAAAATTTTTCAGCCTTCTCTTCTTGGTGCCCAAGAGGGAAATCCTTGGCCAGGTGACCGTATTTATGGCATTTGTGGCATCGAAAAGGGATGTGTTCATTATCCAAATTCTGCAGGAACTCTAGATCCCTATACTTCAAGGTCATAGCATCAGCTAACCCTTCCCTAGGGTTGATACTAACAAGAAGTCTCGCCACACTTAGGTCTCTGGATTGTTCAAAAGATCTGTCGACATCTAGAAATTTGCCACGCGTGTTACAAATTGAGTGAAAAACAGAGTCAGTCCAGAATGGCATTGGAAGCCCAGGTAATTTAACCCACACAGGGGATTTTGCCATTTTTTCCTTCTGTGCATCAAAATGAGGAGTCCCTCTTCGAAACAGGATCGGTCGCTTCCCAAAGCACCAGTTCCTTTCTAATACCCAGTCCAAGTGATCCTTCTGCTCAAATCTGATACTGAACCAACCTCTATCCAAAATCTTTATTTCAATAGGGCTCCCAGGGGCTTCTTTCCACTCCGTTGAAGACCACTCTATTATATAATCCGCCGAATACTTCCTTCCCCAGACTCTGCCTACCAAAATGGTTTCAGTGGCCTCCATAACTTCGTCTATGCGTATGTCCACTCCAAGGACACAGCTTGGGCATTCCTCTTTTCTTTTGATCGCCTTGCTCTTTTTTATTTTTGCTCCCACAGACTCCTTTCTCCTTTCTTCCCCTCCTTCCACTTGTCTATAGGGTGCATCTGTGTCTTCTACCACAGGCGACCCAGGTCGCCCTGCTACAGCTTCTCTAGAAACCCCCTTTACCGGGCCCTTCGCAGAACCCTGCCCTAAAACATGCCCGCAATCCTGACTTTGTCCTAAAACCCGGCCTCCTTCCACCAATCTTTGTAGCTCCCCTTCTACAACTTCATTTGACGAAACCCTAGATTGACTAAGGTTTTGAATCTTGGCCTGAACCGGACCAGGCTGACCTTCTCCAGACGCAAGGGTCAAATTGACCGCTTGATTTTCTAGAAAGAAAGGGAGATTTGAGAAATTTAGTCCCTGATTCGGGGGAGGGTTTTGATACCAGAGGGTATCAACCTTAGCACTTCCTCCAGTGAGATCAAGACCTTGCGGCTGATTATCTGGTAGGTTTTTTTGACCTGCCAAACTCTGTGAAGCGCGACTTACAATGATATCTTCTAAGCCGCCTGTAAAGAAGGAAAGCATGGAATACTTGGTTCCGACGCAAAATAAGTGGGGAGTAGAAAGCATTGCTGAGAGCTTCCACCATCTCCAACCCTAAGGTTTAGCAGCTGGGCATGTACAAAGGAAACCCCAACCCTCCACCTCCCGCTTAAGGTACTCTGCAGAGTCTCTTCCAACAATGACGCTCCGTTCAAAAACCCATGCGTACCTCCTACCTCGCTAAGAATTTGTGTGTTCTCTGCAACTTTCAGGAAGAAATGATCTAATTTTTTTGCAGATACCTCATGCCCCCAGCAGGTAAGAAAATCTTCAGGCACAGGTTCAACGTCCATGTACTAGCTATCTGTTGTGTAACCAGCTCCAAAAAGAGAAGAAAAGAGATATCAACGCCTTAGAAATGAGCCACTTTGAGGGGGCAACCTCCAATACATTACATAAATGAACAATTCTTGGATGCTACAATTTACAAAACCTCCTTTCTATATATAGGAGTCCATGGGGCCATAATGTAATCCTAGTGGGCCACAATGTAATCCTAGCCGACCTAACAATAATAATTTAAGGGCACAAAAATAACAAAATGGGGGTTACAAGGGTACAATAATAACAATAAGGGGGTTACACTAACAATAATAAGGGACTATACTAGTGATATAGGGACCTAACATGCCCCTCTCCTTCAAAAAAGTGTTGTCCTCAACGCTTGAGTAGCTTCGGGTGCTTTTGTATAAAATTCTCATCCTCCCATGTAGAATCTTCAGTGGGTAAGTTCTTCCACTTGATGAGATACTCTGAAATTGATCGATTCCGTAGTTGTCGAGTTCTTGTTTCCTTGACCGCTTCCGGTTCCAATATGATTTTTCCTTCCTCATCAAGTTCTGGCAATATTGTTTGAACTGGAAGATTTTCACCTATAACCTTCTTTAAGCATGAAACATGGAAAACTGGATGTACTCGCGAAGAAGCAGGAAGCTCCAATTTGTATGCCATAGTACCAATCTTTTGCAACACCTCGTAAGGACCATAGTACTTTGGCGATAATTTATTATCCTTCTTAGCTTGCTTGAGGGACATTTGTTTGTATGGTTGTAGCCGTAAAAATACCCAATCTCCTACATCAAAACTTCTCTCGCCGCGATGTTGATCTGCCTGTTGTTTCATTCGATTTTGTGCCAAATTCAGGTTATCCTTTAAGAGTTGGAGAACTTCTTGCTGATGCTCGATGTGATCTTCCACTGCTTGAACCTTCGAATTTTCCCTTAAAGATGATGTGATGGATGGTGGATGATATTCATAAAGTGCCATAAATGGGGTCATTTTTGCTGTAGTATGGAAGGAAGTGTTATACCACCATTCAGCGAGAGGTAACCACTTGACCCATTGTGTTTGTTTATCGTATACAAAACAACGAAGATATCCTTCCAAACATTTATTTACTATCTCAGTTTGACCATCAGATTGAGGATGATAAGATGAGCTATGAGCTAATTTAGTACCCAAAGAAGAAAATAACTCTGTCCAAAAATTTCCCGTAAAAATGGGATCTCCGTCGCTCACAATAACCCTTGGGCTTCCATGTAGCTTTTGAATTCTGTCCACAAATGTAGTAGCAACTGTACTTGCTTTAAATGGATGAGATAATGCACAAAAGTGTGCATACTTGGTAAGTCTATCAACTACCACCATGATGACATTCTTTCCTTCAGACTTAGGTAAACCCGTGATAAAATCCATTGAAATCTCCTCCCAACGCTGACTTGGAATGGATAAAGGTTGTAGAAGTCCCGGGGTCTTAATTGTCTCCACTTTATTCTGCTGGCAAACCAAACATTCCGCCACAAACTTTTGAATATCAGATTTAAGGCCATCCCAAAAAAAAATCTTTCTTCACCCTGTGGTAAGTTTTTAAAAATCCTGAGTGTCCTCCTAAAGGAGAAGTGTGCAATTCCAGAAGAATCTTTTGTTTTAGTTGGGAATTCTAACAAAGATATAAGCGATCTTTGTACCATAAGGAATCATTTTTCCAACTAAATGTATCAGATGTACTAGGATCTTGCTGCAACTTTTGAATGAGTATCCATACATCTTTGTCCTTCTTCCATTCATCTCTTGCTTCAGTTATCCAATCTGGTTGGATAATAGAAATGGCACAAAGCAATGCTTCCACCTCTTCATTCTTTCCTGAGAGTGCATCTGCAACAACATTCAGCTTTCCTTTTTTGTAGATTATTTCAAAGTCATAACCCAACATCTTTGTGACCCATTTTTGTCGTTCTTCTGACGATAGTCTTTGTTCCAAAAAGTGTTTAAGACTATCATGATCAGTTTTTACCTTGAAGTGTCTTCCCATTAGGTAAGTTCGCCATTTCTTTAGTGCATGCAATATTGCTAACATTTCATTCTCATAAATAGGTTTCTGTAAATACTTTCCTTTGATTGGACGACTTTCAAAAGCAATGGGTCTTCCTTCCTGCATTAAAACTACACCAATTCCATTTCCTGAGGCATCACATTCCACAATAAAGGTTTTTGTGAAGTCTGGCGTAGCTAAGACCGGTGCTAGGCACATTGCCTCTTTAAGATGTTCAAAGGCCTTAGTTGCTTCAGGAGTCCATGAAAATGCATCTTTCTTCAATAATGTTGTTAGAGGTGCTGCTATTCTCCCATAATTCTTAACAAACTTGCGATAATACCCTGTTAACCCGAGAAATCCTCGCAACTGCTTTATTGTTGTGGGGACTTTCCATTCCTTAATGGCTTTAATTTTGTTAGGGTCTACCTTAACACCCTCGTGAGATACAATATGACCCAGATATTCCACCTCTTGTACTCCAAAGAAACATTTAGATGTTTTTGCATATAATTGTTTCTCCTGCAATAGTTTGAGCACTCTGTCAACATGTTGAACATGATCCTTCCAAGACCTGTTGTAGATTAGTATATCATCAAAAAATACTAGCACAAATTTTCTAAGGAAGGGTTTGAAAATGGAATTCATCAACCCTTGAAATGTAGAAGGTGCATTGGTAAGGCCAAAGGCATGACCAAAAATTCATAGTGACCCTCATGAGTTCGAAACACTGTTTTTGGAATATCTTCAGTCTTCATTCTAATTTGATGATATCCTGAACGAAGATCCAACTTGGTAAAATAAATTGCTCCATGTAATTCATCCAATAATTCATCAACCACAGGAATGGGAAATTTGTCTTTAATGGTGAGCTTATTGAGCTCCCTATAATCTGGACACATTCGCCATGATCCATCCTTCTTGTGTACCAATACTACAGGAGCAGAGAAAGAACTTTGACTAGGTTGAATTATACCCGCCTCTAACATTTCTGCAATCATACGTTCAATTTCGCTCTTTGGAAGTAAGGATATCTATAAGGCCTGATGTTTGGAGGAACACTTCCTGGAATCAAATGAATAGCATGATCATGATCACGAATAGGTGGGAGTCCTTTGGGAGTTTCAAACACCTTTGAATGATTGTCCAAGACTTGTTGGAGATCTGCAGAAATAGATGATTTTGATGTTGGAACTTCTAGTGAGCATAATTGTGCAATTACGCCTCGTTGTTCTTTCTTTAGAATCTTTGTCATGACATTAGAGCTTATTATCCTTCCCGGCTTCCCTTCAATACCCCGTAATTCGACTTCCTTTCCTTTTGAAAAAAATTTCAAGAAAAGTTCTTGAAAATTAAAAGCTACCGTCCCCAAAGATTGTAACCATTGTACTCCTAGTACAACATCAGTACCTCCCATGGGAATGGAAAACATTGGACTAGTCAACACATATTCCCCCATGGTTAGCTTGATATTATGGCATTTTCCAGAGCAATTTATAGTTCCTCCATTTGCAACCATCACTTGACATTCTGGTGCTGGGTATAGGAAACAATTTAATTCCTTGGCTACCTTACAATGAATAAAATTATGGGTGCTACCTAAACCAATCAACACTATTACCCTTTTCTTCTTGATCTGTCCTACTATCTTGAGAGTTTGAGGAGTGGTAATTCCGGCCAGTGCATTACATGATATGGTCGGATTCATTTCTTCCTCTTCTATGGTTGGTTCCTGGTGTATATCCTCTTCTTTTTCATTTTCTTCTTCTTCTTCACAATCTATGTAAAATAATTTATTTTCAGCACACTTATGACCTTTAGTGTATTTGCTATCACAACTGTAGAAAAGCCCTTTTGCTCTTTTTTCTTCCAATTGTTGTGGTGTCAAACTTGTAGGTTGTGGAAATCTAGGCGTAGAAACACTTCCTTCTTCATAGAATTGAGTGGTAGGCTTCCTTGTCGCCATAATTTTACATTCAACTTTTCTTGCCAACCTGAATGCCTTCTGCAATGAATCAGGTTCCAAAACACGAACTTCATGTTGGATGTTATCCTTTAGAGTACCTAAGAAGAGATCAATCCTGTGTTCCTCTGGAATATTAGTTACCCTTATATTCAATTTTTGGAAGTCCTCAATGTGCTGCCCCACTAAACCCTTTTGCTTGAGATTTATCAATTGGCTAAAGAAGGTGTTGCTCTTTGTATCCTCATAATGTGCTATCATTTCCTCCGTAAAAATTGACCAAGTGACAATTTTTTTACGGAGCAAAGCCATCGATACCATACAAATGTATTTTGTTCTAAATGTAAAGTTGCAATGCGTACCTTTTGTGTGTTTTGCACATTATGGAGATCAAAATATTGCTCCATCCGTAGTATCCATGTTACAGGATCATTTCCATCAAACTTCCTCATATCCATTTTTAGAATATAGTGGTTCTTCCCACCAACATTAGAGTTTATGAAGTAACGATTAACATTTATTTTGTTCTCATCATGAGTTTCCTCTACTATCTTTTCACCATTAGGAAACATTTCTTGTATCAACTTTGTCAAACCTTCCATGTCTGCTTTTAGATCATTCTTCATGTTTTCCATGTTGTCTTTCATTTTTTCATCGATCCTAGCTTCCATGTCATCCATCTTAGATTCCATGCCGTTCTCCATGCCATCCATCTTAGCTTCCACGCCTTTCTTCAAACCGTCCATCTTCACTTCCACGCCATCCATCTTAGCTTCCATGCCTTTCTTCAAACCGTCCATCTTCACTTCCACGCCTTTCTTAAAAACTTCCATTTCATTTTTTGTTGCTCTTTGCGAGAGTGAAATTTGTTGCACTTGCTCTTGTAATTTTGATAGATCATGTTGCAATTCTTCATCTTCATGAGTCATGGTAGAGCCTTCTCAAGGCTTAATGGGTGTTGAATTATTTTTACGGTGCATCTTTTAGAATCCAATATTGATACCTTTTACTTGCTTTGAGGAGCTCGATATTGAAATTGAATTATCTCTGTAATTGAAAATCTTGAATAAATGAAATTCAGCCCTATAGTAGCCCTCTGAAGCTTCTTTTAAATGCCACAGGTTTGATCTAATTTGGATTCCCCAAGACAAAGTTGTGTCCGATCTCCCACAATGACCTAATTATGGACTGGTTCAGTAGAGAAAACTTGTAGGACTTGCCACATGTAACTGTTTCTTCCTTTGTCTCTGAAATTGATAGCCAAGAAACTACAGTCTGTGTACTTGCGACCACTTTTAACGGCACTCAAATCCACTGCCCAGAGAGATATTTATTGAACTTTTCCCACGATCACCTCTTTGAGATGAAATTCAGGAGCCTGAACAAGCACTACCTTCCACAGGTCATATCTCAAAAAATATTGCGAACCAAGCTCTGAAATTTTTTGACGGATTTCCTCAGGATTTCAGCTTCGCACCATACAAATTTCAGATTCTGAACCTTCGTATAAAAACATTTATAGCGAAAATTCCACGATGACCTGTTTAGGAGCTTGAAAAAATACCTAACTTCCACAGATGATATCTCCGAAAATATTGCGAACCAAGCTCTGAAATTTTTAGACAATCTTCCTCGGGATTTCAGCTTCGTACCCTAAAAATTTCAGCTTCTGAAACTTCGTAGAAAAAAAGTTATAGCGAAAATTCCACGATGACCTGTTTGGAGCAGCGAAACCCTAGAATCCCAAGCTCTGATACCAAATGTTGTTTAACCAGCTCCAAAAAGAGAAGAAAAGAGATATCAACGCCTTAGAAATGAGCCACTTCGAGGGGGCAACCTCCAATACATTACATAAATGAACAATTTACAAAACCTCCTTTCTATATATAGGAGTCCATGGGGCCATAATGTAATCCTAGCCGACCTAACAATAATAATTTAAGGGCACAAAAATAACAAAATTGGGGTTACAAGGGTACAATAATAACAATAAGGGGGTTACAATAACAACAATAAGGGACTATACTAGTAATATAGGGACCTAACACTATCAAACCCCATTGCTGTCGTCGGGTTGTCTCCTTAAACCAACACCACGAAAGCGGAAAGTTCGCACTTGTTCTGAAACCCTAACCACCTAACGCCGTAATGTAGGAAAAAACAAACGTTTACTGCTAACCTCCATCGTGAGCCTGGTTAGAATGAAACGACCTTCCCTCTCCAGACCGTGCACCTCGTGGCCAAACAAGAGAGCCCCAGGTGTGATTTTCATTCTGACGGTACTGAAGGCTTGTCACATCGTCTGTGAGTGCTCGTAATGGCAGAGGATGCCGCCGAAAAACTGCAAGCCCCTAGGGTTTCCGCCATCATTTCTCAGGGCCATTCATTCACCTCCAACGAGCCTGCTGTTGCATGAGAGGGATCCTATTGGAAGAGAATGCAAGATTTAATCCTAAGAGATCCCTTCTTATTATTCTACATCTAAAAAAATAAAAAAATTACAAGTATAACTCTATTCTTAAAAAAAACTATTGTTAATCTTTTAATGCTATAAAAAAACTATTGTTAATATTTTAATATTATTACTTAAGGTCTAAATCAAATTAAGAAATAAAATATCTCTAGACAATATATTATTTACATACCATGGATTGATTTGCTCAATCAGAAAAGACCTTCTAGTGTCCGAATTGTGGAAGTGTTCGATATCTATGGGCCTTTTTTTTTTTTTTTTTTTTTTTTAAATCTCTTGATTTATATATCATTACATAGTCTTTACGGCCAAATTGCCAAATTTCTTTTCTCTTGCATCAAGTATCATAATCCTCATTCTCGGGTGGATCGGGCATTCACGGATCAGATCCCTTGAGTGCCAAGGTATTATGAAGTTTAACGGGTTGAATCCGCGCAGGGTACTTTTCATTAAAAACCCTTCTCATGTAAAGTGGAAGCTTCACAAGAGTGTAAGAAGACTCGCAATCGTCCTCGTCGCAATAAGAAGAAGAGAGCTGTTTTCAAGCACAATATGGATATCAAAGAGGTGGTCTTGGATTATGATGATCTCTGCAGTCGTGTTGCTAGCCTTCAGAAGCGCGCAATCATGGGCTGCTGGTTGTTCCCAGAGGATCCTGATTTTGATACTTCTTCATGGATTGGTATTAAGTGGAAACCTATAATCGGATACATTCCTAAGGTGAGCATTCTCATCAATGGCTGGTTTAGTGTTCACTTCATGGAGGATAAGGATGTCTACAAGATTATCAGTCGAACCTGGGTATGTGGGCGAAGTTTCATGCAACTTTTCTCCTGGTATCTTGGGTTCAACCCTGTGAAAGAAGCTCCCCGCAATAAGTTAATCTGGGTCAAGCTTCCAGGACTTCCTCTGGAGTTCTGGACTCTCAAAGCTTTGGGAGCCATTGGTGATTCAATTGGTCGCACCAAGTACATTGACCCGAGTATCTTGGGTGCTAGTGACAAAAGGATTGCCTGGATTCTGGTCGAACTCAATTTCTCCGGGGGTTGGCCTGGTGATGTGGACCTTGTTTGGGGTCAGAGAAGACATCGCCAACGAATCGACTATTGGGGCATTCCCTTTAGGTGTCTCATATGTCATCGTACGGGGCATGATAGGGAGCATTGTCCTCTTCGTATGCGTATGGTTCGAGTTGAGGAAGTTGGGGCTGGACGGGTGAGCAGGCCGAAGACTAATGTTGTAGGGGAAGGACATATGAAAATACCGGCATCGGACCCTTCGGTCGAGGTTGTTTCAGGTAATCCAATTCTTTCCTTATCTGATGATGATGCATATTTGTCTGCTCAGGGTCAATTTGAAAAGGGTGATCCTATACATGATTTGATTCAATTGTCTATTCCGAGGGTTCTTGAGGCTGAAACAAATCTGTCCAACCAATTTGAGGAGACTTCTCTGGGGATTGTTGAATTGGGGCATGAATGTGTCACAAACAGAGTTCTTCCCAATGACAGTTGCGCGGGTGGGTGTGAATCCTTTAAAGGCCTATCCCAATCGACGGATTCCCCTCCGCTGATTTTTCCCTCTTCTGACACCGTCATTCCCAATCAAGGGATGTATGGTCCTAAGAATTCTATCCATAGACACCGTATGAACTCTCCACGTCTCCCTTTCTCTTCTTATTCTGTGGGTGAGTCGTTTGACACTAAGGATATTCCATATCACCATCAATCCCCAGGGTCTGTGGATCACCTATCCATTGATATCTCTCATGAAAACGACGAACCGGTAATCCTTTTGGACTCTCCCACAAACTCTGTTGGAAGTGACATTGATGCCATCCTTGCCAATCCAAATGCCGACTTGACTGCCCTCGCTGTATATAAAAAACCACCCTCTCCCATTGGCATTAAGTCGAAGGTTATTAATAAATACTCCAGAGGTAAATTCAAGGCCATCTCTTTATTCACATATTCAAATGACAATCTTACGGATATTCCTATTTCGGAATCTCTTGGTTCGGGGGATATGTCCAGGGCACTTAGAGCAAGCAACCCTAACCAGGTGTTGCCATGAATCACATCCTATCCATGAACATCCGGGGGTTGGGCAATGCCTCCAAAGCACATTTCCTCAAAGAGCTGCTTTTATCAGAGTCGCCGGTCATATTTTTGGGTCAAGAAACCATGTGTCGTCGGGAGAAAGCCATAAGTTGGTTCTTAAGCATTAGGTCAGAATGGCATGCGGCTGTTGTGGATGCAACTGGTCATTCTGGGGGTCTTATTGCCATTTGGGACCCGGAAAGGGTTAAGTTTAAAGCTTACAAATTTTTCGGGGGTATTATGCTAGCGGGTCATTTCAGAGGTATGAAGGATTCTATCCACATTATAAATCTTTACGCGCCATATAATTCTAGGTATTCTTTTTGGCGTCGTATGGTGGCATCTAGCATTATGTCTTTGTCAAATATTATTATGATGGGTGATATGAATTTCACAACAAATGCTGATGAGGTTTGGGGTGATGCGGCCAGAATTGATCCTCTTGCAACCTTTTTAAATGATTTGTTTTCTGATGCTCAAATGTCTGATATCCGTCCAAATCCATTGCTTCCCACTTGGTCTAATAGAAGGGAAGGTATCCACTTTATTGGGAAGAGGCTGGATCGTGTATATATTAGTAATCCCTTGGTGGACAAATGGGGGGGATTTCGGTCGAGAATTGTGGTTTCTGAAATTTCTGATCATGTGCCTATTATATTATCATGGAATGTGTCTGTCGTCACCAAAGGTAGACCATTCAAATTTAATCGGATTTGGCTTGAGGATGAGGACTATACAGGTATGATTCACAAGATTTGGCAGGATGATGGGCCGGTATCTGAGCTGCGAGGATGGAGTCGTTTTCACAAAAAGCTCCAGGCAATCAAGAAATTCTCTAAACAGTGGGATATTTGTAAAAAAAGGGCGCTCAAGAAGGAATTACAGGATATCTCCTGTCAATTGGCGCAAATTTATGATTCATTTGCTGCTTATAATCTAGATGAGGCTACGTTGTCACTATTTAAATCTCTTGGGAAGCGGAAGTGTGAAATTTTAAGAATCCAAGAGGTGACTTGGCGTCTAAAAAGCAGAATAATGTGGCTGCAAGAGGGCGATTGGAATACACGATTTTTCCACAAGACTGCTAATGAGAGAAGGTGTCGTAATGCTGTATGGCAAATCAAGAGGAGTGATAATTCTTTTGCAGTGTCTACTGAGGAGATTCAAGCAGAAGCCTATGAATACTTTTCTTCATTTTATATGAAGGATCAATCTATTAGTGTGGAGAATCAAAACTGGGTATTGGAGCAGTTTGGTAGATTCTTTGATGATGATGTTATTGCAAAGATTGATCAACGTATTTCGGGGAATGAAGTTCTAAGGGTTCTGAAATCTTTTCCCAAAGACAAATGTTCGGGGCCTGACGGGTGGCCTGCGGAATTTTTCATATTCTTCTTTGACCTGATTGGAAATGAGCTAACAGATTGCTTGGAGTGTTTTCGTTCTAAGGGATTCATGCCAACGAATTTAAATTCAACTTTTTTGGCGCTCATTCCAAAGGTTGCCGATCCACAGTCCTTTTTCGATTTTCGCCCTATTGCTTTATGTAATCTTATCTATAATATTATGTCTAAGATTATCGCCAATCGAATTAAAGAAGCCCTTTCCTGCAATATATCTAAGGAACAATATGGATTTCTGAAGGGTCGATCCATCCACGACGCCATAGCTATTGCTCAAGAAGTACCTCATTCTCTGCATGTGGGTAAAAATGAGGCACTTGTCATGAAGGTTAATTTGCACAAGGCTTATGACTCGGTGGATTGGTCATTTATTAGAGTTTTACTGCACAAGATTGGACTCCCTATATCGGTCATTCGCTGGGTTATGGCCTGCGTTTCAACTGTCCGATATGCAGTCATTATTAATGGTTTGCCAACCCAGTTTTTCAAGGCTGGTCGGGGGTTAAGACAGGGATGTGCATTATCCCCGATGATATTCATTCTGGTAATGGAGGGATTCAGTCGGCTTATGCACGATGCTGAAATGAAAGGTTATATAAAGGGCTTCGCTTTCTCTGATTCTGTTTCATCGTCACACTCTCTTTTTGTTGATGATTTGCTGTTGTTCGGGTATCTGAAACGCAATCACTGGTTTTATATTAATATTATGTTCATGCATTTTCAATCTGCCACTGGACTGAGTATAAATTGTGGTAAATCATTTATAATCTATGAATATGGTGATATAAGTGAAGTCATGTTTATTTCGGAGTTCATGGGTGTGGAATTCAGGGAGGCGGCCTCTGGATTCAAATATTTGGGAATATTGATCAAACCTTGTGGATATAAAATTAATGATTGGACATGGTTTTTAGACAGATTCCGCGCCCGTATCCGAAGGTGGACTCATCGCTGGATATCATTAGGGGGCCGCCTCATTATGGTTCAAGCAGTTTTATCCCAGATGATGGTTTATTGGGCTCATTTATTTTTCTTGCTGACAGAAGTGATCAATAGTATCAATGGCATTATTTCTCGATTCCTGTGGGCAGGACCTCAAATGAAAAACAAATTTCATCTATGTCGCCTGGAGATCCTATGCAAACCAAAAGACTGCGATGGTTGGGGCATCTTGAAAACCAGGGATTTCAACTGCGCCTTGCTGGTTAAGTCTTTTTGGCAGGCAATAAATGGGTCGGGAATCTGGTCAGACATTACGAGGGCCAAATATGTTATGGGTGAAGCTTCCTATTTGATTCATTGCAACTCATTAGCTTTCCCTCGCAATATGTCTTACATATGGAGGAGTTTTAAGAAGATATTGCCCCAATTTCGTGCGAGGCTTACTTGGCTTTTTAGGGACGGGGGTCGCATTCCGATCGGTACTTCTGGTATTTTGTCTCTCTCATAAGATTATGCACCTTCGCCCCACCTTATTCACTCTATGGCTCAACTAGGGATCATATATCTATCTCAGACCATTCATTATTGGACTGCCACCGCTCCTAATTTCAAATCTGCTTTCCAACTGGGATTATTAGGTGAGGATGCTGATGAGTGGGATAGGCTCAGGAATTGTCTCAAATGTGTCGGGCTATGCTATGATCGGGGTGGTGATCAAATTGTATGGAACGGTCCTCTCAAGGAGAACATGCCAATAGTAAAGGACATATATCGCAATATTAATGCTCAGAATCCAAACTTTATTCCTTCAAAGGTTTTCTATCCTTTCTGGCATCGTAACATTCCCACCAAAATTGTCCTATTTGGCTCGCTGTTATGGAAAGGTAAGATTCTTACATGGGACAATCTTAAGAAAAGGGGTTTTCAAGGACCCAGCTGTTGCGTCCTATGTGGAGGGGCTGAAGAATCTATTTTCCATTTATTTTTCTCTTGTCAGAAATCCCTTGCAATTTGGAAGCTGTTTACTCCTTTTTTCATCAATCCTGGATGGACCCCGGTGGACTTCATATCGGCTACACAGGAATGGGATAAATTGAAATCTAAATATAATGCTCTTCCATTCTATCTTGTTTGGGAGATCTGGAATGCTAGGAATAATCTTATATTTGAAGATCAACCTTTCTTCATCCAACGTGTTTTTTTAGCTATTAATAGATGGATGGATGATAGAATTCAGCATTTCCCATCGATCTTGGATGGCTCCCGAAGAATCAGACCGCATGAGATATCCTTACCTGCGATCTTCTTCGACGGTGCATCTGAAGAAGGGATAACAGGTTGTGGCGCTTGGATCAAGTTGCAAAATTTGGATCGATATCATATTTTTGGAACGGGGGTCCGGGGTCCAACAACAAGGCTGAAATCATGTCTCTCTGGGGAGGTTTCTTCTTTGCCTGTGATTCTCAGATTCAGATCAGAAGTATATATGGGGACTCTAAATTGATCATAGGATGGGTGACAAATCAGTTCCAAATGATGTCTCCATATTTACAGGGTTGGATGGATAGAGTTCGTCGGCTATGGGAAAGATTGGGATGCCCTGATATCCTCCATGTATTCCGTGAGATCAATACCAAAGCTGATCGTCTATCCAAAAGGGGTCTTCGGGCAGAATATGGATCCATGACAGTCGAATTCTACAGTTATGGGGCGCTAGTTGAAATTTATTCGGTTCCTGTCCCATGAATTACAGATTCTAGATCACACTCAATTGGCGCCTGTTTTTTGCATCTCATCCTTGATTTTTGTATTTCGATTATTATCATATGCTATAATTCGGCTCACAGTTTGGTTTTCAGCTTCATCATAGCCTGATTTTTGCAGCTAAAAGGCTCGTCTTTTGCGCATTTGCGAGATCTTGGTATTTGCCTCATCAACATGATTATATTTCGTCATTTCAAGCGAGCCTGGTATGGACAATGCAAGCGAGCCTGGTCAATTATACAAGCGAGTTAGATCTAACAGTTTCTCACTATTTTCCTCTGAAGATCTCTCAGTTTATAATCTTCATGTTGGTTATCAATCTGATCACGCGAGCCTGTTTATCACTTTCGGGAGTTCTTGGTCGCGGAATTTAGATCGTTGCGGATGCTGTTGAGTGGAATGCTCAGGTCTTGTCTCAAAGTGCAGGGATTTCTGATCGTAGAACTCACAACTTTATCCCAAGCGCGCTGGAGTTTCTTATTCACCTTTCTCTATGAAGACGCAATCACAAAGATCTATCCTTCAATGTGAAACTCTCACTTCACAATAGATTAATTTGTATATATGATCTTGTCTCATTAGTATTAGTTGTTTATATTTCTACTAATCATTGTCCTAGCTTATCAAGGTTCATAGTCAAGGACAGAAATCTGTATCATGGCCAAGATGGGGCTGCCAGGTTATTAGCTCACATGTTTCTTACCATTCATATTGAGCTACATATGTCACTGGCATTATTTCGTTCTCTATTTACCTCTCGGTAGTATAGAGAGTTTTATTGATCATGTACTGTTTATATTTTCAATATAATCAACGTTTTTTTCTTCTGAAAAAAAAGGTCGGGTCATTGCTTTAGCAAATTTAGGTTTGGGTTGCTAATAAACATGAATATATGAAATAATTTGCATCTTTTTCAAACGAGTCTGCATAAATTTGAATCTGTGGAATCGAGGGTTTGCTTTGTTAGGGTCTCGCTCATTAAAACAGTAAGAGTTGATTTTTAGAATTGGCCCATGCGTCCTTGCATGTGTTAATTCTCATCAGAGGCGAATCATATGAGTTTGTATGAGTAAATTTATGTTTTCCCTCTGAAAAAAAGAGTAAATTTATGTTTTCGACACTTGGATAGATTGGAATTGATTGCCTAGTTATAAAATTAGTGTAAATTGATATGTGGGTAAGTTTAGAATTGGTCGCCTTATAGAAATCCCTTGTGAATTTGATATTATGGGTAGTTTAGAATTGATAACCACAAAGTAGCACCGACATATTCGATGTGTGTATCTTGGAATTGATTACATTATAGAAGCATATGTTGATTTGATACATCTCTAGCTTCGTATCGATTTCCCAATTTGCAGAGAAGCCCGTATAGAATTGATGTACCAGTAGCTTGGACTTGATTGCCTTAATTCATGGATTTGATTATGGGTGTCTTGCAGTTGATTGGCTGGTATGTGTGGTTCGATCAAGGAGAATTATCTTATCTTAGGTTACATTAGTGGAATGCTCCAAGGTAGTTGTGAGTAAAAGAGAGAGAAATGTGCGGTGCTAATAAGTTCGAAAGAAAATGGTCGATGAATTAATTCATATAATGACGCTAGTGTTTTCACATAACGTCTTTAATATACAATTAAGTTTATTTCCATGTATCTGCATCCAAAGATATTTTTCACAACTTTGAAATTATGGATCTATAAACAAAAGCCTTAGCAAGCTTTGATCTAGCGATTCCTCCAATCGATCTTCACAAGTTTGAATCTATTTGCTCATAGATCCGCCAACGATCTATTATTGTTCACATTGATTGACCTCCTTCACCTCACATTCTTTTTTGCAATCTATATGCAGAATTCTTACCTTGATTGGATTACAGTTCTATTTTCTTATGCTTGACCTCTACTTTCGTCTCGCAAATTTCTTCGAGCAATATGAAAATCAAATTTGTGTCTAAATATCTTCTGAAACAATATGGGCAAGCAATGATGCATTTTTCATATCATGCTTTAACGTTTCTACATGGCCAATTTATTTAATTAATTAATTATTTATTTATTTATATATTAGATATAACAGTTCATAGACAACATACATCCTCAGCTGTAAAATACAGCGAGAAAAAACCACATAGCACAGTCAGGATAAAATTGCAGATTCAAAGTAAGAATAAGCAAATTGAAGTCGACTGGCTGCCAAATATAAGGGGGATAAAACTCAACCCCTTCCAAGTAATTCACAGTCCATGCCGGTTAAGATTTACCCTGTACATGGCCAATTTAATTGTCATAATCTTAACCCTGTACATGGCCAATTTAATTGTCATAATATTTAGCCAGTATCTGTTGCATGCTTTCGAACATGAACATGAGAATAAGGATAAGATAACAAGTTCTTCTGAATGGAATTATGTCCAAGAGATTGTTTTTGCTGTAAAATTGCCCCGATTTGAGAGATTTTTTTTTTAAGTGGGCTCTCTCATTATTGTAGGATAATCCATATTTAACTCTGGAAGTTTTTAAATCTGGACATTTGCCATCCATTTGAAAGTAGGGGGACTATGTAGTTTTGTCAAAGAATATTACTATCATTGTCATTGTTATTATGATAAAGCACAATGAGATTCATGGACATATCTTTGGTCTCCCTAACTTCTGGAGATGAAGTCATACCCTTTAATACAGATATCCATGCCAAAGCCTCCAATCCACATATACTCAGAGAGAATCAATTCTCAGTGGATTATAAGCTATGGTTTCGATATAATAAGTATGACTTCTTTTGATAATTCGAATTATCTTTGGAAAGAAAATAGATAAGTGAATATAATTAAAATTTAATAATATATTAAACACGCCACTTTTCTAAGAGTTACTTTTTGGGACCTCTACTATTTTGTTATTAGAATTAAAATGAATTATATTTTATTATGATGTGATATTGGAGAAGGTAGTAAGAACAATTATTATTATTATTTTTTTTGGTATATAGTATAAAGATTTTGAATGAATATATTTGACATAATTATAAATTTTTTTGGTGTATTTATAATTTAAATATAAATTTTGTTAAAAAAAATGGCTTTTTATAGGCACTTACCAAACACTAAGTGTAAAAATTTCCAAAAGCATTTTAAACAAAACAAAAATTAAATGAAGAATATTAAATAGTTAGAAACCATAAAATATTATTGTTATTCAAAATAATTTTCTTTTAATGTTTATATGATTGGTTAAAATATAAGAATGAGATTCTAAAAGAATAAAAAAAAGATATTACTTAATTTTATATTCATTTAATTTTATTTAAAGTAGTTTTTATAAGGAAAATAAAACTTTGGAATAATGGTTGCATAATAGTCCGTATTATATGGATGGAGAATATTTTAAAGAGATGTTAAATATAATATATATATAATTTTTTGATATATTTAGTGATTAAATAAATAATAATAATTTATATGAATTAATTTAAAATTATGATAGAGAATAAGAGAAAAATAGAAATTGAGAAAATTTTGCAAGTAGAAAAAGGGAAAAAAATGCTTTTAACATTAAAGATAATATTCTCATGGTAAGTTTAAGATTAGTTATAGTTGAGCATGGTGCTAATGTGAATGACAACAATATGAAATTTTAGGATTGGAGTAGATAATTAATATTCATACAATTCCTTGAGGTGGATAACATTAAAGTAGGAATGGAACTATGGAAAGGTAATAATGCCTACTGCTAATTTATGTGATGATACTAAAGGGCCTCTCTCTCAAGTGGCTAGTTCTCTTGAGGATATTGATAAATCGATTGAGAAACATGATTGGTATGGGTCATGGTGATGACCTATGTAATTTTAAAAGGGTGAGATGGGAAATTATGAACCAGAAGGCTCAAATAGGTGACAAGTGATAGACTGAGAAAATGTTTGAAGTTAAATACTAAAGGTAATAATTATTTACCATTGGCAAAGTAGATACATTTTGTGATAAGTTGAGGCTTAAAGGCTAATGGAAAAATAATTAATGTGAAGAGTAAGAAATTAATATGCCATTGAAGAGTTATGTATTTGGATTAGATTAGTCAACGTATTGGAAATGAAATAATGATGGAAATACGAGTAACAACTTAACTTAAGATTAAGACTGTAGATGGTGAAACTTGCAAGCGAAGAGACTATATCAAAATTGTAGCATACCAATAGTGTGGTTATGTCTGTCTTGTAAATTGGGAGCTTTCTTATTGAAATACGAGAAACTGATTATTGAAAGCAATTTCCATCTTGTTTAAAACGCAACACTAACATTTTTGATGAGGTAGCTTAGATCGTAGAGGGATGTTGAATAATCTTAATTCATAGTTAGTATTAATTGTTTATATAAGTAAATGAAACTAATTCATGATAAGAATGTTTATAATGTATTGTTGTTCTATATTTGATAAGTATTGAGATGATTTTTATATTAATGATGTTTCATGATGTGATGGTATGTGATAAATGAATATAGTTCTAATCATGTTCTAATGAGGATAATGATGCACGTGTTGTTCTTATTTAGTTGTTACAATAATGATGTTGTATGCTCATGATGAATATGATGTGCATAGGGATTATGTTAGATATCATTTTTGGGATTCAACTGCGTTAAGTAAGTCGTTCATCTATGACCATTTCCATGAGAGGTAGTCGTAACTGACTAATTTCTCATGATTTTTGAATTGTCCACTTAGCACTCAGTGCATCGGGTGATGCTCACAGGGGTGAAGAAGTGGGATTGAAACTAGTGAAATGAATCACATAGCGTCAATCATCACTTTCGGGGCTTGCACCCGGTAACCAGGACTTCCCTGGAGGTCACCCATCCCAAAAATCCTCTGGCTCAAGCACGCTTAACTGTGGAGTTTCCCCCACAATCAAGCCCACTTAGCTTGCTACCCCACTTAGGGATTATGTTGTTAGGGCATGTGATTAGTTTATTATGTGATGCCATGTCTTGATGATGACTTATGAGGGTATTTTATGTGGTAATCACATACAAATTTTATGACATGCATGAGCATGCAGTTCTTTACCATTCAGAATGTGGTGATTAACAATGATGTTATGTTTTCATGATGAAATGCAAGAGTTGGCATGTGGATTATTTTCTATGATACTATGATTATAACTAATGCATTGGTTGCATGTTGAGATGTGGTGACTGACAGGAAATCCATAAATGGGCCGAGAGGGCCAACTTATTTGATGATCTCATGGGAGCCCATACTTGCAAGGGAGAATATGTAACACCATATGGGCTGGGGACATACTCAATCAACACTACATATGCCTGTGGTTCCTTTGTCTTGTATAACACTTGATGGATAACTCTTGAGGGCATATGGGTCCATCTTGAGGACGCCAAGTGCCTGATATTGTAGGTGAAGAGCCTGGTATTGGATTGGAATGCCAAAGTATGGAAGGGGTGTAAGGACTTCGATGCCTGCGACTGTGCACCTTAGTGAGGGTTGAGGGAGTGGGCCAACCTTGTGAGATGCCCTGAGTCATTGAGTACTAGGACCAAATGCCTGCCTTGGGGCAGATGAGGTTTGAGACAGGCGCGAGCCTTGGGGCTAGCCTTAGGCTATGGTACAGACCGATGAGGCTTATGCCTGGTTCTGAAAGTGGGAAAAAGGATAAAGATTCCTTGAGATTTCCCGAGTGTTGTGTTGTGGAAAATTTCGACGCCTGCTGGTTATACTAGTTCAGCAGAGGATGTTGGGCAAACGTGAAGTAATAAATAACTAAATAATAACTTCGGGACGAAGTTCCTTAAAGAGGGAGAGTATGTAATGTCCCCTAATAATAATAAAAATAATAAATAAATAATATAATATTATATTATTAAATAAATTGTAAATAAATAATATTATATTATATTATTAAATAAATTGTAAATAAATAATAAGTCAATAATAGAAAATACATAATAAATAATAAAGAGAATAATAATAAATAAATAAATAAAATAGTAAATAATAAACTGGAGTTCTAAATAAAATAACAAATAATAAACTGGATTTCTAAATAAAAATATATAAAAGTAAACTATAAAAATAGTAAAAATAAGTGAAGTTAACAAAAGTAAAAAGGAATAAAATAAGAATGAGTTCAATTAAGAGAAACATTAAATTAAGTAGAACTTAAAATAAAGAAATAAAAGTTGCATGTTGACAAAGAGAATGTGTGCATGTGAGTCCCCTTTCCATTGTTTGGTCTATTTAATAGACATTGAGGAAGATGAGATTTATCATTCCTTTGAATCCATTCTCTTGGGAGAAAGGTATTGTGAGACAAAGGATTCCCTCGCAGTAGTAAGTTGATTGAGGGCTCAGGGGTGGCCAACTATAGAAAGGTTACATGCAGCTGAGCCTACGGTTGGGTGGAGAGTCATCCCCAAAACTTTGTTGTGGTTAGCGGGATTCAAATAGCGTTCTACTTCAGAGTCTCAAGTAAGGAATATCGTCATTACAAGTAAGTCATCTTTCCTCTTTTTTTGAAAAATTTATTCTAATTAGTTGAATAGTTTTTGTGTTGATTATTAATTGCATATTTGATATAATTAGTTGCATGTTAAATTTTGGGGTTGTTATAGTGGACATGGGAGCCACGACTGGCTAATATAACATGTTTTAAACATTATAAATTTGATCCTTATGATTGTCAACTAAAGGAGAGGAAAACCTTTTAGAACCACAATATCCAATGGAGTTTGATTCCTTGGAAAACCATGAACCCAACCCTGAACTTAAATGTTGAAGTTAATAAACTAGTGATAAACTATCAGTGGTAAACCTAATCGAGCCACTCAGTAACAATGAATTTATGAGATGTGATTAGAGGCAATGGTGTAAGCCTAATCGAACCACTTACTGATAGTTAATTTATGGGATGTGATTGAAGGTGGTGGAGGAGAAAATGGTTCCCTTTCCCCTAGTGCATCGAAGAAACATGCCTGCAACCTCTCAAACACACACAAGGACACTAAGAAGAAATATATAAAGACACATATGAAGAGTAAAGAGGATGGAGACTTTATTTGGTTGGTTCCCTGGCTCTTGAACTCTCTCTTGCTAATTAAGTTCACCCGTGTTCTCTCTTAGACAAAGTTTTTTCTCCCTTCTAAGTGTGCTTAATTGATCATTGGAGTGTGTGGGAGTTGTTGGGAAATGGTAGTAGAAGATAGAGTGGGTGAATCCCCTATGAACTATGTGTGAGTCCATCAAAAATATGTTTTGTAAGTATACAGATCAGTGGGATTCTTAATGGAAGGCTGAACCATTGTGGCGCTTGTTTTATAACTAATAAACCACCTAGACAAAGAATTATAGGTTATTGTGGTGCTTGTTGAGTAGTTGATAAATCACCAAGACAATGGACATCATACCCTTGTTGTGCTTGCTATGAAAAGCCAGCTAATAAACCACCTCGATAGTGGATTCCAACTCTTGAGATTGAGCAATACACCATCTGAATCTTGGGCGAAACCCAGTGAATGAACTCAAAGGAAATAACGAGCCAATATGGTTCTTAATACAAGGAAACAACTAATAAATCACCCTGATCCTTAATGTAGGTACAATCGATAAACCACCTTGGTGCTTGCCATTAGAGGGAAGTTGATAAACCACTTGAATAGTGGGCTCTATATTTTGAGTGTTAGACCAAGCCTTCGGTGGTGAATTCTGCGAGGAAGCATTTCCTCAAACATTGGATTTGGCTTGGGGGTGGTCAACTGCAAGAAAGTTGAAGTGTAGTTAGCCTATGGTTGGGTGGAGAGTGGAAGACCCTCTTTCAGTAGCCAACTAGTTTAAGATATATAGATAATTGTAATACAAATTTCATTTTTAAATCATGAATTGTGATGTTCATTGTTATCCTTATGAATAATATGAAATATTGTCTCTATGATTTTTAATGAATGTTTAGACTATGTTGTTCAACATTATGTTCATAATTGATATGTGAAACTGTGTGTTTCTGCTCTCTTAGATAGACAAAATGTATTATTGTATAGTTATGAGAACTTTTGTAATTATGCTTAGTTAATTGATAATAATAGCTCTTTGAATAAGTTAAACTAGTTGCAAGAGGTGAGTCATCCTCCTTAATCAGTTACCCACTTGCTGTAACAGTCGTAGGTTAAAAGTTCATGTAATAAATTTAATAAAGGAAAAATAATACCTAGTTCATGGGACACATATTCCAAGTTAAGTGTTGGGAGTGGGTGTTGATTTGGCTTATTATGGATAAGTAAATTGACAAAGGCATTAAAAAGGAAAAGAGACATTAATTAGCATTTTATTTATGAAAATAAAGGAAATTAGGAGAAAAGGAAGGTGAAAGGTCATAGGTTGAATGTGAGAAGGAAAATTAAGGAAAAATAATGAACATTGAAGAAAATAGAGGCCTCATTGATAAAAAGGCTTCTAAGGATCAATTCACAACCTTTTGCCAATTCAGTTTTGGAGATCTCTCTCTATTCTCTCTCTCTCACAGACTTAGTGATTTCTTGGAGCACTCTAGCATTGGATAAAGGAAGGTGTCAGAGTCCTAGGTCTAGGGATCTTGGTAATGTTACTCTTAATATGTCACTTGAGGTCATGTTAGTGTATTAGTTTTGTTTTTCATGAGTGTCATGGTATTAAAAGATTAAATGTATCAAAATGTCATAGAGTTAAAAGAGTATTTTTGTCACCATTTGAAATATAAGGTCACAAGGAGTCATGATTTGAATTTGTAATCATGAAAGTTTAGCTGTCATTATAAGGGAGTATAGGGATCAATGTAATCAAGTTTTGATTATCACATGCTTAGTATGGAAATCAAGTCTATATCAAACATAATCATGACAAGAGATTGGGCAGAGACTTGGAGGCGACTGTGAGTCAGTTTAATTGTATTTTCAACGGCAAGTCGCAATCTCAACAAAGAGGTAACGGTTAGGAGTACAGTCCTTATCTCTTCCCCAAGTGCTGTGAATTCATACATGCATTGTTTTTTCCTGATTAGCCATTAAAAATCGTGATCAACACCATTCACTCCCACTCCAGGCTATTTTGCATGTTTAATTGAGTTATTATCTTCATTCCTTGGTGCTTCGTTCTTTAGCATTTTCATCAGAGGATTTAGTTCAATTGATTTGATCAATGTAAAAAGGAGGCAGGGGTGCTGCGAGTTCAGACAATGGTACCTTTCTTGCATGTTGGTGTTAAAATCTCTCTCACAGGTGCAAATTCAGCTTAATTTTTATCCTTCACACTTGAAACAATTGTGATTAGAAGACAATATAGATCATGTAAAGCTTGTAAATAAAGTGAAATTTGTTGTCACTATGATTTTATGTTTTTGTTGTGTTTTATCCTAATTCGGCGTTGCATTTTCATCCCAAAGTGTTGTGAATCCACACACTGGATCATATCCCCTTCTTTTAAGCTTCCACTTTTGTGTTTTCACTGTGTAAACCTTGCATGCAATTGTTGTTTTAGCCTTAGGGACTGTAACCAAAGTTTTTCCCTCAAAATTTATGCCCAAAGGTGTATTAAAAACCAAAATTTCCTCTGCGTTGCGTTTTTGACTCTGTGCGTTGCGACTGTCCCTGGTCAAATTTATTATCAACAATTCCAAATTTATGAGTTCTATAGGGTTAATTTGAGAAAGTATGCATTTGTAAGTATTTATGTAATTGTTGGATGGTGTCCAAAAACATTTTCACAAGATTTGAAAGATAAAACACCCCCATTTGTTGCTTAGAAGGTTGTTCATAAACGTATTCAATTCATTGCCGCAAAAGTGAAAATATGTCAACACTAGAGGATAAAAAACACAAAGGGGGAGCCATTGTACATTTTGAACCACAGGACATCTAAAAAATTAATGCATATCAATCCATAAGTATGGATTTTGAACAAGTAGGGTGCATGAGATTTTGTGAAATAATTTAGTGTTATCATTTGCAGTTGACTATGGAATTTGCAAGAGGTTTTGATTGTGTGAAAGAAAAGGTGGGAAGCCTGACTTTTCTAATTTCGTCCTAAAAAATATCTGAGGCCACTGAGATTCCTTTAGGTGGAGAGGAGTGGTTCAAAGGAATGGATTTTGATTTGGTTGCCTTCAAGGATTTTCTCAAGCCTAAACACAGGAAAGGGTATGGTTCATATGTCCCAAGGAGTTATTTACATGATAATCATGGGAAACTGTTATAGGTCATCCAAAGGTACTTCACATGTGAGGGAAGTTTCAATATGGTGTATTACTATCACATTAGGCTCTTAATGCATTTCACTATCTAGAAAGCTATATGTTGTCCTATGAGATAATTCTAGGTCAATTAATCATGCCAAAGCATCGATAATGTTTTGTTTGTTTTAAATTGAGTTTTTGGATGACCAATGAATTAAGCAAATATGAAAAAATGTCTTTAAACATTTGATAATATTAACTATTAAGAAAGGGTCGTTTCTTTACTTCAAACAGTGATTTAATTTTGCATATGTGAAGGCAGAAACTGTAAGAAAATATGATCAGTTAAATTCAGATTGAATGTTTAATTTATCATAAATATGAAATACTGTCAAACAATGTTTAACAACTTAACAAAATATATTTAACGTTATGAAGATTACTAAAAATTAATTGATATAGAGGGACTTATACAAACAGATAGTTCAATAAGTCAATCTCTAAAATGGATTATAACTTCAGAGGATTTAAGATAGACTGAAACACAACTTTTTCTTACCTACTTATCTTCATAAAAAACAAATATATGCAGAAAACAAAATGAAATGAATAGTAGAAAAACTTACAAGGAGACAAACATATTAAAATAAATCCAGAATCCTTTTATTTATCATCAATGATAAAAAATCTCAAACACTTTTGCTTACAAATGCTCATCCAAGGGTGCAACCCTTAATAACTCAAATGGAGATTTATTTATACTAATTTCTATCACTTAGAAGTATCTAAACTGATTTACAAAAGTAGTATCAAATAGTAGGAAAACAAAAACTGATGAGTGATCTATCACTGCCTTTAATGAAACAGTTGATGATGTGGCCCAAAAATGATGCTGTGCTGGCACGTTGTTGGAGAAAAAAATTTACTCGATGGTTTCACACAAGTAATCCCATTTGTCTTGACATGGAATTTCTAGATTTACTAGTCTTCTGAAAACTTCATCCACTTCTGTGTATATTTCAAAATTAGGCTTTTTGATGAAGAGATGTTTGATTTCATGTTTAATTATCAAATCAAAATCTAAAGCTTCCATAAAATATTTCCCTGTCATATGCCCTTTAATTCCTGCAAACTTAGCTTTGTCAATGGTAATGGTGTAGAGCTTTTTGCAGTACTCCTCCAAGTTGATTAGTTTTTCATTGGGAGCTACTAATCCAGGCAATCCCCTCTGGTTTAGCATATTAAACTTAGTGTGAAATCTTTGGACAACAATGTCCAAAGTTTGACATTTAGTTTCTAATTGATTCAACAAATTCTTCTTCTGCAGTACTTTCTTTATCTCCAGAATAGTAGTTGTTATGTCTGTAATGTTGATATGCTCAAACTCTGCCCTGCTCTTTGAATTTAATACTTTAATCATGTCTGATGCCTCTGTTGGTTTCTGCTTGAGTGATGCCTTCTCTTGTTTAATGACTATTTTGCACATGTTGATTAATTCCTCGTGCTCGAAAATGATTTGAATGGATGGCCATACTCATGTCATTGCTTTGGCTTATTTTGGTCCAAATGCTCTCCTTGGCTTGGGCCAAGGTGTCTGCCATTAGAATCTCACTTTCTAACTTCTGAACCTTTAGTGCTAATTTGTGAGACTTATGCATTTCTTCCATGTACAGGGTGCCATTTTTTAATCTTTTGGGTTTCCAAGGTTCTAAAATTCTCCATAAGCTTTTCATTCTCTTGTTTATGTAAGGTCAAATCCTGCACAAGTTTGGCTAAATAATTTGTTGTTGATGTAGATTCCACTTTTGTTATTAAAGAGCTTGGCTATGTACCTGCAACTGTAATAGGCACTGCTGAAACTGGGATCATAGCAAGCTGAGTTGACTGTTCTTTTTCCTTAAGCAATCCTTCAATTTGTTCCTCCATTTTCTTTATCTGAATTTTATACTCAATGATGAGTTTTTGCATCTCTTTTCTATTTTGTTCACTCTCCTTTATTTTATTTGTCTGGGGGTCTTTTGGGGAAGGCAACTTTAGCTACTTTCCAAGAGCTGCAATGTCTGCATTCTTCTTCTTCAAAATATCTTCTATAGTTTACAATCCTTTGGGTCATACACAATCTTGACCACAATTTCTTCTAAACGCTTTAACTTATTGTCTTTAGCTAAAGAGGAAATTTTTTCTATTTTGAGTTGTGACTGTACATTTGAAAATGTTGTTCTAAATTTAGACAATGTCATAGCTGTATTAGTCATGGTAGAAAATAACATCTCTCCAGATTGCCTATGCATGTCCATTTGATCTATGGGATGAATCTGATTTTCATCAAATGAGAAAATTGTCTTCTTATAATCAGGTGGAGCTTTGGGAAAAGGGACTTGGGCTTGTAGAAAATCCATCTGCATCCTTACATTTTCACTATAAAAAGCAGTTAGTATTCTGTGTTGTGATGTAGAATTATGCTTCCAAAACTGACTATAAACTTTGGCCTTCAAGGTTTCATTTTTCTGTTTAATCTCCAAGAATTTAAAAAGACGATCTAATCATTTGATGTACTAGTTCCAACTGATTGAATGATCTCAAAAGGCTGTTGAGAAGCTGAAGAAGATGATGGAGTATTGGGAACACTCCCTTATGTTTTTGTAGACACCTCTACATATCCCAAGTCTATAATTTCTAGTTCTTTTTGGCTCTGCTCTATAGAAATAGTAAAGTCAATCTTCTACTTATTTTGCTGAATTATGAATTCTTTGACAATATTTACAGAAGTTGATGTTTCTTATTTGGGCCTTTTTTGCTGTTTGTCTTGGGAAATTGGAGTCTGTAGAGTAGATATGGAAAGGATCTGCTCCTCTGCCTCCTGTAATTTATTCTCTGTCCACTGATCCTGATTCATAAAATTTTCAATCTCAGGCCTAGGTGTATGATTGTATGGAGTTGTCTTCAACTCAACCCTTTGGTTTGAAAGGATGTTGAAAGGATCATAAGACCAAGTGAAGCTTGGCTGTAATTTCATTATTTTAAGAATGGCATCTGCCTCAATACCCGTTGATATGCCATTACATATAAAGGAGCCTATCTTTGATTTGATCTTAAACTGTGATTTTTGCTTCCTTGAAACAAAATGTAATTCATCCATGTTGATCATCTGCCTAATATATTATTCCAAAGAGAAAATTCTCATTGGAACATATTTGGGCAGTTTATATGGTTCCAACTCACATCCATATACTTGAATCTCTGTGTAATTCTGGTATAAATACCAGTCTCCAGTTTTAACCTAACAACTAAAATGAAGAATTATTTTGATGTCTTGGCCAATAAAGGGCTCATTCTGACTGCTAATAAGTTGGGAAGATGGATGGATAAATGAATCAATGAAGTATACAAAATAAAACTTATTTGAAATATATCTAACCAATTCTATCCAATGAATCACTCGCTGATTAATTCCCTGGTCATCTTGCTTATACAATGTGATGGGAAGTGAATCCCCCTGACGAAACAAAAACATATGAATAAGTATAGAGGTGTAATTAAACATTCCTTGGGTTGTTAAATTCATCAATTTTTCATGCATATTATCAGCCAAAATTGGATGTAATTGTACATGAATGCACATTGATGATCTTTAGAAAATATTGAAAAATAACCAAGGATGGGTTCATCTACTGTTTTGCAATTTGGATGACCTAATAAACAAGAAAATAATGATATGATGTGTCTGGTGGCCTCAGGAAACATGGAGGAGGGATAAGGAGGGTTTTTATTTGGAAATTTAGCATCATTAGGAAGGAAGGTTTCAAAAATTTGTGCTCTCTAAGGGAAATTAAGATTATGATATAACTCCATAAGAGCAGCTTGGGAGAAAAGGCTGAGAGAATCACTCTGTGGGATCAACAACATGTTGTTAATGGTCTCAGGAGTGATAGATATTAGAATGTTTCCATTCTGAGCTACCACTGCTCTTTTGATGAGATCATACATGGTTTGGAACCAGGTGACTAGGTCTGGGAATTCATGGGTTTGAGGGAATGAAAACAAAGGTGATAGGGACTCCTAGAATTTAATATCATCTTGCTAATCCAGATACTTCTGTTTTAACCATAGGTGCAATTCATGAAGTTCAAATTTGCACTCTGTATTAGTGATTTTGAATTATGTATCAGCTAAGGAGACATGGTCGAGATTGACAGGGGTAGAAACAATAGGGTTTTCCTCAGAGAGTGGTTTTTGGATTTTTCCCTTGGGGGCCATGTGATCTGCAGAGGAAAAGTAGAGGAATATGAATGTCATGCTAATAACAGAGGTAAGACAATCTACAAATGAAATCTCTATATGACAAGATGAAAAATAACTGAACTATTAACGTAATGTATCTCCTGTAAAACCTGAAATACAACACCAAATTGTAAATGAATCAAAGGTGGTATAAGGTATGGAGAGGTTTTATTTATAATTCTGCTTGAATTACCATTATGGGTGAATTTTAGGAAAGTATGACCATGGAGGTTTAATGTTAATGGTATAGTATATGGCAGGTGATAAAACGACTAGACAATAGTTATGGAGTGGGCCTAACGGGATAGGAAGGGCAACGATAAGGGAGCGGAATTTTAACAGTATGTGCAGGTGTTAGCCTTTTATTCAGAGTTGGGAAACTTTCGATGGAAAAAAGTCAAACACCGTTCGCGGGAGTCAAAACCGACGATGGGAGGAAAGTAGATTTCAGAGGGGGTAGGCGGCGGTAAATGGTTTGAAATTTTATAATATTAATTAAATGAAAATTTATGATAACTTCTTTTTTATGAATTTATGGAAGGAGGAACATGAATACTGGTATTAGAGTTTTGTGAATTTATGGAAAGAGAAGCTGTTAACAAGAAATGGGCAAGGGGGGTGCGAAAAGGCTTCCCTGCCATTGATTTGGCCGGGGAAGAGATCAACCGTCGGAACTTGCTCGATCCTTAATCATAATACGTCAAAAAATTATTTTCGCTTGCGAACTTTGGATAAAATGGAAAATGTGCTTTATTACTAGGTTAATGAACCACTAAATGAAAGCGATTAACTAATTTAACCTTTAATCACAATTTTAGGCACTTTTAAACAAGCCACCACTATTTTCTTTTCTTTTTATTCAAACTAATCAAATATTTTTTTTATTGCTTTTCAAACTATGCCTAACATTCTCAAGATCTTTGCCTTCATTTTTTAGAGAAATCTAATCCTAACATTTTAAGATATGAATAATTTATTGGTCATGAGTCCTAACACTTTTTTTGTTTTTATCTATTCATATTCAAACTTAACATTTTTTAATTTTCATTTTGTTCTAAAATGCTACCTTATCAAAACCAAATAATGTTACAACATCGGCTCTATATGGGGACTACTTCCTCCTGTAGGATGCAGAGAACAAGTAGATCCAAGTGCCTTCTCCTCGGGCTAATGGAGTCTTTGCTGAGAAAATAAATATAATTGAAATTTTAAACAAATCGGTATATGTACATTGATGAATGCGAATGACTCTTCTGCATCTTCAGTACTGGATGTACTGCTTCAGGTATCTTCCATTGACTGCAAATGAAGAAAAATGTCCTTCCAAGTTCCGCAATATGAAAGTATTTTTACCCTTGAATTCTGCAATACTAAAATGTCCAAACTAGAGGTTGTCAAATTTTCCATGTTTTCCTCTTTCTTCCCTCCTAGCATCCCATATCAATACCAAATCTCCTTCCCTAAAATCTCTTTCTCTAGATTTTCTATCAAAGAGACTTTTCATTTTGTTCTAATATTTCCAGCTTATATTGAATCTCATCTCAGTTTTCATTTAGTTCAATGATTTGATTGATATTCCTAGAAAAATCATCAGGTTCTTCATTAACTTCTTGTAAAAATTTCAAAACAGGGAAAGCTAGATTTGTAGGAAAAAATGCTTCTTTACCATAAACTAACTAAAATGGAGATTTGCATGTAGATCTTTTTGGAGATATTCTATTAGCCCAAACTGCTTAGATGAGGTGATTTTCCAAATTCTTCTTATGATCTTCTAATGTCTTCTTGATTACCTTGACCAAACTCTTATTTTATGACTCTACTAGACCATTTCCCTTTATATAGTAAGGAGTAGAATGATGTAATAATATTTGATACTTTTGACATAATTCAATCATTTTCACACTACTATATGCTGTTGCATTATCAGTTACTATATATTGATGACATCCAAATCTGGACATAATTTGTTCTTCAACGAATTTGATCACTGCAGTGTCTATGGAATTTCTAATTAGAATGGCATCTACCCATTTGTTGAAGTAATACATTGCAGTTAGTATCCATCTATTTTGGTTGCTTGATGTTGGATGAATTTCCCCTATAAAATCCAATCCCCACTGTAAGAAAGGTGCTGAAACTAGTACTGGAACCAAAGGAAGTGCTGCAAGTTTTTGCTTTCCAGCAAACATTTGACATGGAATGAAAATTCTAACCTTTGCTCCTACTTGTGAAAACATATTAGGCCAATAGAATCCTACTCTCAATATTCTATATGTTGTATCTCTCTAGGCATAGTGTCCACCACATATACCTGCATGAAAATGCTCAATAATTCCCTCTGTTTCACTTTCTATCAAGCAAAGCAAAAGGATATTGAGTGGATCCTTCCAGTATAAATTTGCATTGATGATATAATACTTTTCAGCTTTTAACTTTAGTGTTTTACATTGATTCTTTGAAAATTTACTAGGACACTCAAAGTTAAGAAGAAAATGTACAATATCAGAATGCCATTCTGACAGCAAGAAATTTTCATCAATATGAACATGGAATAATTGATTTGAAGATGAAGGTTCTTGTGTGTTCTTCCTTTCTGAATCTTGGGAAGGTTCTTGTGGATTCTCTTCTTCTGCATTTAAAGAAGGTTCTTATGGATTCTCCCCTTGAGAGTTTGGAGAAGATTCTTGTGTATTCTTTCCTAAAATTTCAAAAACAAAATTTATCCTAAAAAAATTGCAATTAGATTTAGCTAACAAATTTTCCAAACCTTGACCCTTTACTAAATTTGTAGTTTTGATTAAGATCAAATTCAAGGATTTGGGTAATCCATCTTCTTCTTCTCCCATTAGTATCTGGTTGAGTAAGGACAATTTTTACAGCACTGTTGGGAACATAAGCAGTAATGGTTGAGCGGAGGAAATAAATTATGAAGGAATTTAAAGCCTGGACTAGGGATTAATCTTGTTTTTCAATAATTTCATACTTAAGTTCTACGTCTCTCGTGACTTTATTGAAAAAGGCTATAGGTTGATCATCACCATATTCATTCTTCTGTAAAAGGACAACATCTAAAGTGGTTTTAGAGGCAAAGGAAAATATACTAAAGGGTTCAGAATAATTAGGGATAGCTAAAGTTGGAGCTTCAGAGATGGCCTTTTTAATCTAGTCAAAAGAATATCTAGCAGGTATGGCCCATTTAACTTCATGATTCTTCTATAGCATATCAGTGATATCCTTAACTGTTTCAGCATAGTTAGAAATGAATCTCCTCAGGAAGTTAATCTTTCCAAGAAAAGCTTGTATCTCCTTCTTATTCCTTGGCAATGAAAGTGCTTGGATTGTTGATACCCTTTTAGGATCAACCACCACTCCTTCCTTAGAAATTATGTGACCAAGCAATTTTCCTTCTATGATAGCAAATACAAACTTCTTGGGATTGAGTGGTATCCCAAATTTTCTACACCTGTCAAAAAATTTCATCAAGCGTTTTAAATGTTTTTGATCTGAGTTATAAAAGACAGTAAAGTCATCAAGATATATAACAAAAAATTTGTTTGTCTTACCCGCAAAATCTAAGTCCATAGCTCTCTGAAATGTTGCTCCAACATTTGTTTATCCGAAGAGCATCCCGAAATACATAAATGTACCCCAAGGAGTGGTAAAAGAAGCCTTCTCTCTGTCTTCTGGACTCACCATTATCTGGTTATATCAAGAGAAACCATCAAGCATTGAAAGTCTATTTGCACCTGAAACTTTTTGAAGCAACATATCCATTTTGGGTAATGGGTAGTTGTCTTTTAAGGATGACTTTTTTAAGTTTGTGAAGTATACACAAAGTCTGATTTCCCCATTCTTTTTCCTAACAAGAACTAAATTAGCTACCCAATCTGAGTATCTTAATGGAACTATTATTTGAGCATCAATTACCTTCTTAAGTTCTTTCTCTATGGTAGGGAGCAAGACTGGATTGATTCTTCTTAATTTTTTCTTATAGGGTTTTGCTTAAGGTTTTAATGGAATTTTAAGCTCAATGAGAGATGTATCATAAGTTTTTAATTCAATATAAGACCAAGCAAAAACATCCTTATAATTTTTAAGAAGTTTCAGATATTCAATTTTTACTTCTTGAGGTAGAGATGCACATATTTTAATGTTCTTGATATCTTCAGGTGTTCCAATGTTAGTTTCTTCAATATCCTTTTCAGGTGAATTTGATAGTGGATTCTTGGGAACATTATTTTGGTCAAATAACTTTTCTAGAGGGACTAGACCTCTAGGAATAAAATTGTTTGACAATTGAAAGATGTTATGGTAAACCATATTTGAATTTAAATCATAGGTTTCATTTTCTTTATTAATTTCATTCATATATGATTGATCTTCTTCAATTTTCAAAACAAAGAATTCATCAATAACCCGTAGAAAATATATTAATTGTTCTTCATATTCAAATATTTTCCAGTATTTTAGATTGTTAGGAATAGATGGCCTATATTTGACTTGAATTTGATATTGCACTTACATTTGATCAGGAATTTTAAATGAACTAGCTGAAATAGCTAGAGTCTGCATGAATGTTCTCATTTATAGGGATAGTTGTAATATTAAATGCATGAAATAAATTTTCCACTGAATCCAAAACCTCATTTATGTAAGACCTAAGCCTAGGATGCTTTGTTTGGCAAAGGTTCCTAACTTGTCTAACTCTAAGTTCAGAGTCACTGAAAACACTTAGATTCTGCACTTTAAGACTTCTAGCTAGCTCCAAACCTAGAATAAAAGCTTCATACTCCACAACATTATTAGTAACATCAAAATCAAGCTTGCAGGATTGGTTTATATATATATATATATATATATATATATATATATATTAATTTTATGGTGAAATTAAAACAACACAAGCTCCAACTCCATCTTTTGAACGTGACCCATCAAAATGCAGTTTCCAAATATTAGTTTTGACAGTTTTTGGGGTTTCTACAACATCTTCAATTTTAAGTTGAAAAATCTGTAAATTATTTGAGGACAATTGGAAACAACCAAAATCTTGGTCAACTGCATATATGGGATGATTTCTAGCTTGATCTGCTTTGCAAAAAATATGGATGAATCTGACATAAGGTTTTCACCCCCATATACAGGAATTGTAGAAAAAGACATATCCATTTGAAGGCTCCCTCGTAGCTTAGCACAACAAGATATTGATAGAACCATTCCAAAATTAGGAGGATATCAATGACAACAATGTCCAAAAATACACTTTTCACATGTATTTGGGCTAAGGTTACCACTAAGGGTACTCCTTTAGAATCAAAGGTATATAGGTCATGGTAAGATTGAGTAATTTCCAAATTTAACTGATCCATAATAACCTTTGGCATAAGATTATGTGAGGCTCCATAATCTAACATACAGTTATATAACAAAGAATTGCGTGCTTTCAAAGTAACATAAAAAGGTGGCACTGTTTCATCTATCATGTCAGAGCTTGGACCAAATAATTCTGAGGGTTTTTTTTATCTTGTAGACTAATAACATCCCCTTCAATATACACACTTGAGTTTTGAATCCATTTTGTGACCTGATTTTTGTATCCAAGGTTCTTTGAAAGTTCTGATAATGGGATGGGAATTTTGACTCTCTCTAATTCCTTTTCAAAATTAAAACCAGTCAAAACAGTTTTATCAATTGAAGTAGTATCAGAAGGATGATTTAGAGGTTGAATGATTATTGTTTAAGTTTCAATAGATTTTATCTGTGGTTCAATTATGACAGGATTTTTAGGAGGCCTTCCAGGACCTACCCTTTGTCTTAAATCATACCTCCTATTTAGTTCAACAATTAAAAATTCTGAGAAGGCTTGATATTTAAACACTTGAGAATTTTCTTGACCCTCCTGGGATGTTTGATTTCGAGGGATAAGGACAATAGCAGTTTGAATAGATGTATTCTCAAGGTTGTTAATATCTTCTGTGATCGAAAGAGTATTATCATCAGGCTGTTAATCATCAATTAACATAGGATGTGGTATTTGCTGATCATTATTAGGTCTTTGAAGAATTTGAAGCTGAGGAGCTTTCTTAAATTGAGCTTGAGTTTGTGTTTCAGGTCTAGCAACAGTTTGCTGGACTGTTCTTGGTTGAGTTTCAATTTTAGAAATCCTATTAGAAAGGTTCCAAAGTAATGATGTAATCTCATCTATCGTTTGATCTTTTATTTTATTTTATTTTATTTGGAAGAAGAAGATGCTTCTTGATTAGCTTTCATTTTTCTTTGAGCCTTTTCAACTTTGGATTTAATCTTAGTTGAAGCAGATATTTTAGCTTCAACTTCAATGAGATTTGTTTGCATGTCTTCTAAGGTATGAGAAGTTCTTTCCCTTAGCATGACTGCGAAATCATCTTTAAAGGCTTTGGAAAACCTAACCTTTGTTGCTGCCACTAGTGGTTTATAGTCAGCAGGCATTTTATGATAAATTTTGTAAATCTCTTTATGAAATCAGATACCGATTCACCATAATTTCTCTTAAGTTCTTCAAATTCTGTCAGAAAATAAACAAGATCCTTTTTAACACCCCATTGATTCTTAAAAATAGTGGTTAATTCTTCCCAAATTCGAATAGAGTGTGCCCTCAATTGTCTAAACCAGATCCTAACATTTCCTTCTAACGATTGCACAAACAATCTCATATATACATTTTCATGTTCTATATTCATATTGTCAACAAAGTCTAATAATGTTGCTAAATGGTCTTCAACAGATAAATCAGTTTCCACATTAAACATTTGAAGATGTTTTAAGTATCCATCAGGAAAGTTGTTTAATATGTTTGGAAGTTGTAAAGAAGCATATCTTGCTTGAACAATAGGCTGAAAAGCAGCCATACTTTGTGATGAATATGAAGAGGATTATGAGGTGGTGGTTGTGGAAGATAATGAGGTAGATGTAGAAGATGAAGTTGTGTAAGATGGTGGTGAATATGGAGGGGTAAAAGAAGGTGGTGGAAGAAGTAAAGTTGAAGATATTCTTACAGATCTCAAAGGTGCACGAATGACCAACTTTTGGACCTTTGATTCTTCTTCGTTATGTTCAAATAAAGGGTTTGAATATAAGGAGAAGAGATCTTCTAGTTGGGTAGAGGTAGATGGAAAATAATAAGAGGTTGGAGAAATGAAATCAGTAGGTTTGAATTCAGGTAAGTGAAAATCCAATTCCTTTTCTGATATAGGAGATTCAGAAGGTGCTTCAAGTACTTGATATGATTCTAATGAATGTACCAAAAGATCATATTGGAAATCAACCGCTTTAAAGATCAATTCATGTACCCTAGGTGGTATATCTTCTGAATTTAAAGGAATAGGTTCAGATCTAAAATGATCAGGAACTGAGGTGGCCTCCCGTTGAGGAGGAATAGTTGAATAAGGGGTTTGAAGTCTTCTTCTTGAAGAGGCTTGTCTTATCAGTCTCTTTGGATCTGAAAAAGGTAAAACAATCTCAGAATTAGAATGAGACCTGGTATGTCTTGAAGGAGCCAAATTTTGGTTTTGTGAAGTCACTAGGTGAAATATTTTAACCTTACTAGAATTTTATTCACCTATAAAGGAATAGGAATATCGTTGTCCCAGGGAAAATGGATCAAATTTCATATCCCCAGCAATAACACCAATCTGATGTTGTCCTTTGAGATAGTTCTAGGTCAACTAATCATGCCAGAGCATCTATAATGTTTTGTTTGTTTTAAATTGGGTTTTTGGATGACCAATGTATTAAGTAAATAGAAACATATGTCTTTAAAATTTTGATAATATTAACTATTAAGAAAAGGGATGTTGCTTTAATTCAAACAATGATTTAATTTTCCATATGTGAAGGTAGAAACTTTAAGAAAATATGATCAGTTAAATATTTATATTGAATGTTTAATTTATACAATGTTTAACAACTTAACTTAATATATTTAACTTTATGAAGATTATTGACAATTAATTGATATAGAGGGACTTATAAAAATGGATAGTTCAATAAGTCAATCTCTAAAATGGATTATAACTTCATAGGACTTAAGATAGACTAAAACACAACTTTTTCTTACCTACTTATCTTCATAAAAATCAAATATATGCAGAAAACAAAATGAAATGAATACTAGAAAAACTTATAAGAAGACACACTGATTGAAATAAATCCATAATCATTTTATTTATCATCAATGATAAAAAAATCTCATACACTTCTCCTTAGAAATAATCATCCAAGGGTGCAACCCTTAATAACTCGAATGGAGAGTTATTTATACTAATTCCTATCACTTAGAAGTATCTAGACTAATTTACAAAAATAGTATCAAATGGTAGGAAAACAAAAATTGATGTGTGATTTGTCATTTTCTTTGAGGAAAGAGTTGATAACGTGGCCCAAAAATGCCGCTGTGTTGGCATGTTGTTGGAGACAAAAAGTTACTCGATGGTTTTAGACAAGTGATCCCATCTATACTGATTTGGAATTTCCAGATTTACCAATCTTCTGAAAACTTCATCCACTTTTGTATATATTTCAAAAGTAGGATTGTTGATGAAGATATGTTTGATTTCATGTATAATTATCAAATCAAAATCTAAAGCTTCCATAAAAGATTTCCCTGTCATATGGCCTTTAATTCCTGCAAACTTAGCTTTGGCAATGGCAATGGTGTAGAGATTTTTGCAGTACTCCTCCAAGTTGATCAGTTTGTCATTGGGACCTACTAATCCAGGAAATCCCCTCTGGTTTAGTAGATTAAACTTAGTGTGAAATATTTGGGCAACAATGTCCAAAGTTTGACATTTAGACTCTAATTGATTCAACAAATTCTTCTTCTGCAATACTTTCTTGATCTCTAGAATAGTAGTTGTTCTGTCTGTAATGTTGATATGCTCCAATTCGCCCCAGCTCTTTGCATTTAGTATTTTAATCATGTATGATGCCTCTGCTTGATTTTGCTTGAGTGCCGCCTTCTCTTGTTCAATGACTATTTTGTACATGTTGATTAATTCCTCTTTCTCTAAAATGATTTGTATGGATGGCAATACTTCTATCATTGCTTGGCTTATTTCGGTCCAAATGCTCTCCTTGGATTGGGCCAAGGTGTCTTCCATTAGAATATCACTTTCTAACTTCTGAACCTTTACTACTAATCTATGAGACTTCTGCATTTATTCCATGTACAGGGTGTCAATTTTTTATCTTCTGAGTTTCCTAGGTTCTTAACTTCTCCAGAAGCTTTTCATTCTCTTGTTTCATTAAGGTAAAATCTTGCATGAGTTTGGATGAATCAGCTGTTGTTGATGTAGATTCCACTGATGTTGATGAAGATCATGGCTCTGTACCTGCAACTGCAATAGGCACTGCTGAAAATGAGATCATAACAAGCTGAGTTGACTATATTTTTCCTTAATAAATCCTTCAATTTGTTCCTCCATTTTCTTTATCTGAATATTCTGCTCAATGATGAGTTTGAGAATCTCTTCTCTATTTTGTTCACTCTCCTGTATTTCCTTTGTCTGTGGGTCTTCTGTGGAAGGAAACTTTAGCTGCTTTCGAAGAGCTGCAATGTCTGCATTCTTCTTCTTTAAAATATCTTCTATAGTTTACAATCCTTTGGGTCATACCCAATCTTGACTACAATGTCTTCTAAAGACTTTAACTTATTGTATTTAGCTAAAGAGGAAAGTTTTTCTATTTTGATCTATGACTGTACATTTGAAAATGCTGTTCTCAACTTAGACAATGTCATAGTTGTATTAGTCATGGTAGAAAAGAGCATCTCTCTAGACTTCATATGCATGTCCATATGGTCTATGGGATGAATTTGATTTGCATCAAATGAGAAAATGGTCTTATTATAATCAGATAGAGCTTTCAGAAAATGGAATTGGGCTTGTAGAAAAGCCATCTGCATCCTTCCCTTTTCAATATCAAAAGAAGTCAGTAGATTGTGCTGTGATGTAGAAGTTTGCTTCCAAAAATGACTATAAACATTGGCCTTCAAGGTTTCATTTTTCTGTTTAATCTCCAAGAATTTAGAGAAGACGTTCTGATCATTTGATGTACGGGTTCCAATTGATTGAATGATCTCCATAGGCTCTTGAGAAGCTGAAGAAGATGATGGAGTATTGGGAGCTCCCTCCTGCTATTGTAGATACCTATACATCTCCCACGTCTACAATTTATGGTTCTTTTTTGCTCTGCTTTGTAGAAAGAGTAAAGGCAATCTTTTGCTTGTTTTGCTGAATTATGAATTCTTTGGCAATATTTACAGAAGTTGATGTTTCTTCTTTGGGCCTTTTCTGTTGTTTGTCTTAAGATATTGGAGTCTGCAGAGTAGATGTGGAAAGGATCTAGTCCTCTACCTCATGTAATGTATTTTCTATCCACTGATCTTGATTCATAAACTTTTCAATATCAGGCCTAGGTGTATCATTGTATGGAGTTCTCTTCAACTCAACCCTTAGGTTTGAAATGATGCTGAAAGAATCATAAGACCAAGTGAAGCTTGTCTAGAAACTCATTATTTTAAGAATAGCATATACCTAAATCCCCGCTAATCTTCTATTGCATATAAAGGAGCCTATCTTTGATTTGATCTTAAACTGTGATTTTCTCTTCCCTGAAACAAAATGTAATTCATCCATGTTAATCATCTGCCTAATATATTCCAAAGAGAAAATTCTCATTGGAACATATTTGGGCAGTTTATATGGTTCCAACTCATATCCATATACTTGAATCTCTGTGTAATTCTGGTATAAATACCAGTCTCCAGTTTTAACTCGATCACTCAAATGAAGAATTATTTTGATGACTTAGCCGATTTTGGGCTCATTCTAATGTTGGGAAACTGGATGGATGAATGAATCAGTGAAGTCTACAAAAGAAAACTTATTTGAAATATATCTAACTAATTCTGTCTAATGAATCACTGACTAATTAATTCCTTGATCATCCTGCTTGTACATTGTGATGGGCAGTGAATCCCCTTGCTGAAACAAAAACATATGAATAAGTACAGAGGTATACTTAAACATTCCCTTGGTTGCTAAATTCATCAATTTTTCATGCATATTATCAACCAAAAATTGGCTATAACTGTACATGAGTGCATGTTGATGATCTTTAGAAAAGATTGAAAAAGAACCAAGGATGGGTTCATCCACTATTCTATCATCTGGATAACCTAATAAACAAGAAAGTAATGAGACGATGTGTTTGGTCGCCCTAGGAAACATGGAGAAGGGATATGGAGGGTTTTTCCTAGGCAATTCATCATCATTAGGAAGGAAGGTTTCAAAAATTTGTGCTGTCTGAGAGAAATTAAGCTTATGATATAAATCCATAAGAGAAACTTGGGAGAAAAGGCTGAGAGAATCATTCTGTGGGATCAACAACATGTTGTTAATGGTCTTTGGAGTGATAGATATCAAAATGTTTCCATTCTGAGCTACCACTGCTCTTTTGATGGGATCATACCTGGTTTGGCACTAGGTGACTAGGTCTGGGAATTCATGGGTTTGAGGGAATGAAAACAGAGGTAATATGGACTCCCATAATTTAATATCATCTTGTTGATACAGATACTTTTGTTTTAGCCACAGGTGAAATTCATGAAGTTTGAATTCGCACTCTGTGTGAGTGATTTTGAAATATGAATTAGCTAAGGGGACATGGTCAAGATCGACCAGGGTAGAAACGACAAGGCTTTCCTCAGAGATTGGTTTTCGAATTTTTCCCTTGGGGGCCATGTGATCTGTAGAGGAAAAGAAGAGGAATATGAATGTTATGTTGATAATGGATGCAAGAAAACCTCTACAAAATAAATCTCTATTTCACAAGATGAAAAATAGCTGAACTGTTAATATAATGTATATCCTGAAAAACCTGCAATATGACATCAAATGGTAAATGAATCAAAGGTTGTAGAAGGTATGGAGAGGTTTTATTTATAATGTTGCTCGGATACTGTTATGGGTGACCTTTAAGAATATATGACCATTGAGGTTTAATGCTAACGGTACAGGAGCTGGCGGGCGATGAAAATGCTAGACAACGGTTATGGAGCGGGCCTAACAGGACGAGAAGGGCAACGATAAAGAATCAGAATTTTAACGGGATGTAAAGGTGTGAGCCTTTTATTCGACGTTGGGAAACAGTCTGTGGACAAAATTCAAAGACCATTGGCGAGAGTCAAAACCAGCGATGGGAAGAAAGTAGATTTCAGAGATGGTAGATGGTGGTAAATGGTTTTGAGTGGTTTGGGGGGGGGGGGGGGGGGGTCGAAGTGTTGCGGAGGTGACACGTCGATGAGGGCCCACCATTATAATACTACATTTCAGAACCCCTCCGCAGTTAACAAGAAATGGGCAAGGGGGTGCGAAAAGGCTTCCCTGCCGTTGATCTGGTCGGGGAAGAGATCAATCATCGGAACTTGCTCGATCCTTAATCATAATATGACAACAATTTCTTGTCGCTCGCAGACTTTGGATAAAAGGAAAATTTTTCTTTATTACAAGGTTAATTAATCGCTAAATGAAAGCGATTAACTAATTTAAATATAATTTAAACTTTAATCAATTTTTTTGGCGCATTTAAACAAGCTACCACTATTTTATTTTCTTTTTATTCAAACTAAGAAAATATTTCTTTTATTGATTTTCAAACTATGCCTTACATTTTCAAGATATTTGCCTTCAGTTTTAGAGAAATCTAATCCTAACATTTTAAGATACGAATAATTTATTGATCGTGAGTCCTAACATTTTTTTCGTTTTTATCTATTCATATTCAAACTTAACATTTTTTAATTTTCATTTTTTTCTAAAATGCTACCTTATCAAAACCAAATAATGTTACAAAAATATGAGCCTTGCCTATTATTTGTTTAGGATTTTGAGAAGATGGTTGATCGAGTGCAGATAAAAGGAAGTCAAGTGGAGGCCAGTTTATTTCATTTTTCATTAACTAAGTTTTTGGTAATGAAGGAGCTTGTGAAGAAAGAGCATACATGACAGGAATTCTCAGTCTCTTCAGGTTGGGAAACACAATCTTCAAACAATCAAAAGACCAAGAAAGAAGCTCCTTCAGTTGTGGTTAAGAAAGGTTCACCTGCAGCAAGTTCAGTCAAGAAACATTTGACCAAAGTAAAATTGGATGGTAAGAAAAATGCTAAGAAAATACAATTTTCCCCAAAGGTAAAGAAGGTGGTAAAGGTGACTAAAACAAGATTTGTAGCTAAGATATTACCTGTGGTCCCTCCATCATCTCCTATTCAAATCATGGAATCAAAAAGCACACAAAGAGAGGTGGAAATGATGAAAAATACCAGCAAATTAGGGATTTACAAGATCAGTTGGACAAGGCCCATGTGGCAATGAATTATTTGCAGTAGGAGAATAGGGAGCTTAGACATAAAGTGTCTCAAGAAACTATCCATTATAGAAGAGAAGAACCATCAAAGGAACCATTGAAACATGTTTCCAAAGGTAGGGGTGGCGATTGATGTTGAAAATATGAAAGATCCAATTCAATATTCAAGGAGACCTAAGACTAGGTCTATTTCCAAGGTGATACAAGAAAAGGATATTGTGAAACCTATGGTTTTTGATTATCAAAAGGAATATGAGAAGCTACTGGAGTAGCTTGAAGGTGTACAACATCAAGTGAACCAACCTGCAGAGAAAAACCACAGGGATAAGATGGTATTATTTAAAGAGTTAGAGGCTGTTTGCCAATCCTTGACAAATCTAGGTATAAAATGAAGTGGAACTTATCTCTGCATAGGCAAGTGAAGAATTTATATGTACAAAACTTGGTCCTGAAAACAAGACTTGGGTTGGTGAAGAAAGAGCTTACTGAAGTTAGAGAAGTTGGAGGAAAGAGGAAGAGAGGTAAGTTGGACTTGCTGGCAGAGGCTAGTAGAAAGATGAAACTCTAGCAAGAAACCTCAACCCAACCCTGAAAACTTCATTTTCGGCTCAAAAGATCAAAAAGAACAATTTTTGATGAAAATAGGAGAATTGCAGCAATGAGCTTGTTACGCTTTCCATATGTAAATTTTGGTAACTGTGGGATGGTGAAGTTAAGGTTTTGCTGTCATAAGGGATTTATATGAAGTTTCCAACACCCATTCTAAGGTTTCCAGCATTTCGCATTGAGGAAAATGTCACCAAGTTTTCAGTTTTTGGAGGCGTTGCGAAAACAAATAGTGCGCTACGAAAGTGGGGTACAAGCCAAAGGGAGGTCTGCAGGTGTTTTGAAACATTTTCAGGAGGTCCATCACCCTTATAGGAGCATTTTAGGCATACACAGCTGCTTCATTTTTTCATATAGGAGCCATAACCATATAAAGCATGGGAGTCACTTCGTTTTGCTGTGAATCTGCCTAATGCACTGCGAATCTGGACTGTCAGCCTTATTTTGTCTCAAAATTCGAATTTTTGAATTCTAGTAATAGTTTTGAGCATGCAAATAGATGGAAAGTTATCTCAGGGATTGTGTTTAATTTTTATTGGTCAATATTATAAGCTAGCGATTTTTTAAACTTAGATTGCTGTAAGGAAAACAATTCCTATTTTTAAGTATATGCACCATATTTTGAATGTATCTAGTTAGAGTTGGTTTTGCTCAATGAATTTTATCACCTAGAATAGGATATCGAATGTTTGATGATGTATAAAGATAGAAAAATCGTTGTAAACGTCCTGTTGGTTGAGTTTAGAGAAGAAGACCTTTGTGCACTGTATTTTTGAAGACTTTTTTCCAGTGAACGAATGGAATAACAGGTGATTTGCAAGGATTCTCGTGTCCGGATTTTGGTGGTTTTTGATCCTTTTAATTGTAAGTTCTCTTATGTGTTTTAATCCCTTTAATGTGCATATTTATTTCTTGGAAAAAACTAGATGATTGATTCAAAAGTCATCATTATATATGCTCTAATTAGTTTGCCAAGTTATTAATGTTTTCAGCTTTAAAAAAACACTTTAGAATTCATTCATTGTTCGATGCTCTATTGTGTTTTTATTTCACCTTTTATTCCTTCACCTCCTACAAAAATTTGATCTAAAACTATTACCAAAGTTGCCTACCTCTCCCCTATGGAGAAACCCTTTATTTTCCCAACATTACACTGGACAAAATCAGATTTAAACATGACTCCATGCCCAATGGATTTGACCCTTTTCTTATCAACATACCTCTAAAATCAAAATATTTTTTTAGCTTACTACCTAGCCTAATATCCTATTTGTTGAGTAAACTAAGTGATAGATCCCTCTCTAGGCTAGAAGGGCTAGATTCTGGCCTAAAGTTGTTTGTGGTTGCCTCTGCCATTTTTCTCCTCAACCTAGGAAAATCACATAGTGCTAATAGAAGGCAGAGGAAGGACAATAAAGTAAAGGGAAGCAAAGAACAAGAAAGTAAGAGTTGTATCAAGCGGCTACAACAATATTACTTGTAGGTATCGAGTTCAATGTATAATTTCCTTGCTAGTTTTGTCATGAATGGTATATGCATGTGTGTATTTTGTTCTCTTGCTATCATTGGCACGGGTTTTTCCAAGTGTGATAGTGGTTTTCAGCCTTGCCTTACCATTTCTGGATAGCCATAGTGTGATGGGGTTACTTCATTCGGTTGAGCTGGATTGTTGGATGGTTTTGGAACTAGGTGAGGTGGTCTTAGGAAAATTCCCAAGGGCCTACGAATCCCTTGACCGGTAATGGCGGGATACACGATAAAGCCTGAGGGTGGACATGGGAAAATTACTCAAGGTATTGGTGAAGAAATATGGAGGCATCCATGCTTGTTTAAGGCCTAGTGATCCCTTGACCAATTTTGTCGGGATTGGGATAAAACTTGGTAGTGTATGTTTATGGTTTGGCCTAGGAATCCCTTGACCGATAATGATGGGATTGCGATAAAGCTTGGTTGTATATTTGAGGGTTTTGAGCTTAGAAATATCTTGATTGGTAATGGTGGGATATGTGGTAAATCCTGAGGTAGCCCTAGATGTTTTGTTGTGAGTCCCACTTTCATGCTTGGAATATGGAACAAGGGTGATTAGATGAAATAAAGATTTGGTTCAACCCAATCTATGGTAGGGTGGTACGTGGATGTCCCTGACTTGGTTGGATTTTCATATGTTAATAAGAGATACATTCCTCTTGTATTTCATGATTATTTATACTTGTTATTATGTGGCTTTGATGGTTGTTCTATCACTGTTATTATTTTGGTTATATGCTGATTATAAGCATGGTTTTATGATTGATTTTAGTTATGGCTCTTAATATGTTTTGATTGATAAATGAATGGCTATTGAATGCGTGACTTAATAAATGTTATTGCAGCTATTATGAGAAGGCATTCGATCTTCTTGGTGATTTTCAGATAAGTATCAGACCCCTATGTTCAGATATGCATTTATAGCCTGTAGATTACATGTTCAAAATGTGTTTGATGAAATGATTGTCATGGTTAGGATTGGTTAGTTCAAGTCATTAAACAAGTTTTATGTTAAAGGTTTTGTATTTATTCCATTTATTATTTTGGAAATTTTCATCAAGTTCTGGGCAGAGGTCTGGAGACTAGCCCTGAAAATGTGGCTTAGATCTTGCAGTCACAGGCACAAAACTGGGAGAGAAATACCGCAGTCTCTCCCTTATAGGATTATGCATGCGACTGGAGGGTTACAGTCAAATTTATGCAGTTTTTTGCAAGTCTCTAGGAGTCCAGGTCACTGAAAAAGAAGTTTAACTTAGGGTTTGGGCACCTGGAAGGGTGGTTTATCCCTTGGGGGTATTGTAGCACCTGAGGGAAGTCGGTAAAGTTTTGGTTTTTCGATTCCACTTCCTAGAGGTGATTTGGGAGGTTGAGTCATGTCATAGTAGCCCTCAACTCATGTTTACCCTTGCAGACCGATGAAATTGGGTAGATATGGGAGGGGTCGTTATAGAGTGGTATTTGAGCATGGTTCAATGCTTGGAATAGATGGGTGGAAAGTGTTTTCCATGTATGCATGAAGGTTGTATATGTGCTTATGTATGCATGGTGGTTTTCATTATTACAATTGTGTTGACATGTATATGTTTCTGATGTTGTTGTTGGGATGTGGTCGTGAATGCATGTCGGTTGTCTATGCATTTTTTATGCATGTCAATGTCCATATGTTTGTTATGCATGCATTATTACGGTCACGGTTGTCGTGCATGAGGTCATGGTATGCAATTGGTATTGTCATGCATGATGATGATATATTGTTATGATTATGATTATACACGTATCGTGCTAATCTGGTTAATCTTGTAGACGAGATAGCCTCCCTTGAACTTCATCGAGGTATGTTGATTATGTTTATATTTTGGTTTAGCCGACTTGGTATAATTGTAGGAAGGAGAAGATCAAAGATGACTAGAAAAATGGTGGATCACAATTCACAAGATTCTCCCTACATATTAGATGAGTAGCATGGTGATAGGTACTCTCCTGACATAGCGGATACCTTGAGAAGTTTGAAGGTAGAGATAATGTTGGTTGTGTGTTATATTCTTCCCGTGACTAGTCACACGCATGGGGGGTTTGTAGGGATTCTTTTTTGGACCCTATATTAGGTGGGCGGACCTACCTATGGCTTTGTGCATGGGTTTTGCACATGGTTTTGGGCATGATTGTTTTCCATCCATGGTATTTTTTCGATCTAGTCAAGGGAACTACAATTATGTTCTAATATAGGGTTAATCGATTGGGGTTTATGAATGATTTGGCATGTATATATATGTATTGGAAAATTGAAAGGAATATAATAAAAAATCAATCTGGTAGTCTTGGTTTTTGGATCTAGGGGAAAATATCTGTGTATATGTGTTTTATGTTCATGTTCTCTCTATTGTTTATTTTCTGTTTTTAAGAATTCGTTTGCAGGTAATTTCTATACAGGGTTAAAACCTACATATAAGAAGTTGAAAAGAAGACAATGCTAGGATCATTTAGTCACAAGAGAGAATTTACAAGGCACAAGAGAAACAATCATAAGTCAATGCAGTTATCCTTCATATTTTTTCATACTTTCAGAGACATGGAAAACCATGGGCCAGTTATGGAGAAAAGGACAAGACTAATGGGGCATATGGTAGTAGATATCGTGATAGGCATAGGTTGTTAGGGATGACACCATTAGAGATGGTAGGTTCTTGGATACACCATATAGGATAGGTAGTGGACATGGGTTCTATTCTAGTTTTGGTTCAAACAGGTATCGTGGTCATCATCGCTATCATCCTTACAGAAGGAGTGACAGGGGATATTTGTCGGATGAGTTAAATAAATCCAAGCCACCTACATTTGATGGAGAGTTGAAGAAGTTGGAAGATGCAGAGGCATGGTTACTTGGGATGAAGAAGTTCTTTGATCTGCGTGACTATACTGAGAACATAAAGGCAAAAATAGCTATCTTCAGCCTCAAAGGGAAAACATACATCTGGTGGGAAGATGTGAAGCGTGTCAGAGACATCAGGACAAAGGAGTTGAGTTGGCATGAATTCAAGAGACTCTTCAGGAAGAAATACCTATCAAAGAGGTAATACAATAGTAAGGATAAGGAGTTTAATGAGCTAAAGATGGGATCGATGGAAAATGAAGAGTACATGACTAAGTTCTTGGAGTTATTAAGGTACGTAACGTATCTTAATGATGAGAAGGCCAAGGTTCAAATATTTTTTAGTGGATTTCCATTAGAATTTAAGGATTGGAATGAGTATGATGAGCCTCAGTCACTTGAAGAAGTAATTGGAAAGTTGAAGCGTTGTTATGAGCAATCAAAGTGTAAGACAAATAATAAGCAGGGCTGGAAAGGGAATGATAAGACTAAAGGTAAATGGCCATCGAAGAGAAGAAGACCTCAGATTATGGGTTATAGGTGCAGGTTACAGGTTATAGGTTACAAGTGCAGGTTATAGGTTAAAAATTATAGGCATAGGTTATAGGTTATAGGTTATAAGTTACAGGTGGAGGTTACATGTTACAGGTGAAGTTACAGGTTACAAGTTAGCGCATTTGGCTACGGGTACTGAGAAAAGAGTTCATCATTAGGTAAGAGATTATGCATTTGAGTTAAATGGTATGCCTACATCAACGCATCTGAATGTACTTCCATTGGGTTTGTACAATATGCTTCTAGGTATGGATTGGTTGTATCTTCACAGGACTAAGGTGGACTGTTATGAGAAGGATATTGAGTGCTTGGATGAAAATGGAGAACAAAGAATCTTTTAAGGTAGGAAGAAGGATACATCAGTTAGAATGGTTACAATTATGCAGGAAAAATGCAGTTGTAGGAAAGGGTGTGCATTATTTGCAGTGCATATTTCTAGTGATAAAGGTAAGGATGTTGAGGATGTAGAAGTATTGAAGAGATATCCAATTATGTAGCAGTTTTTGCATGTATTTCCAACAAATATTTTATAGTTTCCACCTCTATGGGAAGTGGAATTTTCTATTGAGTTGGCACCGTGGGTAGAACCAACATCAAAGGCACCTTATAAGTTGAGCACTATGGAATTGGTGGAACTGAAGTTGCAGTTGAAGGAAATTTTTTACAAAGGATACATTAGGCCAAGTGTGTTGCCTTGGGATGCACCAGTATTGTTTGTGAAGAAGAAGGATGGTAATTTTAGGTTATGAATTTATTGCAGGCATTTGAACAAGGTGACGATTAAGAACATGTATCTGTTTTCAAGGATTGATGACTTGTTTTTGTTTGAAAAGTTGAAGGAAGCAACAATGTTCTCGAACATTGATTTGAGATCAAGTTATCATCAGGTATGCAACAAAGAAGAGTACATTTATAAGACTACTTTCCTTATCAGGTATGGGCATTATGAGTTTGTTGTGGTTCCTTTTGGTTTGGCTAATGCTCCAATTAATTTCATGTGTTTGATGAATAATGTGTTGCGTTCTTATCTAGAAAAGTTTGTTATTATATTCATTGATCATATATTAATATATTGTAAGAATGAGGAAGAGCATGTCAAACACTTAGCAACAATATTGATATTTATAAGAGAGCATCAAATGTATACCGAGCTTAGAAAATGTAGTTTCTTTCAGACAAAGGTACATTACTTGGGACATATTGTTTCCAAGGAAGGCATAGCAGTGGATCCGGAAAAGATTAAATCTAGTATGGAACAAGAAGCTCCTAGAAATATGGATGAGGTTAGATCATTCATGGGGTTAATAGGTTACTATAGGAGGTTCATCAGAAAATGTTCACATATTGCATATCCTATTACATCATTACAACGAAAAGGAAAGAAACTCGAATGGAGAGAGGAATGTGCATCCAATTTTGAGTAGTTGAAGCAGTTGCTTACAAATGCTTCAGTTCTAAAGATTGCAGATACAGATAAAGAGTTTGTGGTGTGTAAATATGATAGAAAGAGAGGAATTGGTGGAGTATTGATGTAGGAGGGACAGGTGGTATGCTACAAGTCAAGGAAATTGAATGGCCATAAGAAAAACTATGTGATGTATGAGCTTGAGTTGGAAACAATCATTCATGCATTGAAGATGTGGAGGCACTATCTTCTTGGCAGGAGGTTCGTTTTGATGAGTGATCAAAATAAATTGAGATACTTGTTTGACAAACCAAATCTCAATGCCAAGAAAGTTAGATGGCTGGACATGCTCAATGATTTTGACTTCGAGATCAGGTACATCAAGGGAAAGGAGAATAGGGTCGCAGATACTCTTAGAAAAAGAGTACATGTAAATCACATAGCAGTTATGAGTTCATATGAGACATATTTACATGATCATATCTTACAAGCATGATAAGAAGATGACAAGTACATGGAGCTTAGGCACAAACTACAACAACAGGGTACAAGTGAATAGGATGTGGACTATCATCTCACAACATAAGGTTTGGTATGATTTAGGGACAGGATATATGTGCCAGATAAAAATGAGCTCAAGAAGCTTTTATTGAGGGAATTCATGCCAAGATGTATTCAATTCATCTGAGATTTCAAAAGACATTGAAAATAATGAATAAATTCTACTATTTCCGAATCTGAAGAAAGAGGGCAGAGTTTGTGGCTAAATATTTGGATTTTAAATAGGTAAATGCAGAGTGAAAGCATCTAGGTGGTTTACTATAGCCGATTTTGATTCCATAGTGGAAATGGGAGGTCATTTATATGGATTTCATTAAAGGTTTCCCGAGGAAATCTAGACAACATGATTCCATCATGGTTATGGTTGACAGGTTGAAAAAATTAACTCACTTCATAGTGGTTAATTCTACCTATTCAACTAGTGATTTAGCACAGGTCTTCATCAAAAAGATAATGAGGTTTCATCGTATTCCAAAGAAGATTGAATCAGACATAGATGCTAAGTTTACTTCTAGGTTTTGGAAGGAGTTATTTTTAGGTTTGGGTACAAAGTTAGACTTCAACACAACTTATCATCCCCAGATAGATGGAAAAACAGAGAGGGTCAACATGATTTTGGAGGACATGTTGAGAATGCATGTTATGCACCAATAGAGGAGGTGGGAAGAGTATCTTGCACTTGTTGATTTTGCTTGTAATAATGGGTATCAAGAGTACCAAGGATAAGTCCATTTGAGGAACTTTATGGGTGGATTTGTAATACTCCTATCAGTGCGAGTGATCCAAATAATAGGGTATTTATAGGACCAAACATGTTGGCAGGGATGGAACAAGAAATGTAGGTTATCAAGAAGAATTTAAAGGAAATACATGATAGTCAAATGATCTATGAAAATAAATACAGGTTGTTTAAGGAATTCCAAGTTGGGGAGCATGTGTATTTGCGCATCAATCCCAAGAAAAGCTCCTTGAGGATTGGGTCATGTGCGAAGATGGCACCTTGATATTGTGTGCCTTTCGAGATCCTTGAGAGGATTGGACCAATGGCCTATAGAATTGCATTGCCTCCGACAGTGAAAGTCCATGATGTTTTTCATGTTTCATTACCTAAAATATATGTAAAGGATGTTGACCATGAGATTGATTGGTTTGTATGGCAGGTTGAGCCAAAAGGAGAATTCCAACTCGAACCTCAGTGAATTTTGCATCAGAAACAACTCATTCTCTGGAACTGAGCAATCAAGCAAGTTAAAGTGTAGTGGAAGCACTTTGGGTCCGATGAAGCTACATGGGAGATGACTGATCAGGTGTGGGCTATGTATCCTTTATTGTTTTCCAGTTGAGGCAATGGAGTTTTGGTATATGTATATATTTATGTATGTTTTCTATTGTAAATACCACAATGAGCTATGCTATTGTTTAGTCAATTTAATGTCTTAAATTTCTATCATAAATTATCGACCGAGGTTAGTGATTTGATGAAGTGTGGTGGACTATATATGCTTAGATAACCTTCTTTCTTACTTCGTTGTGTATGTTTTATATTGTTTTGGGGGTTTTGTGTCTTATGCCTAAAGTTTTAAGAATTGAAATTGGTCTATGAAATGAAATCTATGCTTCTAGATGAAATATTTAAATACTAGTGAAAAACCAAATCTAAATGAATTTTAATGATGAAAACTAATTCTTAAAGAAGGAAGAAAAGGAAAATTTGTTTTTATTCTAATAAAATGAATTGAATTACATATTTATTTTAATGAAATGAATTAAAAGAAGGAAGAAAAGGAATTTCTAATTAACTAATCTAAATTGCATAAAAATAAATCAAACTTTGATCGGTTAAAATGTTAGATTTATCTGGGCTGGAAAAAAATCTATGAAAAGTATCTAATTTGATTTAAAGCAAAGCACTATTATAAATCTAATTTCATTCGAATGAAAAATATGAAATCATTTTCTATCTTATCCATCGAAAGATTTAATTCTATGAAAACAGAGCATTTGATCTATTTTAAAACACAATTCTAATCTAACTCTATCCTAGTTTTAAATCTAAGAATTTGAAAGATAAATTTAATTTGATTCTATTCCATGGATTGAAAGCATAAATCCTATTGCTAATAACTTAAATGACAGTGCTGATTGAAATCAAAGGCAAGTGCAAAGCATGTTTAAATGAAAACAAATATTGCTGTATGACCGAATGCCCAAATCTTATCCAATTAGAAAATGACAGAGTCACTTTCTTGAGATGACTTAGTGAGCACAAGATTACACAGTCAACTGGAAATGAAAATAACTTATTTTAGAAATCATTCATGAAACTAATATATAAAACGATAAGCAGTTTAAACTATGAATTGACAAGAATTTGACTATAAAAATAATGCGAATTTAACTATGAATTGACAAGAGTAAAACTACTAATCAACAAGAATTTAAATGACAGAAATTAAACTACAAAACAATTAATAAAAACCTCCTTTCCGTGCACAGGCCCTCTGCAACAAAATGAGTCGAAAATCCACTATGCGCACATCAAAAGATATGGAACTGGTCTTCTTATTAGCAAAAAAGAGTTTGAAAGCATACACCGAATTATCAAAAAAATTAGACTGTTTCCTGATTTCAAAAGACTGGTATTTATACAGGTTTTGGATTTAACTGTTTGAGGCATTTCCGCCTATAGATAGAAAATAAAACTAAAATTAAAAGTCTAAATAGAAGCAAATTATTCATATCTGTCTCTCGATTTTCTACGTCAGAGTAAATCGAGAGTCTTTCGTCCGCTGATATCGTTCTTTGATTGATCTTGACCATGTGCGTAGGCACGATTCCTCTTTGAATTTGAATAGGTAAGTGGGATAAGATCCATGTGTGGATGATTTCAGAGGTACCCATATGACCCACTTCCTCAATTTCCTTTCAAAACTTGTCAAACAATAATGGTGGCCGCAGAAACAAAGGTTAGCTTGAGAATTGCACACATTCTGTAGTTAATTACAAAAATTCATCTAAATAATAAGAAACATTATAGTATAAAGTAGAGATCATCTCAACGTTTTATATGATGTGGAATATGTCAATTATCACTGATTGAAGTCACGAGTTTGTGAAAAATGAAGAAGAAATGATGAAAAAGGGTGTCAAGTTAAGAACAATTTTGAGGTTCAACATATCCCGACTAAGAGACCCTTGCATGTCCTCATGCATTTCCCAAAATTGTGAGGCTTCACCTTCTACTGCATTTTTTCTGATACCTCTACGAGCACATCCAACTTCCTCTTCTTTCCTTTAATTAAAGTGATTGCCATTCTAGGTTTCTTCATGAGGAGTTTGTACTTTAGGCTGATGACTTTCTTGTTCAGAGATTTATTCTTTTTCTTTAGTTTCTTATTATCTTTATACCATAGCCCCAAAAGTAAGATAGTGTTGTCACTGATGACCTTATCCAAGTGATTATGTTCCTTCAAGGTTTCATTTTCTTGTTTAATATGCTTGTTCAGTATCTCTAGCTCATAGATTTATTGCTTCAAGGTGTTCACCAGAGGTTCTTGTGGACTGATATATTTCTCTTCCATACTTGGATTTACTTCTGCATGTATTTTCTCCAATGAATCCATATATTCATATATCTCTTGCTGTGATGGGTCAATTTCTAGGGAATTTCTGCTTGGAATGTGTATAGGACTATGTACAGGAGAGTGTATAGGACTTTGTGCAGGAGACACAGTAATGGGCTATGGAACTTGGGGTTCTTCATCTAAATTAAAATACTCTTCTTCCTCTGATGATGTCTCCTTCAAGGGTTTCAACGCCTTAATGTTGTGAAACCAGCTCCAAAAATAGAAGAAAATAGATATCAATGCCTTAGAAATAAGACACTTCGAGGGGGCAACCTCCAATACATTACATGAATGAACAATTCTTGGATGATACAAATGAAAAAACCTCCTTTCTATATATAGGAGTCCATGGGGCCACAATGTAATCCTAGTGGGGCCACAATATAATCCTAGCCGACCTAACAATAACAATGTAAGGGCACAATAATAACAATATTGGGGTTACAGGGGTACAAAAATAACAATAAGGGGGCTACACTAATAACAATAAGGGACTACACTATTAATATAGGGACTTAACATGCCCCTCTCCTTCAAACAAGTGTTGTCCTCAACACTTGATTATTTCTTGATGCTTCTGTATAAAATTCTCATCCTCCCATGTGGAATCTTCTACAAGAAAGTTCTTCCACTTGCTAAGATACTCTGAAATTGATCGTACTTGTCAAGTTCTTGTTTCTGTGACTGATTCAGAACTTCTTTTGGTGTGATGTTGATCTTCTTGTTGTTTAGTTAGATTCTGCACCAAAGTTAGGTTATCCTTTGAGAGTTGGAGAACTTGTTGTTGATGCTCGATGTGTTCTTCCACTAATTTATCATCTATATTAGCTATTATTTGATCATTCAAACCATCCAACTTATCCTTCATTTATGCTTTTAAACCATCTATGTTATCTTCGGTTTCTCTTCGTAAGATCGAAATTTGTTGCATTTGGTACCATAATTTTGATATCTCATACTGCAATTCTTCTTGTTCATGCGTCATAGTATAGATTTCTGAGGGCTTAATGGGTGTTTAATTCTTTTTAGGAGGCATTTCAAAACCCAATACTGAAATATATGCTCAATAGGCCCTTGGAATCACTTCAAACTGATATATACATATATATTTTACACAAAACTTATGCAATTCGGAAACAAATACACACATTTTTCTTGATTTTGAGGAGCTCGATATTGAAAATGAATTATCTCTGTGATTTCAGACCCTAAATATTTGAAATTTGGTTCTGAGGTAGCCCTCCAAATCCTCTTTCGAATGCCACTAGTCTGACCTAATTTGGATTCTTCAAGACAAATTTATGTCTAATCTCCCACAATGACCTAATTATGGACTGGTTCAGTAGAGAGAACTTGTACGAGTTGTCACATGTCCCTGTTTGCTCCTTTGGCTCTGAAATTTATAGACAGGAAACTACAGTCCATGTAATTCCCATCACTTATTATAGAATTCCAATCTGATGCTCAGAGAGAGAGTTATGAATATTTTCCCACGATCACCTCTTTGAGATGAAATTCGGGAGCTTGAAAACGACCTAACTTCCACAGATCATATCTCTGAAAATATTGTGAACCAAGCTCTGAAATTTTGCGACAATGTTCCTCAGGATTCTGGCTACATGCTCTAAAAATTTCAGCTTTTGAACCTTCGTAGAAAAAAATTTATAGTGAAAATTCCACGATAACCTTTTTAAGTGAAATTCAGGAGCCTACAGAAAGCCCTAACTTCCACAGATCATATCTCTGAAAATATTGCGAACCAAGCTCTGAAATTTTGCAACGATGTTCCTTAGGATTTTGGCTTCGCACTCTAAAAATTTCAGCTTCTGAACCTTCATAGAAAAACAAATTATAGCGACAATGCCACGATGACCTGTTTGGAGCAACGAAACCCTAGAATCCAAAGCTCTGATACCACATGTTGTGAAACCAACTCCAAAAATAGAAGAAAATAGATATCAACGCCTTATAAATAAGCCATTTCGAGGGGGAAACCTCCAATACATTACATGAATGAACAATTCTTGGGTGATACAAATGAAAAAACCTCCTTTCTATATATAGGAGTCCATGGAGCCACAATGTAATCCTAGTGGGGCCATAATGTAATCCTAGCCGACCTAACAATAATAATGTAAGGGCACAATAATAACAATATGGGGGTTACATGGGTACAACAATAACAATAAGGGGGGCTACACTAACATAATAAGGGACTACACTATTAATATAGGGACTTTACATTTATTATTTTTTCTTTAGTTTCTTATTCTTTTTATACCACAACCCCAAATGTAAGATAGTGTTGTCACTGATGACCTTCTCCAAGTGATTATGTTCCTTCAAGTTTTCATTTTCCTGTTAAATATTCTTGTTCGGTATATCTAGCTCATAGATTTCTTGCTTCAAGGTGTTCACTAGAGGTTCCTGTGGACTAATATATTGCTCTTCCATACTTGGATTTTCTTCTGCATGTCTCTTCTCCAATGAATCAATATAGTCATATATCTCCTGCTGTGCTGCGTCAATTTCTGGGGACTTTTTGCTTGGAATGTGTATAGGACTATGTACAGGGGAGTGTATAGGACTTTATGCAGGAGACACAGTAATGGGCAATGGCACTTGGGGTTATTCATCTTAATTAAAAAAATCTTCTTCCTGTGATGATGTCTCCTTCAAGGGCTTACGAATTCTAGAGCTTCTCCTTGGCTGTGGAGGGCTTAAAATTTCCGAGCTTGTATTTTTTCCCTTTTCCTTTACATTTCTTCTCTTCTTGACTCCACTTTGTTTCTTATTTTTCATTAACTCTGCAATGGTGAGTTCTTCTTCTTGCTGTGGTTGAGGTGAGGATTTGTCCTCAATGCATGTATCAACCTTTCTCCTTCTACTTCTTTTAGTTTTGTCATCCTTATGTTGTTCTGGTGCTTCATCTTGAAAGTGATTTCTAATTAGGAAACTTTCCCAAGAGTCTCCTATAATATTTAGATGGAATTCAATGAGTATCTTTATTAGTCCATATGATGCATGGTATTGTCTATGAATTGGACTCTTTTCTGCACATTCGCTGACATATTCTTTAGACTATTTAGTAGGAAGTATGGGAGGTTTATTTCTCCATCCTCCAAGAAATTCATTAATAGTCAGGCATGGTAAAAAGACATACAGCCAAATATACCTTCACAAGTAACAATTTTTTGTAAAATTAACAACATATTTCTCCATTTGTTTTTGAGTTCCGAAATGGGAATTCCTTTCTTATAAAAAGTAGTGTCTATACCTAGATTATTTAGAAAAAATTTCCATTATTTGCTGTGAATTTCCCTATTCTTGAACCATTTTTTGCCAGTTTTTAGAAGTTTCATGGCTTCAGATATGAAGGCTTCTGTCAGTGAGAATTTTATGTCTCCATTTTCGACCTCAGTCCTGTCGAAATATCTTGCAAAGGACTTGGTGAACTCCTTATGGAACCCGTCGAATTTCTCTATGAATTGGAGCCATTGCACCTTCTACAACATTTCCTTTACCTGAAGATAACCCTCCATGAATTTCGCTCCCACAGGTTCGGTTCTCACTATTATAACCATGTCTCCATCGTGAGGAGTTTCTCTTTCATAACTGTTCTTCTTTGATCAAGTGGATTGAGGGTTTGGCTTTGAGTTAAGGGTGTCGAGATTTTGTAGAGAAGTATAGGTAAAATAGATACTCGGCGAGGGTTTAGGAACATGGATGAGTCAGTTACAGAAATGAGATATGACCATTAATCATTAATGGATGAAATCAATCTTGATTATTATGAGATATGATATGGATGCAGTGGTCAGATTATGGAATTGTGATGTGAATTGAATGCAATCAGTTCTAATGACGACATATTGAGGTGGCAACACATAATCATCTAAATTTTATAAACTAATGTTTTTGGTCTTATTATTTAAACAATTTTTGTAACATATCTTGGAAATAACCTTTTTTGATCTTATTTTTGTGTTGATTCTTCAAGTGTCTTTTCAGCATGATCTTCAATGGAGTCTTCAATTGCTTCTCTTTAGTATGTTCTGATTCAATAGGCTGTAAAAATGTAACAGAGCTGCAGAATGTGATGACAACTACAGATTCTTCTGAGAGCTGCAGAATTGTAGCAATTATGTAGCTACTTTTATTGCTTCAGGAAAAGAAAGGGAACAAAGAATTTGGAATTTTTAGAATGGGAGAAAATATAAGATGTCAGAACTCTAATTTTCAACTTGTGTTTTCTGTATAAGGATGCCAATCATTGATTGGTTTTCATACTTATACAATTATTATTATTATTATTTTGAATTATATATATATATATATTTTAAAGATACGAAAAGTAAAAGAAGACTAAGTTGGGGAAGAAGAAGGATTATTCTTCACCAACTTCATATCAGTATTGTCTTGGAATTTTTTGATAAATTCCTCCTTTGTAATTGGCTTATGATAGACTTTTAATTGATGTCCATTCACAAGAAGAGGTACCTTTTCTTCATCAATTGTCCTTATCCCGCCTACTCCATTTTCAAAGACTTTTTCGATCTCATAAGGCCCAAGCCAATGACTAAGACATTTTCCTTGCAAGTATTTGAAATTTGAATCGAACAAAAGTTCCCAATCTCCTGCTTGAAACTTTATATATTTTATGTACTTATCAAGAAATCTTGACCTTTGTTGCTGGATTAGGCTGGTTCTTTGAACTGCATCTTGCCTGATCTCATCAAGCTCATTAAGTTGCTCCATTCTGTGCTTTTGGGCTTCTGATAAATCAAGTCCTAATCTGACTACTATCTTGAAGGTTTTGATATGAAATTCTATAGGAAATAGGACTTGCTTCCCATAAACAAGTCAATAGGGAGTATGTCTTGTTGTATTCCTCCATGTAGTCCGGTAGGCCCATAAGGCTCCAGGAAGCCTATCTTCCCAATCCTTCCTATGTAAATGCACAATATTTGTGAGGATTGCTTTGATCACTTTATTGGTGGACTCCGCTTGACCATTTGCTTGTGGATGATATGGAGTAGACTTTCTATGTTTGACCTTATATTCACCCACAATCTTCTGCAACACTTTAGATGTAAACTAAGATCTCTGATTTGTCACAATTTCCCCTGGGACACCAAAATGAGTGAAAATATCCTCGAAGAGAAATTAAAATAAAGAATTTTCATTAGCAATAGAAAGTTCTTTGGCCTCTACCCATTTATTGACATAATCAGTGTAAACCAGAATGCACCTCTTTTGTTTTGATGGTGGATTGATTGGTCCAACAAAATCCAGGGCCCATTTTTCAAATGGTTCGATGAGTACCCACGGTTGTAAGGGAATTTCATCTGTAGGAACATGTTTCCCCATTCTTTGACAATTGTCACACCTTTTGACATACTCCTTGGCATCTTTAAATATTGATGGCCAATAATATCCTAAATGAAGGATTTTATAGGCAGTCCTCTTATCAAAAAAGTGTCCTCCACAAGGTTCATCATGGCATGCTTTCAGAATTTCAGGCATTTCATCTTCTCGAACACATCTTCTGATGATGATATCTGGACCTATTTTATTCATTTCATCATTAACCCATGAGTATAATGCACTTGTTTGAATTATTCTTCTCTTCTCTCTAGGAAACAAGTATGCTGGTAATTTTCCTGTAGCTAAATAGTTAGCAATATCTGCAAACCATGTAGATTTAGTAGATATTGCAAAGAGATATTCATTAGGAAAATTATCCTCTATTGGAGTATCATTATTGTTGTTTTGAATTCTCGACAAGAAATCAACAACAATGTTTTGGTTTCCAGGTCAGTCTAGAATGGTGTTGTTAAATTTTTGCAGGAGTAATAACCATCTTGTGATTATGCTATTAGTGATAGATTTATTCATTAAGAACCTAATTACAGAATGGTCTGTGTGAATAAAGGTTTCATAGCCGGTGATGTAGTGTTTAAATTTGTGAATAGCATGAACAACAACTAGAAACTATTTTTCAGTTATAGTATAATTTAACTCAGCAGGAGTCAAATTTTTACTTGTGTAATAGATGGCATAGGGGATCAAATATTTTTGTCCTAATATAGCTCCCAGAGTTGTATCTGAAGCATCTGTTGAAATGTGAAAAGGTATTTTCCAATTTGGTCCTCTTAAGATGGGTGCTTCAGATGTTTTTGCTTTTAAAGTTTCAAATGCCAATTGGAAATCAGGATTCCAACTAAATTCATAATCTTTGGTAATTAGTTTGAAGAGTGGAGATGGTGGTGTGGCACTACATGGTCTTGGTGGGGTGAGTGGTGTTGTTGGATCAAACTTCTACCTCTATCTATGAATCTACCCCTAGAGTCTCTTTCTCTACGCATGTCACTTTTTTTTAATGTAAGAAATAAGGCTTCCTAATAACACTTCCCTGACAATGACGCCAAAATGTTTTGTCAATTTAATGTCTTAAATTGCTATCATAAATTATCGACCGAGGTTAGTAATTTGATTAATTTGATGAAGTGTGGTGCACTATATATGCTTAGATAACCTTCTTTCTTACTTCGTTGTGTATGTTTTATATTGTTTTGGGTGTTCTGTTTATTATGCCTAAAGTTTTAAGAATTGAAATTGGTCCAAGAAATGAGATCTATGCTTCTAGATGAAATATTTAAATGCTAGTGAACGACCAAATCTAAATGAATTTTAACGATGAAAACTGATTATTAAAGAATGACGAAAATGAAATGTTGTTTTTATTCTAAGAAAAGGAATTGAATTACGGATTTATTTTAATGAAATGAATTAAAAGAAATAAGAAAAGGAAATGTTAATTAACTAATCTAAATTGCAAAAAATAAATCCAACTTTGAACGGTTAAAATGTTAGATTTATCTGGGCCGACAAAACATCTATGAAAAGTATCTAATTTGATTTAAAGTAGAGAAATATTCTAAATCTAATTGCATTCAAATGAAAAATATGAAATCATTTTCTATCTTATCCATTGAAAGCTTTAATTCTACGAAAACAAAGCATTTGATCTATTTTAAAATACAATTCTAATCTAACTCTTTCCTAGTGTTAAATCCAAGAATGTTTATAAATTTAATCTAATTCTATTCCAGGACTAAAAGCATAAATTATATTGCTAAGAACTTAAATGATAGTGCTGATTGAAATCAAAGTCAAGTGCAAAGCATGTTTAAAGGAAAACTAAGATTGCTGTATGACCGAATGCCCAAATCTTATCCAACTGGAAAATGACAGTCACTTTCTTGAGATGACTTAGTGAGCACAAGATTACAAAGTCAAATGGAAATGAAAATAACTAATTTCAGAAAGCATTCATGAAACTAATCTATAAAACAGTAAGCAGTTTAAACTATGAATTGATAGGAATCTGACTATAAAAATAATGCGAATTTAACTATGAATTGACAAGAGTAAAACTACGAATCAACATGAATTTAAATGACAAAAATTAAACTACAAAACAATTAAGAAAACCTCCTTTCCATGCAGGGGCCCTTTGCAACATAATGAGTCAAAAATGTACTTAGACTATGCGTGCATAAAAATATTTGGAACTGGTCTTCTTATTAGCAAAATAGAGCTTGAAAGCATACATCAAATTATCACAAAAATTAGACTATTTCATGGTTTCAAAAGACCGATATTTATACCGGTTTTGGATTTAATTGTTTGAGGCATTTCTGTTTACGGATAGCAAATAAAACCTAAATTAGAAGTCTAAATAGAAGCAAATTCTTCTTATATGTCTCTCGATTTTCTACGTCAGAGAAAATCGAGAGTCTTTCGTCCGCTACTGTCGTTTTTTGACCTATCTTGACCGCGAGCATAGGCACGATTCCTCTTTGAATTTTAATAGGTAAGTGGGATAAGATCCATGTGTGGATCATTCCAGAGATACCCATATGACCCGCTTCCTCAATTTATTTTCAAAACCTGTCGAACAATAACGGTGGCTGCGGAAACAAAGGTTAACTACCGAATTGCACACATTATGTAGCTAATTACATAAATTCATCTAAATAATAAGAAACATTATAATATAAAGTAGAGATCATCTCAATGCATTCTATGATGTGGAATATGTCAATTATCACTGATTGAAGTCATGAGTTTGTGAAAAAGGAAGAAGAAATGATGAAAAAGGGTGTCAAATTAAGAACATTTTAAAGGTTCAATATACCCCCACTAAGATACCATTGCATGTCCTCATGCAATTCCCAAAATTGTGAGCCTTCACCTTCTACTGCATTTATTCTAATACCTCTACGAGCACATCCAACTTCCTCTTCTTTCCTTTCTTTGAAGTGATTTCCATTCTAGGTTTCTTCATGAGGAGTTTTTATTTAGGCTGATGACTTTCCTGTTCAGATATTTATTCTTTTTTTCTTTATTTTATTATTATTTTTATACCACAACACCAAATGTAATATAATGTTGTCACTGATGACCTTCTCCAAGTGATTATGTTCCTTCAAGGTTTCATTTTATTGTTTAATGTGCATGTTCAATATCTCTAGCTCATAGATTTCTTGCTTCAAGGTGTTCTCCAGAGGTTCTTGTGGAATGATAGGCTATTATTACATACTTGGATTTTCTTCTGCATGTCTTTTCTCCAATGAATCAATATAGTGATATATATCCTGCTATGCTGGGTCAATTTCTGGGGACTTTCTCCTTGGAATGTGTATAGGACTATGTATAGGAGAGTGTATAGAACTTTGTGCAGGAGAAACAATAATGGGTGATGGCACTTGGGGTTATTCATCTAAATTAACAAATTATGCTTCCTGTGATGGTGTCTTCGTCAAGGGTTTATGAATTCTAGAGCTTCTCCTTGGCTGTGGAGGGCTTAAATTCCTGAGCTTGTAACTTTTCCCTTTTCCTTTACATTACTTCTCTTCTTGGCTCCACTTTGTTTCTTATTTTTCATTAAATCTGCAATGGTGAGTTCTTCTTCTTGCTGTGGTTGAGGCAAGGATTTCAATGCATGTATCAAATTTTCTCCTTCTACTTCTTCTGGTTTTTTCATCCTTAGGCTGTTCTAGTGCTTCATCTTGAAAGTGATTTCTGATTAGGAAACTTTCCCAGGAGTCTCCTATACTGTTTAAATGGATTTTAATGAGTATATTTATTATTCCATGAAGATACATGGCATTGTCTATGAATTGGAATATTTTCTGCACATTTGCTGACATCTTCTTTAGACTGTTTAGTATGAATTATGGAAGGTTTATTTCTCCATCCTCCAAGAAATTCATTAACGTCGAACATGGTAAACAAACATACAACCAAATATACCTTCGCAAGTAACAAATTTTTGTAAAATTAAAAACATATTTCTCCATTTGTTTTTGGGTGTCGAACTCATAATTCCTTTCTTATAAACAATAGTGTCCATACCTAGATTCTTCAGAAAAAATTTCCATTCTTCGCTGTGAATTTCCCTATTCTTGAACTATCTTTCGCCAGTTTTCGGAAGTTTCGTGGCTTCAACTATGAAGGCTTTTGTCACTAAGAATTTTATGTCTAAAATTTCAACCTATGTCCCTCAAAATATCTTGCAAAGGACTTGGTGACCTCCTTATGTAACCCGTCAAATTTAATTGGAGCCATTGCACCTTCTGCAACATTTTCTTTACCTGAGGATAACCCTCCATGAATTTCGATCCCACAGGTTCGGTTCTCTCTATTAGACCCATGTCTTTGTCGTGAGGAGTTTCTCCTTCAAAAATGTTCTCCATTGATAAAATGGATATAGGGTTTGGCTCTGATTTAAGGGTGTTGAGATTTTGTAGAGAAGTATAGGTAAAATAGATACTCGACGAGGGTTTAGGAACGTGGATGAGTGGGTTACAGAAATGCGATATGACCGTTAATCATTAATGGATGAAATTGGTCTTGATTATTATGAGATACGATACAGATACAATGTTTAGATTATGGAATTGTGATGTGAATCAAATACAATTAGTTCTAATGATGATACATTGAGGTGGCAGCATATGATCATCTAAATTATATACACTAATGTTTTTGGTCTTATTATGTAAACAAATTTTGTAACATACCTAGGAACTAACCTTTGTTGATATTATTTTTGTGTTGATCCTTCAGCTGTCTTTTCAGCATGATCTTCAATGGAGTCTTTAATTGTTTATGTTTAGTATGTTTTGCTTCAATAGGCTATATAAATGTAACAAAGATGCAAAATGTGATGACAGCTACAGATTCTTATGAGAGCTGTAAAATTGTAGAAATTCTGTAGCTACTTCTTTTGATAAATTCCTCCTTTGTAATTGGCTTATGATTGACTTTTAATTGATGTCCACTCACAAGAAGAGGTACCTTTTCTTCATCAATTGTCCTTATCCTGACTTCTCCATTTTCAAAGACTTTTTTGATCTCATAAGGCCCAAGCCAATGAGTCTGAAATTTTCCTTGGAAGTCTTTGAAATTTGAATCGAACAAAAGTGCCCAATCTCTTGCTTGAAACTTTCTATCTTTTATGTACTCATCATGCCATCTGGACCTTTGTTGTTGGATTAGGCTGGTTCTTTGAACTGCATCTTGCCTGATCTCATTAAGCTCATTAAGTTGTTCCATTCTGTGCTTTTGGGCTTCTGATAAATCAAGTCCCAACCTGTCTGCTATCTTGAAGGTTTCGATATGAAATTATATATGAAACAGGACTTGCTTCCCATAAACAAGTTCATATGGAGTATGTCCTGTTGTATTCCTATGTTATGAAACCAACTCCAAAAATAGAAGAAAAGAGAGATCAACGTCTTAGAAATTAGCCACTTTGAGGGGGAAACCTCCAATACATTACATAAATGAACAATTATTGGATGCTACAAATGAAAAAACCTCCTTCTATATATAGGAGTCCATGGGATCACAATATAATCCTAGCCGACCTAACAATAATAATGTAAGGGAACAATAATAACAATATTGGGGTTACGGGGGTACAACAATAACAATAAGGGGGTTACACTAACTACAATAAGGGACTATACTAGTAATATAGGGACCTAACATGCCCCTCTCCTTAAAAAAAGTGTTGTCCTCAATGCTTGAGTGCCTCCGGATGCTTCTGTATAAAATTCTCATCCTCCCATGTAGAATCTTCAGTGGGTAAGTTCTTCCACTTGATGAGATACTTTGAAATTGATCGATTTTGTAGCTGTCGAGTTCTTGTTTCCATGATTGCTTCAGGTTCCAATATGATTTTTCTTTCCTCATCAAGTTCTGGCAATATTGTTTGAACTGGAAGTTTGTCACCTAAAACCTTCTTTAAGCATGAAACATGGAAAACTGGATGTACTCGCAAAGAAGCAGGGAAATCCAATTTGTATGCCATAGTACCAATATTTAGCAACACCTTGTAAGGACCATATTACTTTGGTGATAATTTATTATCCTTCTTAGCTTGCTTGAGGGACATTTGTTTGTATGGTTGTAGCCGTAAAAATACCCAGTCTCCTACATCAATTTTTCTCTCACTGCGATGTTAATCTACCTGTTGTTTCATTCGATTTTGTGCCAAATTTAGGTTATCCTTTAAGAGTTGGAGAACTTCTTGTTGATGCTTGATGTGATCTTCCACTGCTTGAAACTTATATTTTTCTCTTAAATATGATGTGATGGACGGTGGATGATATCCATAAAGTGCCATAAATGGGGTCATTTTTGCCGCAGTATGGAAGGAAGTGTTATACCACCATTCAGTGAGAGGTAACCACTTAACCCATTGTGTTTTCTTATCAGATACAAAACAACAAAGATATCCTTCCAAACATTTATTCATTATCTCAGTTTGACCATCGGATTGAGGATGATAAGTTGAGCTATTACCTAGTTGAGTACCCAAACAAGAAAATAATTCCGTCCAAAAATTTCTAGTAAAAATGGGATCTTTGTCACTTACAATAATGTTTGGGTTACCATGTAGCTTTTGAATTGTTTCCATAAATGAAGTAGCAATTGTACTTGCTCTAAATGGATGAGATAATGCACAAAAATGTGCATACTTGGTAAGTCTATCAACTACCACCATGATGACACTCTTTCCTTCGGACTTAGGTAAATCTGTGATAAAATCCATTGAAATATCCTCCCAACGTTGACTTGGAATGGATAAAGGTTGTAGAAGACCCGAGGTCTTAATTGTATCAACTTTATTTTGCTGGAATACCAAACATTCCGCAATAAACTTTTGAATATCAGATTTAAGGCCATCCCAAAAAAATTCTTTCTTCACCCTGTGGTAAGTTTTTAGGAATCCTGAGTATCCTCCTAAAGGAGAAGTGTGCAATTCCAAAAGAATATTTTGTTTTAGCTGAGAATTCTTACAAATATATAAGAGATATTTGTACCATAAGGAATCATTATTCCAACTAAATGTATCAAATGTAGCAGGATCTTGCTGCAAATTTTGAATGAGTGTCCACACTTCTTCATCCTTATTCCATTCATCCCTTGCTTCAGTTATCTAATCTGGTTGGATAATAGAAATGGCACAAAGCAATGCTTCCACCTCTTCATTCTTTCTTGAGAGTGCATCTGCCACAACATTTAGCTTCCCTTTTTCGTAGATGATTTCAAAGTCATAACCCAACATCTTTGTGACCCATTTTTGCTGCTCTTCTAAAGATATTATTTGTTCCAAAAAGTGTTTAAGACTATCATGATCATTTTTTACCTTGAAGTGTCTTCCCATTAGGTAAGGTCATCATTTATTTAGTGCATGTAGTATTGCCAAAATTTCCTTCTCATAAAGAGCTTTTTGTAAATACTTTCCTTTGATTGGACGACTTTCAAAAGAAATGGGTCTTCCTTCTTGCATTAAAACAACACCAATTCCATTTCCTGAGGCATCACATTCCATAATAAAGGTTTTTGTGAAGTCTGGCGTAGCTAAGACCGGTGCTAGGCACATTGCCTCTTTAAGATGTTCAAAGGCCTTAGTTGCTTTAGGAGTCCATGAAAATTCATCTTTCTTCAATAATATTGTTAGAGGTGTTGCTATTCTCCCATAATTATTAACAAACTTGTGATAATACCCTGTTAACTTGAGAAATCCTCGCAACTACTTTACAGTTGTGGGGACTTTCCATTCCTTAATGGCTTTAATTTTTCTAGGGTCTACCTTAACACCCTCATGAGATACAATATGAACTAGATATTCCACCTCTTGTACTCCAAAGTAACATTTGGATGTTTTTGCATAATTTTTTCTCCTCCAATAGTTTGAGCACCCTGTCAACATGTTGAACATGATCCTTCCAAGAACTACTGTAGATTAGTATATCATCAAAAAATACTAGCACAAATTTTCTAAGGAAGGGTTTGAAAATGGAATTCATCAACCCTTGAAATGTATAAGGTGCATTGGTAAGGCTAAAAGGCATGACCAAAAATACATAATGACCCTCATGATTTCAAAATTCTTTTTTCGGAATATCTTCTGTCTTCATTCTAATTTGATGATATCCTCAACGAAGATCCAACTTGGTAAAATAAATTTCTCCATGTAATTCATCCAATAATTCATCAATCACAGGAATGGGAAATTGATCTTTAATAGTGAGCTTATTGAGCTCCCTATAATCCGGATACATGGGCCATGATCCATCTTTCTTGTGGACCAATACTAATGGACAAGAGAAAGAAATTTGAGTAGGTTGAATTATACTAGCCTCTTACATTTCTGTAATCATACGTTCAATTTTGCTCTTTTGGACATAAGGATATCTGTAAGGCATAAAGTTTGGAGGAAAAATTCCTGGAATCAAATGAATAGCATGATCATGATCACAAATAGGTGGGAGTCCTTTGGGAGTTTCAAACACATTAGAATGATTTTCCAAGGCTTTTTGGAGATCTGGAGAAATTGATGATTTTGTTGTTGGAACTTCTAGTGAGCATAATTGTGCAATCACGCCTTGTTGTTATTTCTTCAGAATATTTGTCATGTCATTATAGCTTATTATCTTTCTTGGCTTCCTCGCGATACCCCGTAATTCGAATTCCTTTCCTTCCGAATTTTTTTTCAAGAAAAGTTCTTGAAAATTAAAAGACACTGTCCCCAAAGATTGTAACCATTGTAATCCTAGCACAAAATCAACACCTCCCATTGGAATGGAAAGCATTGGAATATTCAATACATATTCCCCCATGGTTAGGTTGATATTATGAAATTTTCTAGAGCAATTTATAGTTCCTCCATTTGCAACCATCATTTGACATTCTGGTGTTGGGTATAGGAAACAATTCAATTCCTTGATTACCGTACAATGAATAAAATTATGGCTACTACCCGAATCAATCAACACTATTACCTTTTTCTTCTTGATATGTCCTTCTATCTTGAGAGTTTGAGGAGTGGTAATACCTGCCAATGAATTACACAATTTGGCCGGATTTCTTCTTCTTATAGGGTTGGTTCCTAGTGTATATCCTCTTCTTTTGAAGTTTCTTGTTCATTTTATTCCTCTTCTTCACAATCTATGTAAAATAATTTATTCTCAGCATACTTATGACCTTTAGTGTATTTTCTATCACAACTGTAGCAAAGCCCCGTTGCTATTTTTTTCCAATTGTTGTGGTGTCAACATTATAGGTTGTGGAAGTCTAGGAGTAGCAATACTTCCATCTTTATAGATGTGAGTGGTAGGCTTCCTTGTCACCATAATTTTACATTCAATTTTTCTTGCCAATCTGAATGCCTTCTCCAATGAATTAGGTTCATAAACGCGAACTTCACATTGGATGTTATCCTTTAAATTCCTTATGAAGACATCAATCCTGTGTTCCTCTAGAATATTAGTTACCCTTATATTCAATTTTTGGAAGTCCTCAATGTGCTCCACCACTGAACCCTTTTGTTTGAGATTTATCAATTGGCTAAAGAAGGTGTTTCTCTTTGTATCCTCATAATGTGCTATCATTTCCTCCGTAAAAATTGACCAATTGACAATTTTTTATGGGATCAAACCCATCGATACCATAAAAATGCATTTTGTTCTAAATGTAAAGTTTCTTATCTATTTTGCACATTATTGAGATCAAAATATTGCTCCATCTGTAGTATGGGATCCTTGCCATAAAAAATCCTCATATCCATCTTTGGAATATGGTGGGTTTTCCATCCAACATTAGAGTTTATGAAATCATGATTAACATTTATTTTTTTCTCATCATGAGTTTCCTCTACTATCTTTTCACCATTAGGAAACATTTCTTGTATCAACTTTTTCAAACCTTCCATGTCTGCTTTTAGATCATTCTTCATGTTTTCCATTTTTTCTTCCATGTCATCTATCTTAGATTCCATGCCAGCTTCTATGCCATCCATCTTAGCTTCCATGCCATTCTTCAAACCATCCATGCATTTCTTCAAACCATCCATATTAACTTCCATGCCTTTCTTCAAAACTTCCATTTCATTTTTTGTTGCTCTCTGCGAGAGCGAAATTTGGTGCACTTGCTCTTGTAATTTTGATATGTCATGTTTCCCTTCTTCGTCCTCACGAGTCATAGTATACCCTTCTGAAGGCTTAATGGGTGTTGAATTATTTTTAGGAGGAATTTTAGAACCAAATACTGATATCTATTCTACAATATTCCCTTGGAATCAATTCAAACTTATTCTTCAAACAAGACTTATGCAATTCGAAAAAAATACACCCCTTTTTCTTTCTTTTGAGGAGCTCAATATTAAAATTGAATTATCTCTGTGATTTCGGGTCTTCAATATCTGAAATTTGGTCCTTTAGTAGCCCTCTATATCTTCTTTCGAATGCCATAGGTTTGACTTGATTTGGATTCATCAAGGCAAAGTTATTGCCAATCTCCCACAATGGCCTAATTATGGAATAGTTCAATAGAGCGAACTTGTACAACGTGCCATGTGTCACTGTTTCCTCCTTTTGCTCTAAAATTGATACATAGGAAACTACAATCCATGTAATTCCTGCAAATTTTTACAGAATTCCAATCCGATGCTTATAGAAAGAGTTATGACAATTTTCCCACGGTCACCTCTTTGAGATGAAATTCGAGAGTATGAAAAAACCCTAACTTACACAGATCATATCTCCGACAATATTGTGAACCAAGATCTGTAATTTTTACAGGAAGTTCCTCAATATATCGGATTTGCTCTGTAAAAATATCAGCTTCTTAACCTTCGTAGAAAAATGTTATAGCGCAAATTCCACAATGACCTGTTTTAGGTGAAATTCGGGAGCCTAAAAAAACCCTAACTTCCACAGATCATATCTCCAAAAATATTGCGAACCTAGATCTAAAATTTTAACATGACGTTCCTCAAGATTTCGATTTCACTCTGTAAAAATTTGAGCTTCTGAACCTTCATAGAAAAAATGTTATGGCAAAAATTCCACGATGACATGTTTGGAGCAGCAAAACCCTAAAATCCAAAGATCTGATACCAAATATTATGAAACCAACTCCAAAATAGAAGAAAAGAGAGATCAACGCCTTATAAATCATCCACTTTGAGGGAGAAACCTCCAATACATTACATAAATGAAAAATTCTTGGATGATACAAATGATAAAACCTTCTTCTATATATATGAGTCCATGGGATCACAATATAATCCTGGCCAACCTAACAATAATAATGTAAGGGCACAATACTAGTTCAATATTGGTGTTACAGGGGTACAACAATAACAATAAGGGGGTTACACTAACGACAATAAGGGAATATACTAGTAATACAGGGACCTAACATACTCCATGTAGTTTAGTAGGCCCATAAGGCTTCATGAATCCTATCTGCCCAATCCTTCCTATGTAGATATATAGTCTTTGTGAGGATTTCTTCGATCACTTTATTGGTGGAATCTACTTGACCATTTGCTTGTGGATGATATGGAGTAGAATTTCTATGTTTGACCTTATATTCATCCACAATATTTTGCACAACCTTAGATGTAAACTGAGATCCCTGATCTGTCACAATTTCCCTTGGGACACCAAAACGAGTGAAAATATCCTCAAAGAGAAATGAAACTACAACATTTTCATTAGAAACAGAAATTTATTTGGCCTCTACCCATTTAGTGACATAATCAGTACAAACTAGAATGTACCTCTTTTGTTTTGATGGTGGATATATTGGTCCAAAAAAATCCAAGGCCCATTTTTCAAATGGTTCGATGAGTACCTGCAGTTGTAAGGGCATTAATCTGTAGGAACAAGTTTCCCAATTCTTTGACAACTGTCACACCTTTTGACATATTCCTTGGAATCTTTAAAGATGGATGGCCAATAATATCCTAAATGAAGGATTTTATAGGCAATCCTCTTATCAGCAAAGTGTCCTCCACAAGGTTCATCATGCCATGCTTTTAGAATTTCAGGCATTTCATCTTCTCGAACACATCTTCTGATGATGATATCTGGACCTGTTTTATATAGTTCATAATTAAACCATGAGTATAATGCACTTGTTTGAATGATTCTTATCTTATCTCTAGAAAACAAGTATGCAGGTAATTTTCCTATAGCTAAATAGTTAGCAATATCTGCAAACCATGGAGATTTAGTAGATATTGCAAAGAGATATTCATCAGGAAAATTATCCTCTATTGGAGTATCATTATTGTTGTTTTGAATTCTAGACAATAAATCAACAACAATTTTTTGTTTTCCAAGTCAGTCTAGAACGATGATGTTAAATTATTGCAGGAGTAATAACCATCTTGTCATCCTCCTATTTGTGATAGATTTATTCATTAAGTACTTAATTGCAGAATGGTCTGTGTGAGTAAAGGTTTCATAGCCGATGATGTAGTGTCTAAATTTGTTAATAGCATGAACAACAACTAGAAACTCTTTTTCAATTACAGTGTAATTTAACTCAACAATAGTCAAATTTTTACTTGTGTAATAGATGTCATAGGGGATCAAATATTTTTGTCCTAATACAACTCCCAGAGCTGTATCTAAAGCATCTATTGAAATGTGAAAAGGTATTTTCTAATTTGGTCCTCTTAAGATGGGTGCTTCAGATATTTTTTCTTTTAAAGTTTCAAATGCCAATTAGCAATCAGGATTCCAACTAAATTCACAATCTTTGGTAAGTAGTTTGAAGAGTGGAGATGGTGGTGTGGCACTACGTGGTCTTGGTGGGGTGAGTGGTGTTGTTGGAATCAAAATTCTACCTCTAGCTATGAATCTACCCCTAGAGTCTCTTTCTCTAAGCATGCCATTTTTTTTTTAATGTAAGAAATAAGGTTTCCTAATTACACTTCCCCGACAACAGTGCCAAAATGTTTAGTCAATTTAATGTCTTAAATTTCTATCATAAATTATCGACCGAGGTTAGTAATTTGATGAAGTGTGGTGCACTATATATGCTTAGATAACCTTCTTTCTTACTTCGTTGTGTATGTTTTATATTTTTTTGGGTGTTTTGTGTCTTATGCCTAAAATTTTAAGAATTTAAATTGGTCTAAGAAATTAAATCTATGCTTCTAGATGAAATCTATAAATGCTAGTGAACAACCAAATCTAAATGAATTTTAATGATGAAAAATGATTCTTAAAGAAGGAAGAAAAGGAAATGTTGTTTTATTCTAAGAAAAGGAATTGAATTACATATTTCTTTTAATGAAATGAATTAAAAGAAGGAAGAAAAGGAAATGTTAATTAACTAATCTAAATTGCATAAAAATTTGAACTGTTAAAATTTTAGATTTATCTGGGCCGGAAAAACATCTATGAAAAGTATCTAATTTGATTTAAAGTAGAGAAATATTCTAAATCTAATTGCATTCAAATGACAAAGATGAAATCATTTTCTATCTTATCCATTGAAAGCTTTAATTCTATGAAAACATATTATTTGATCTGTTATAAACCACAATTCTAATCTAACTCCATCCTAGTTTTAAATCTAAGAATGTTTGGAGGATAAATTTAATCTAAATCTATTTCATTCACTGAAAGCATAGATTCTATTGCTAAGAACTTAAATGACAGTACTGATTGAAATCAAAGGCAAGTGAAAAACATGTTTAAAGGAAAACTGAGATTGCTGTATGATCGAATGCCCAAATCTTATCCAATTGGAAAATGACAGAGTCACTTTCTTGAGATGACTTAGCGAGCACAAGATTACACAGTCAACTGGAAATGAAAATTACTAATTTCAGAAAGCATTCATGAAGATAATCTATAAAACAGTAAGCAGTTTAAACTATGAATTGACAATAATCTGACTATAAAAATAATGCGAATTTAACTATGAATTGACAAGAGTAAAACTACGTATCAACAAGAATTTAAATGACAGAAATTAAACTACAAAACAATTAAGAAAATCCTCCTTTCCATGCAGGGGCTCTCTGCAACAGAATGAATCAAAAATATACTTAGACTATGCGCACATCAAAATATCTGGAACTGGTCTTCTTATTAGCAAAACAGAGTTTGAAAGCATACACCAAATTATCACAAAAATTAGACTGTTTCCTGGTTTCAAAGGACTGGTATTTATACAGGTTTTGGATTTAACTATTTGAGGAATTTCTGCCTATAGATAGAAAATAAAACTGAAATTAGAAGTCTAAATAGAGGCAAAATATTCATAACTGTCTCTCGATTTTCTACGTCAGACTAAATCGAGAGTCTTTTGTTCATTAATCTTGTTCTTTGACCGATCTTGACCACGAGCGTAGGCACGATTCCTCTTTGAATTCAAATAGGTAAGTGGGATACGATCCATGTGTGGATCATTACAAAGATACCCATATTACCCGCTCCTCAACTGCTTTTCAAAACCTGTCAAAAATAACATTGGCTGCAGAAATAAAGGTTACCTATAGAATTACACGCATTCTGTAGCTAATTATAGAAATTCATCTAAATAATAAGAAACATTATAATATAAATTAGAGATCATATCAATTCCTTCTATGATGTAGAATATGTCAATTATCACTGATTAAAGTCATGAGTTTGTGAAAAAGGAAGAAGAAATGATGAAAAAGGGTGTCAAATTAAGAATAGTTTTGAGGTTCAATAGTTATAAAGTTCCAATAAGCAATGTGGTTGTCAAGTTGTCATGTTTTTCATGTTGGTTTTTCTTTTTAGTAGCTTATTCATTGTCAATACTACATCGAGCTAAGTTATAAATATCCATGGGAAATATGTTTTGGTTTCAGCGGTCTTGCCAGTTGTAGGTGTCATATAACACCGAGGACGATGTTCCCCTAAGGGGGAGGCGTATGTAACGACCCTGGGTTAAAATTTCATGTAATAAAGTTAATAAAGACAAAATAAGACCAAGGTCATGGGACGAATATTCCAAGCTGAATGTTGGGAAAAAAATCCTAGTGGGTGTTCATTTGGTTTATTATGGATAAGGAAATTGGCAAAGGCAATGGCAAAGGCATTGAAAAGACAAAGAGGCATTAATTGCCATTTTATTTATGAAAATAAAGGAAATAATGATAAAATGAAGGTGAAAGGTCACAAGTATAATGTGAGGAGGAAATAATGGAAATTGAAGAAAATAAATGCCTCAATGATAAAAAGGCTTATGAGGATCAATTCACAACCTTTTATCAGTTCATTTTTAGAACTCTCTCTTTATTCTCTCTCCATCTCACTTAGAGAATTCTTGGAGCACTCTAGCATTGGAGAAAGGAAGGCAAAGGAAGGAAAATAAATTAAATGAAAGCAAGTCTCAAGAAAATAGGAGTTGGATCAAGCAACTACAACGAGATTACTGGTAGGTATCGAGTTGCATGTATGATTTCCTTGCTACTTTTGGCATGGTATATGAATGTGTGTATTTGTTTCTCTTTTTGTCATTGGCATGGGTTTTTCCAGGTGAGACAGTGTTTTCAGCCTTGTCTTTCCATTTATGGATAGCCATGTTGTGATGGGGTTCTTTCATTCGGTTGAGCTAGATTTTCAGATGGTTTTGGAACCGGGTGAGGTGGTTTTAGGAAAATTCCCAAGGGCCTAGGAATCCCTTGATTGATAATGGTAGGATACATAGTAAAGCCTGAGGGTGGATACGGGAAAATTCCTAAAGGTATTGGTGAAGAAATTTGGAGGCATCTATTCTTGTTTAGGGCCTAGCGATCCCTTGACCGATTTTGGAGGGATTGCGGTAAAGCCTCATGGTGTAGGTTTATGGTTTGGCCTAGGAATCCCTTGACTGGTAATGGTGAGATTGCGGTAAATTCTGGTTGTATAGTTGAGGGTTTCCAGCTTAGAAATCTCTTGACTGATAATGGCGAAATATGTGGTAAATCCCAAAGAAGCCCTAGTTGTTTTTTTGTGAGTCCTACATTCATGATTGGAATATGGCACGGGGGTGATTGGTTGTAAGAAATATTTGGTTCAGCCCAATTTATAGCCGGGTGATATGTGGAAGTCCCTGAAATGGTTGGATTTTCATATGTTAATAAGAAATATTTTCCTCTTGTATTTCATGAGTATTTATACTTGTTAGTATGTGGCTTTGATGGTTGTTTTATCACTGTTAAAATTCTAGTTATATTATGGTTATAAGTATGGTTTTATGACAGATTCTAGTTATGGGCCTTAACATGCTTTAATTGGTAAATGAATAGATATTTAATGCATGATCTAATAAATGTTATTGCAGAAATTATGAGAAGGCATTAAACCTTCTTGGTGATTTTCTTATAAGTCTCAGATCCCTATGTTCAAATATGAATTTATAGCCTATAGATTACACGTTCACAATGTGTATGAAGAAATGAATGTCATGGCTAGGCTTGGTTAGGTCAAGTCCTTTACAAATTTTTGTGTTAAAGGTTTTGTCTTGATGTCATTTATTATTTTGGAAACTTTGATCAAGTTTTGGGAAGATGTTTGGAGACTAGCCCTGAAAAAAGTGGCTGAGATATTGCGGTCGCAGACAGAGAACTAGGAGAGAAAGACTGCAATCGCTCCCTTGTCGGCTTTCCACTTATGCAAGTGACTAAAGGGTTACAATCAAATTTATGTAGTGTTGTGCCAGCATCTGGAAGTGCAGGTCACTAAAAAAGAAGTTTAACTCCGGGTTTGGGCACCTATAAGGGTAGTGTATCCCTTGGGGGTCCTATAGAACCTGAGGGAAGTCAATAAAGTTTCGGTTTGTCAATTCCACTTCCTTAAGGTGATCTAGGAGGTTGAGGCATGTCATAGTAGACCTGAACTCATGTTTACCATGGAAGACTGGTGAATGTGGGTAGATATGGGAGGGGTGGTTACACTTTCCTTTGTCATCTTCCATTCTAAGAAAGTTGACTGTACAACTAAAATTTGACCTAAAATTTAAAAATATATTCTAGATTTGTAGTAAAGGGAGTTGAGGAAACAAGAGTTGTAGCAAGGAAAAATTTGGGAAGTTCATCAAGGGAGTGGAAATTAAAGAGTTGCAATAACTTCATTGGATTACAAGGGTGTTGTAGTGTGGTCATACTTGTTGGACAAAATTGTGAATTACGGATAAAACACGCTTCCCTAGACAGGTGATAATATAGAACAACAGATTAAAGACTATACGACTTCTTCTCCTAACTAAGAACAAAAATACAGAATAGATTAGAAGCTTACTTGGAATCCAAGCGCTTCCAAATGGTTCCTTCTATCGCTTCTGTTGTAGCTTCAAATTCCAGCGGTTTGTGCAAAATGCTTCCTGCAAGAATGAACACTAAACAACAGATGATAGAAATAATACAGATGTCTATTCAAGTTAGTTTTCTAAATCAATAAAGCATAAACCATATACATCAACTAAGATCTTACAATATGGAAGATCAAAGCCAATACGTATGCATATAGGGAAAAGTAAGCTATATTCTTTATTGATGATAGAAGGAGAGGTTACAACCTAGTGACTGATTTGAAGTGACCATTCCAACAACATCCCTAGCCTCATCATAGTATAAATATCTCTAGCAGCTGTTACACAAATCTAACTCTCTATTGAAAATCCACCAACATTTCTCTACTCAAATTCTTCCCTCTCAAACACTTAGATCTGTTCTCAATTTATAGAGGAGCTGAGGTAGTTTTAAAATCAATGAATTTCCAATAATAGGTAAGACATTTTCCCAATCTTGTAGATGTCAAATGGACACTTGGATTCGAAGATTGACACATGTGAACTCTTCTAGAAGGCACTGGCCAAGTGGAGATTCCGAAACAATGAGAATTTCGCTCCCAATGTGACCAGCGCACCTGTGAATGTTGGGAAGTGCTTTGCAAAGCAGCCTTGCATGGGGCTACCTGCATATGCAACACACTTAGTCCCTTTAGAGGTAGCGTTGATGAGCTCTCATATGATGTATTATAAACTTCAAACCTTGGAAACCTTTGCTTGATGAAATTCATGCTTGATTTGTCTTGTTCTTGTCTTAGGGCATGTAGCAAGTTGAAATGATAGGGGATGATAGAACCTTAGTCATTGGTCCTAGAGATGATGCCCAGTTAACCAGGTCATTGGGAATGATGCCAAAATTGACCTATAACAAATTCCCCCCTAAAGTATGAGGTCAAAATAATAAAAAAATTTGATTGAGATGATTTACACTGTGATGGGTTGGAGATGAAGCGGAGCGGTCACCTGCATCAATATTACAATACATTACATCATGATATATCCTCTTTGATCATAATTGTTGAGGGTAATAATTCCCATGTTCAACACATAAACAATCTAATAACATGTACATAATTCAGAAAGTCGTCGACATTGGAATGTTGCCTAATGCAGACATGCCTATAGATATAGGCCCATGTTTGGATGATGATCTGTATATAAGGTCACCATACAGATGATGTGTACAAAAATCCTGAAATTGTAGCCCAGATGGATGAAACTAGATCCGAGGTCTTCTTATCTCGTTCACTCGATAATTCAGGTGGAAGTCTAGCCATGCGAATATATGATTTGTTGTCGAACATGGAAAGACATCGTTTGATTACCAGCCAATTATGTGAGCTGTTAACAAACGCGATAGAACCACCATTAATGAAAATGGCCCTCAAGGTACTGCAATACATTTCGTAAGGCGTGAATAGATGATTTGATGCCAAACACCAAACAAAATATTTCGGTCAAAGGTTTAGAAGCGAGGATCTTGTTGATGTTGTAACAAGCCTCATGGTACTGGATTTGATGTTTCTAAGTGAACTTCCTAGATATTGATTTTTCATCGATAGGAAGTCACCTTATTGTGAAACGGGAGTTACTGATTTCAGAGACAAAGGTATGATTTGATATAGAAATTTTCAGGGATGACGGTCATGAGAATGAAGGTTTACGAGTATTACAGAAGGATGAGTTTATTCATTGGATGACTTCTCTTGAACATATCTGTGACATTGTGATGAGTTGGCAGCATTGACCCAAAACCGAAGTGAAGGTATGATGAACCATAGGTATGAATGAATTGTCAAGATGATTACCCAACCGAAATAGTCACAGACATGGAGTGAAGGAAGTGTCATGTTCAAGAGCGACTTGCTACCATAAAGAAGTTTTTCTCACTTTTCCCAAATTTTCCTCGGTCATTTGTCGACCAGTACCTCTTTATTTTTTAACAAGCTTGAGGAGGATAAAATTTTCTTGATCTATAATTCAACCCTTTGGGTGAATAAAGTATCGATATTTAATAATTTAACGAGTCTAGTGATGAATGAAACTCGATTGTTGCCATGATCGACAAGCCCGTCACTATTTTATGTTTTAACGAGCTTAACGATAGTGATAGCACGATCCTTTTTCATACTTAGAGGGTTTGAAAAAGAAGACGAAAGAAAACACCATAAGTACTTTTTCGTAAATATGTCACTTAGACCAGAAAAAGTGTAAAATAATATCTGAGAGAACCTCTTTGGTCATGTTTAACCAAGGTATTCCTTTTTCGTAAATAATCTATCTCAGTCCGAAAAAGGGTTAAACTTATACTGAGTAGATATCAATTCATTTACTTTTACGAGTTCGAAAAGACAAGTGCTCGACAATATTTTCATATTATCGGCGTCTAAAAAGAGCTGAAAGAAGACTCCAGGGGTTCCTTTTTCGCTGTTATCGAAGCTCGAAAAAAGAGGTAAAAGTGCGCTTCAAATCCTTTTTCGTTTTTAACAAAGCTCGAAAAATAAGGAGAAAAAGTATGCTTTGTGGTCAAGTCATTCTTTGGATAAATCTGCACAACTAATCTGTTCATCAGTTGTATTTCCTGTTCAGAACAACATCAAATGGATTAAAAATACCCGTTTCATGATAAAAACATAATAAAACTATAGTCATAGCAATAAATTTAACTTGCAAATAATTAAATGACTATTAGAAGAAGTTTCACTATTCATTTTTACCATTCCATAGTTACCATTTTCATTTTGGAGCTCTGAACCTAATTTTTCCCCCGAACTTCATCTGCTGATTGTGATCGTTTCTCTTGATGGATTTCGTTGCCGTTTGATCCAGGTTAGTGCCATGAACCTCCTCTTTCCTTTGGTATTTATTTCATCTCCAATTTCTGCAAATTTTTAGGGTTTTAAGGTCCCTAGGGTAAATTTTTCCCAAAAAGAGGGCAGCACACCCCTGAATGTCGAAACTTGTGTTGCATAGCAGGTACAGTGAAGTGTAATTGCATGTGAAATGCACTATTTCTTGTTAGGGAGTGCGTTGGGCACAGTCTAAGTTTTTTATTTTCTCATTATGCCCAAAATTGACCTAGTTTTTTGCAATGAATGGAATCTAATGGATCTTATGGTTATATTTCAAGTTTTCATCGGATTATAATGACGATTACATGGAGGGAAATATAACATGAAGAACAAGATATGATTGCCTTAAATGATCCAGGTACTGTAAGATCGCTGCGAGATTGTGGATTGATTAAGTACTTCAAGTTGTCGAGAATGAGGCAATAAATAGAACTCTTGGAGTTCTTAGTTCGAGCATGGGATCCGGTGATAGAGGCATTTCATATTAAGAACCAAGTGGCTCCCATAACAGTTGAGGATGTGCATTTTCTCACAGGTTTGTCGAGGAGAGGGTTGCCCATTTCACTCTCAGGGTCTACTGTTGGAGGAGAGACAGTGAGGGATTATATTCTGCAATATTTCTATCCAGGGGCAGAACCTAGCAAAGATGGAAAAATAAACATCCGGGATGTCAGAGATTTTCCGTTGAGAACTATCCTTTTCACGATCGCGAAACTTGCTGGCACCGTTACACTACATGTAGGGAATAGATTGTATATGCAGTATGCGCTAGAGTGTATGTAGCTTTTGAATTGCTTCCATAAATGTAGTAGCAACTGTACTAGCTTTAAATGGATGAGATAATGCACAAAAGTGTGCATACTTGGTAAGTCTATCAACTACCACCATGATGACACTCTTTCCATCGGAATTAGGTAAACCTGTGATAAAATCCATTGAAATCTCCTCCCAACGTTGGCTTGGAATGTATAAAGGTTGTAGAAGACCCGGGGTCTTAATTGTCTCAACTTTATTCTGCTGGAAAACCAAACATTCCGCCAAAAACTTTTGAATATCAGATTTAAGGCCATCCCAAAAAAATTCTTTCTTCACCCTGTGGTAAGATTTTAAAAATCCCGAGTGTCCTCCTAAAGGATAAGTGTGCAATTCCAAAAGAATCTTTTGTTTTAGTTGGGAATTCTTACAAAGATATAAGCGATCTTTGTACCATAAGGAATATTTTTTCCAACTAAATGTATCAGATGTACTAGGATCTTGTTGAAAATTTTGAATGAGTGTCCACACTTCTTCGTCCTTCTTCCATTCATCCCTTCCTTCGGTTATCCAATATGGTTGGATAATATAAATGGCACAAAGTAATGCTTCCACCTCTTCATTCTTTCATGAGAGTGCATCTGCAACAACATTTAGCTTCCATTTTTTTTTATATTATTTCAAAGTCATAAACCAACATCTTTGTGACCCATTTTTGCTGCTCTTCTGAAGATAGTCTTTGTTCCAAAAAGTGTTTAAGACTATCATGATCAGTTTTTACCTTGAAGTGTCTTCCCATTAGGTAAGGTCACCATTTCTTTAGTGCATGCAGTATTGCTAACATTTCCTTCTCATAAATAGCTTTCTGTAAGTACTTTCCTTTGATTGGACGAATTTGAAAAGCAATGGTTCTTCCTTCTTGCATTAAAACAACACCAATTCCATTTCCTGAGGCATAACATTCCACAATAAAGGTTTTTGTGAAGTCTGGCGTAGCTAAGACCGGTGCTAGGCACATTGCGTCTTTAAGATGTTCAAAGGCCTTAGTTGCTTCAGGAGTCCATGAAAATGCATCTTTATTCAATAATGTTGTTAGAGGTGCTGCTATTCTCCCATAATTTTTAACAAACTTGCGATAATACCCTGTTAACCCGAGAAATCCTTGCAACAACTTAATGGTTGTGGGGACTTTCCATTCCTTAATGGAATTAATTTTGTTAGGGTCTACCTTAACACCCTCGTGAGATGCAATATGACCGAGATATTCCACCTTTTGTACTCCAAAGAAACATTTGGATGTTTTTGCATACAATTGTTTCTCCTGCAATAGTTTGATCACCCTGTCAACATGTTGAACATGATCCTTCCAAGACCTGCTGTAGATTAGTATATCATCAAAAAATACTAGCAAAAATTTTCTAAGGAAGGGTTTGAAAATGGAATTCATCAATCCTTGAAATGTAGAAGGTGCATTGGTAAGGCCAAAAGGCATGACCAAAAATTCATAATGACCCTCATGAGTTGGAAATGTTGTTTTCGGAATATCTTCAGTCTTCATTCTAATTTGATGATATCCAGAACGAAGATCCAACTTGGTAAAATAAATTGCTCCATGTAATTCATCCAATAATTCATCAATCACAGGAATGGGAAATTTATCTTTCATGGTGAGCTTATTGAGCTCCCTATAATCTGGACACATGCGCCATGATCCATCCTTCTTGTGTACCAATAATACAGGAGCAGAGAAAGAACTTTGACTAGGTTGAATTATACCAGCCTCTAACATTTCTGGAATCATACGTTCAATTTTGCTGTTTTGGACATAAGGATATCTATAAGGCCTCATGTTTGGAGGAACACTTCCAGGAATCAAATGAATAGCATGATCATGATCATGAATAGGTGGGAGTCCTTTGGGAGTTTCAAACACCTTGGAATGATTGTCCAAGACTTTTTGGGGATCTGCAAAAATAGATGATTTTGATGTTGGAACTTCTACTGAGCATAATTGTGCAATTACACGTTGTTGTTCTTTATTTAGGATCTTTGTCATGACATTAGGGCTTATTATCTTTCCCGGCTTCCCTGTAATACCTCGTAATTCAACTTCCTTACCTTTTGAAAAAAATTTCAAGAAAATTTCTTGAAAATTAAAAGCTACCGTCCCCAAAGATTGTAACCATTGTACTCCTAGTACAACATCAACACCTCCCATAGGAATCGAAAGCATTGGACTATTCAATACATATTCCTCCATGGTTAGCTTGATATTATGGCATTTTCCAGAGCAATTTATAGTTCCTCCATTTGAAACCATCACTTGACATTCTTGTGCTGGGTATAGGAAACAATTCAATTCTTTGGCTACCTTACAATGAATAAAATTATGGGTACTACCTGAATCAATCAACACTATTACCTTTTTCTTCTTGATATGTCCTTCTATATTAAGAGTTTGAGGAGTGGTAATTCCTGCCAATGCATTACATGATATGGTCAGACTCATTTCTTCCTCTTCTAGGGTTGGTTCCTGGTGTATATCCTCTTCTTGTTCATTTTCTTCTTCCTCTTCACAATCTATATAAAATAATTTCTTCTCAGCACACTTATGACCTTTAGTGTATTTGCTATCACAACTGTAGCAAAGCCCTTTTTCTCTTTTTTCTTCCAATTGTTGTGGTGTCAACCTTGTAGGTTGTGGAAATATAGGAGTAGAAACACTTCCCTCTTTATAGAAGTGAGTGGTAGGCTTCCTTGTCGCCATAATTTTACATTCAATTTTTCTTGCCAACCTAAATGCCTTCTCCAATGAATCTGGTTCCAAAATGCGAACTTCATGTTGGATGTTATCTTTTAAAGTACCTATGAAGAGATCAATCTTGTGTTCCTCTGGAATATCAGTTACCCTTATATTCAATTTTTGGAAGTCCTCAATGTGCTCCCCCATTAAACCCTTTTGTTTGAGATTTATCAATTGGCTAAAGAAGGTGATGCTCTTTGTATCCTCATAATGTGCTATCATTTCCTCCGTAAAAATTGACCAAGTGACAATTTTTTTACGGGAGCAAAGCCATCGATACCATAAAAATGTATTTTTTTCTAATTGGAAAGTTGCGATGCGTACCTTTTGTGTGTTTTTCACATTATTGAGATCAAAATATTGCTCCATTTGTAGTATCCATGTTAGAGGATCCTTTCTATCAAATTTCCTCATATCCATTTTTGGAATATGGTGGTTCTTCCTTCCAACATTAGAGTTTATGAAATCACGATTAATATTTATTTTGTTCTCATCATGAGTTTCCTCTACTATCTTTTCACCATTAGGAAACATTTCTTGTATCGACTTTGTCAAACCTTAAATGTATGCTTTTAGATCATTCTTCATGTTTTCCATTTTTTCATCGATCTTAGCTTCCATGTCATCCATCTTAGATTCCATGCCAACTTCCATGCCATCCATGCCATTCTTCAAACCATCCATCTTAGATTCCACGCCTTTCTTCAAACCATCCATCTTAGTTTCCAGGCCTTTCTTCAAAACTTCCATGTCATTTTTTGTTGCTCTTTGCGAGAGCGAAATTTGTTGCACTTGCTCTTGTAATTTTGATATGTCATGTTGCCATTATTCGTCTTCATGAGTCATGGTAGAACCTTCTAAAGGCTTAATAGGTATTGAATTATTTTTAGGGGCCATTTTAGAATCCACTACTGATATCTATTCTAAAATATTCCCTTGGAATCAATTCAACTTGATTCTTAAAACAAGACTTATGCAATTCAGAAAAAAATACACACCTTTTACTTGCTTTTGAGGAGCTCGATATTGAAATTGAATTATCTCTATAATTGCGGATCCTAAATATCTGAAATTTGGCCCTGTAGTAGTCCTCTGAAGATTATTTAAAATGCCATAGGTCTGATCTGATTTGGATTCTTCAAGACAAATTTATGTCCAGTCTCCCACAATGACCCAATTATGGACTGGTTTAGTAGAGCAAACTTGTACGAATTTCCACATGTCACTGTTTCCTCCTTTGGATCTAAAATTGATAGATAGAAAACTACAGTCTGTGTACTTGCGGTTACTTTTTACAACATTCCAATCTGATGCTCAGAGAGAGAGAGTTATTAATATTTTCCCATGATCACCTCTTTGAGATGAAATTTAGAAGCCTGAAAAATCCCTAACTTCCACAGATTATATATCCGCCAATATTGTGAACCAAGATTTTAAATTTTGCGACGATGTTCCTCAGGATTTTGGCTTCGCACTATAAAAACTTCATATTCTTCACCTTTGTAGAAAAAAATTTATAGCGAAAATTCCACGTTGACCTGTTTAGGTTAAATTCAAGAGCCTGCAAAATGACCTAGCTTCCACAGATAATATCTCTGAAAATATTGCAAAATAAGCTCTGAACGTTTGCGACGATGTTCCTCAAGATTTTTGCTTCACACTCTAAAAATTTCAGCTTCTAAACCTTCGTAGAAAAAATGTTATAGCGAAAATGCCAAGATGACCTGTTTGGAGCAGTGAAAGCCTAGAATCCCAAGCTCTGATACCAAATGTTGTGAAACTAGCTCCAAAAATAGAATAAAAGAGATATCAATGCCTTAGAAATAAGCTACTTTGAGGGGGAAACCTCCAATACATTACATTAATGAACAATTCTTGGATGATACAAATTATAAAACCTCCTTTCTATATATAGGAGTCCATGGGGCCACAATGTAATCCTAGTGGGCCACAGTGTAATCCTAGCCGACCTAACAATAATAATTTAAGGGCACAATATTAATAATATGGGGGTTACAGGGGTACAATAATAACAATAAGGGGGTTACACAAACAACAATAAGGGATTATACTAGTAATATAGGGACCTAACAATCGATGAGTACGCATACACAAGCATTGCTTTCCAAGGAGATCCAGATTTAGCATTACCTGAAGGTGCTCAGTTGGGTGCAATGGGTAAGAATGTTTTGACCATGTTTTTTGTTTTTCCTAAGGTTTATACAATGTTTTTGTATTTTTATGTTTTCCCAAGACTAAACTAAATGTTTGATGTAATGCAGATGTTGGTCATGTTCAACCAGTAGTGGAACTAGAGCGCGAAGTAGATGTGCCAACAAAGAGGGTTGTCGGGAGAGCAGTCCTTCAGGATCTTGATATGGCTGAGACTCTGACTGAGCTTCAGCAGCACATAGAAGGTTTGACCTTCGGGATTCCGGATTTCCGAATCGAAGAGCTTCCTATGCGACTGCAACGACACACTATTAGGGTTCCTAACCGTTGGATGTGGTTACTTCATGGAATATCTAGATCTATAGCATGTTACCACGAGCACCACTAGTTTACTTGTGACATTTTGCATACATTTTGAGGTCATATGACCAATTTGTCTTGGGCACAAAATTTTGTAAAAACCTATAACTATCTATCTATATGATTTCAATGTTTTCCTATGTTTATTGTGCAATCCTATTCAATGATGTGAATGTTTTCTTTACATATGTTGCAAATGTCTATCTAAAACTTGATTAGCTAATGAATCAGTCAATATGTTCAAATTTCTGGAAATGTGTTGATATTGAATAAAATCAAAATGTCTTTCCAAAAGTCGAACTCTTAGGAAAAATCTAAAAAGTGTTGGATTTATAACAGTATAAATACTAGTGAGTTGTAATACCACAAGTTGTGAGTCTAACCTTATGATTATGCGGTTAATAGAAAATTAAATGGCATCAGAGAGAAGTTCGATCAACGTGCTATACTCAACGATATTGTTTGTCGATCTACCAATACAAATCCCTTGAAAACTCACTAACTTGTCGTTCAGAGCGAAAATGGCCCACGCTGCAAAGGATAGATTCTGCATACTACGACTGGCACCATCAGCATATCCAACAAATGGCTCTGAAGATTCAGACATCTACGATGAAATCTAAATTAGATTACTAACGTCAAGAAAACTCTAAAAAAAAATTAAGATAGTGAATGCAAATCAACAACATATATATATATACAATATAATACAAAAAATTCATACTACACTCATGATTAAGCATAGTAACGTTTCAAATACAACCCATTTCTAGGCTGCGCCAACGGAATTCCATCATAATCAACCAACTCATAGGTGCCCTTAGCAAGAACTCTTTTGAAAATATAGGGGCCATGCCATAATGGCTCAAATTTTCTTGTACCTATTACATCAGCTTCTTGATCGTAAAGAAGGACCAAGTCACCCTCTGAGAAAATGCAAGGCTGGACATTTTTGTCGTATTGCGCCTTTATACATCTCCTATGCGCTTCGTTGGCCAATTGGGCTTCACGACATGTTTCATCAAGATGGATGAGGTTAAGGAGACGCGCTTCTTCTTCTGAGGTGTCAGGTAACAAGTCTATTGCTAGTTTTAACGATGATATTTCACATTGGATTGGTAAGATAGATTCCAGACCATACACCAATTGAAAAGGAGTAAATCCGGTTTCGTTTCTCACCTAGGTTTGATACGCCCACAAGGAAAAGTACAAGATCAAATGCCAGTTTCTTTTACGAACTCCTATCATTCATTGAAGCATTCGTTTAAGAATTTTGTTGATAGCCTCAACTTGTCCATTTGATTGTGGATCATAAGGAGTAGAATTATCATGTGACAATCCTAACTTGGCAGTCAATTCAGACATCATGTGGTTGCAAAAATGCTTCCCATGATCTGTAACTATAACCTGTGGGACCCCAAACCTTGCAATAACATGATTAAAGAAAAACAATGCAACTGTCTGTCCTGTGTTGTTGAATGTAGGCATCGCTTCAGCCCATTTGGTAAAATAGTCGACTGCGACAATAATATAACCATGCCCACTGGATGAACAAGGGTTACAGGTCATGAAGTCAATACCCCATATCATAAATGGTCCCACAGAGAAAATAGGATGCATTGGCGCTGGCGGTTTGCGTATTTTACGATAACAAATATGGCATGCATGACAGATTCTGACCGCGAGGATGTAGTCTCGAAAAATAGTAGGCCAAAAGTAACCTGCGCAGAGTATCGTCTGCGCGGTAGCATAACCAGATAAATGTCCACCACATGCCCAAGCATGACAATCATTTAACACTTTTTCGGCCTCCTCATGAGTGAGGCACCTCCTTAAAATGGTATCAACACCACGATGATAAAGTTTATCCTCGACGATTAGATAATCTTTGGCTTGGTATCAAATACGTCGCAGTTCAAAGCGAGAGGTATTAGGTCGAAAATTTTGGGTTTGGAGATAAATGATGAAATCCCCATACCAAGGATTAGATGATCCGATCAGAAACAAAGACTCGTCTGGAATTGATGGTTCCGATGTAGTTGCAGTACTATCTGAGGGAAGGTCACAGAGAAGCTCAGACAAAACTAAAGACTTCTTTGAATTGGATTTGATGAATTCCAAATCAAATTCCTGGAAAATGACAATCCATTTTGAATATTTCCCCCCCAGAAATTGACGTGATAAGATATAAGTCATGGGGTTGCAATCTGAAATGATAATTGTTTTTCGGAGCAGGATATAATGGCAAAATCTTTGGACAACTTGAACAACCGCCAAGGAAATATTTTCTATGTATGAGTACTTAACTTCCGTATCATTGAGATTACGACTCAAATAATAGATCGGATGTTCAATTCCATCTTCTACTTGGACCAATACCATAGAAATGGTCGTTTCGGCTGCGATGATATATAGGAAATTATATTTTTGATAATTAGGAGGATACATTAATGACGCTTGGACTAGAGTGTCCTTGACAGCATTAAAATAAGCTTGTGCAACTTGGTCCCAATGGAAGGGAACCCCCTTTTTCAAGAGTCGAGTAAATCCTTTAGCCATTTCGGCATAATTTGGAATGAACCTTATTAAGAAGTTAGCCTTTCCTTGAAGTTTCTGTATCTGAAGTAAGTTTGATGGTGCAGGAAAATAAAGAATGGCCCGAACCTTCAGAGGGTTGATTCGAATTCCTTATTTTGAGACCAAGAATCCAAGCAAACAACCAGAACCAACAAAAAACACACATTTATGTGGATTGAGGTGTATTTTTTAGTGTTGGCAGTGTAAGAAAATGGCTTTCAAATTCATCGGGTGATCAATATGATTTCGTGAATGCGCTGGTAAATCATCTTGATACAGTTGAACAATGTGCTTGATGTCATTGAAAGCATAATCCATTGCTCTCTGAAAAGTTGCCCCAACGTTGTTTAAACCAAATAGAAGTTTCCTATAAGCGAATGTGGCCCAGGGACAGATGAATGCTGTCTTATGTTGATCATATGGGCGGATATTGATTTGATTGTAGTTGGAGAATCCATCCATGAACGAAAAGATTTCGCATCCTGCACAATCGTCAATAATCTGGTCGATAAAGGGAGTAGGATAGTTGTCTTTTGGACAAGCATGATTAACATCCAGATAATTGACACACACTCTAATGGTTCCTTGTTTTTTCGTAACAAGAACGATATTGGAAACCCACTCGGTTAGCGGAATAGGGTATATGAAACCAGCACGCAAAAGTTTTTCAACTTCTGCTTTGATGGCAGTGGCTTTCTTCGGATGAACAACACGAAGCCCTTGACGTACCAGTTTGACATCAAGATACATATTAATAGTGTGTTCAATTATACTAGTATCTATGCCTGACATTTCCTCGTAAGACCAAGAAAATACATCACAAAATTCATGAAATAGAGAGAGATATGCTTGAATTTCTGATGGAGAACAAGATACACCAACATGAATATTCTCTACAACGCTTGGTTTGGTAGAAATATTGATAGAAATGGTTTCTTCAATATTTGACAAATTTCGCTCAGAATCGATTGCATTAATAGGAAAAGAATTCGAAAATAAATTTATGATGGATGGGTGATATAGTTCACTAAGATTATTTTCTTCATAATCAGGAAGATGGGAATGATGATGATAATCTTCCCATGGTTCTCCTTTTGACATCATGGCTTCCAAAATATTCTCATCTGTCAAGAACATTGAGGAAAATGGATCAGATGGAGTACCAAAATCTAAGGAACGATCAACCCAAACACTCGGCGATACTGATTTTGGATTTTCCGCCCAAGCCAGATATATTGATTGCTATGCCAACTCAATAGGGCTGGGCGGTAGAAACTCATCCAACGTAGAAATATCAGAATCACCCGTACTCTCCCTTAAGCCAGGTAGATTGGAAGAGATCATGTAGCAGGTCTTTATACTTGCAATTTCTGTCGATGTCACGGGCGGCGGTAATGCAAAGGTTCCCATAAGAGTGGAATCCTTTAAGAGTCCTACACCAATGTTATGAAGTTCCAGTTGGGGTATGTGAACAAACATAACGCTTCCAGTGACCTGTGAAGCAGAGGCAAAGAAGTATAGTTGATTAATGACTGTAATTGTACCTTTATGTGGAAAGGAAATCATTCTAAAATATGTAGAAACAATAGCAGTCATTGCATATACCCATGGTATTCTGAGTAGAATATTATAGTCAAGGGGTTCGTCAACAACCTCAACATCAATATTCACTGTTTTCACCCTAGTTTGACATGCAGGTTATTAATAATACGACAAGGTTTATATGTGCGTTCATCAAATGCTTTCAACTTCGTTGATGATTGTGATAAGCACGGTGAGCCAAGTGACTTCCAACAATTTAGAGACATAATGCATGTAGATGCCCCCTCATCAATAATAGTGCGATGAACAAGGTGATTGAGAACATTTACTTGTATGGAGAATGCCAATTCTGTTGGTAGTTGTGGCACATAGCCCGTATGATTAAAGACGACAATATTAGAATCTATCGGATCAATTCCACCAATAGCCGACAATAAAGCCTGTTTTTGGGAGGGAAAATTTTGTAATACCTCAAGAGCAGACATAGATTAAGGGGATTGAGCCAAATCTTCAACTATATTATAATTTTGTGCAACTCTTGCTCGAGGATTATATGTCGATTTATGAATTACTCCCTTTGGTGGCTTGATTTTCAATTTAGGAATAGCAGTAGGCGGTACTGATTCTGTAGATGGAGGTAGTAGGTTGATTAGTGGCCTGAATAACATAATATTTATTTCACGTTGACACCAAAATATCTGTTGAAGGTTTTGTGACAGATAACATTAACACTTGGGAACTAGGAGTTGGATCCGTAGAAACCATGTTTGTGTTCGGATTTGGAAATGGGTCTGTCAACACAGCTGACAAATGGGAAGTCTTGATGATTTTTGAGACTTCAGCGTGGTGAGGACAATCCCTAACAAAGTGTTCCTCATTACAGATTATCCATGGATAACAAGGTTTCCTAGGTCCAGACAATTGTTCAAATGATCTTTCCTGCGGGTTAGAAGTTTGTTTTTTCTTAGATTTCCCCTTTTTCTTACTTCCAGGTTGCTTTTCACTTTTGCCTTTTTCAAATGACACGGAATTAATTTCGGAAGCAGGAGCAGGATCAGATGTAGTAGTGTGATGTGTGCTTGCAGTGCCTATCAAACCATCTATGGCATGAGAGTCCTTTAATTGAGGAGGAAAAGTAAAATTAGATCTTGGCGTATTAGGAATTTTTTCATAGAGCGTGCTAGATTGAGTATAAATCAAGTCTAAATATTAGGCACGAGCGATAACTTGCTCTTCTATGACGACGCCACCCTTAGCCACATCCTCAATTATAGATGGTAAAGGGACTTTATGAACCATTCAGCAAGGAGTTGATCCAAAACAAAGGTTTTAACCATTCGACGACAATGACGCCACTCATGAATATGATCAGAGATGTGAGTAGCATTAGTATGTTTGAAATTGGTCAAGAGTTCCGTTCCAGTTTCATATCTGATGGGTAACTTGAAATGAGTCAAAAAGACAGTAGCTTGGGCTGTGAAATTATCAAAAGAAGCTCTAGGTAATTCAATGTACCATTTTGCAGCCGGGCCTGTGAGTGTACGCTGGAAAAGACGTAGTCGAACAGAATCATCATTCAGGGAATTTGATGAACACCATAAATGATAATTCATAACATGAGTCGATGGATCTTCTCCAGGGTTTCCATTGAACTTAGGAATATCCGAGGGTAATTTGTGAGGTATCACCAGACAACAAGGAGCATAATTAATTGGATCATTAGTTAGCCGATTTTAAATCTGGTATCTCTAAAGTTGCAAAAAAGGGAAACTGCCAATTAAGGTTAGGTTGAGCATAGCTAGGGTAAGTTGGATTTGCTTGAGAAACAAGCCTTTGAGCACCAACATAAGGAATCTATTGCTGGTAACCCAGATAGGGGTTGTTTTGCATAGCAAACATTTGAGGATCTTGTTGACCAAAACCTGGATATGATACTTGTTGAAAAGAAGTTTGAGGCATTTGCGCCTGAGGTTTCCAAGGGGTCTGTCCACCAATGTTATAACCAAAATTAAGATAACTTGGATTCGGTTGATATGTATAACCAGGTTGCGGTTGTGACATCCCATAAAATGGTAGACCAGCTTGTGAATAAATGATTCCAGATATAGGTTGTCGTAAATTAACCAAAGGATTTGGAGTCTGTGGACCCAAAATTTGATGGTATTGAGTTGAAGGACTTGCTTGATAAGGTTGATGTACAAAATTTTGATTCTGTAACAGGGGTAAAGATGTATTAACAAGTGGTAATGAAGTGGGTGTAACAGGTTGAACCGGTTGATACGAGTGTAAAACCGTTTGTGGTTGGATAGGCAGAGTGGGCTGCCATTGACAAATATTCGTTTCAACATCAGATTGACCAAAAAGTGATAGAGTACTGTCATATTGGGTGACCAAAGGTTGCCCCCCAGCATGAGGAGGATAATAAAACAGAAAATATTTCTCTCCATATGCTGGGAGTCCAGTTGATATGGTACTTGAAGGAATTGACCCAGAAGGACTAGCTTGATATTGCCCTGAAGATGTATATAATGAATCAAGCCATTCAGTACTTAATATAGGATTGCCGGTTAAAATACCAGATGATGACATTGGTAAAGTCCATGGATTTGAAGATGCAACAGAGAAAATTCCAGATAATGATTTGTAACCTGATGGGACCAAATGGCCTCCATGAAAATATGACTCTGATGAAGTTTTAAACATCGACGGGGTAGCTAGGGCAGAAGCTGACGTAATTGGAATAGATGGCCCAACCGAAGATGTTGGTTCAGTCATGGTTACTTGACCAAATGTATACCCTTATGAATCGACGGGAGTTTGAAAAGGAACAGGATCAACAAAAGCAGATGGTATCGATTGAGAAAAAGACTCGTACAGGTAAAGGTCCTCCCCAAAATGGGTTGGAGTTAAAGTCGTATTGTCTTGTGGGATTTCTTCAATCGCAATTAAACCAGGTGGAAGTATTTCACCGTCAGGCCTAAAGTATATTTCAGGTGGTTGACTATGTGATATGAGAGATTCAATAGCTACAGAAATTTGTGGGATGACCAAGGTAGGAACAAATTCCGGTTGTACGACTTTAGGATTTATATGTTCTGGCAAAGAAGAGACAGGATTTGGATCAATTTCTGGTTGAACAACGTCAGGTCCAGGAGGTATGGTCTCACTGATTGGATGAATCGTGACCACAGGTAGCTGTGAAGATTCTATTTCAACAACAATAGACGAACCGGGATGTGTAGAAACAACTTGAGCTAACTCTGGTTTATGGGAAAATGATGTTTCTCTATAGGTACAAATTATACTTGATTCGGCAGATCGTGATTGCCTTCGCCTACAAGAAGTAACTTTTGGTGGTAAAGGTGGTTTTAATGCTAGTCTATGCGAACGACGGGGGAAATATTTTGTTCTTCCACGATTACTGATTTATTTCAACCAAAAAAAAAAAACAAAATAAAAAGGTAATGCTAGTCAAAAGGGTTTACCAGGAAACTGTGAACTGCAGAATACCTCCTGGCGAACCAAGAAGTACATGCAAACAATCTCCCCGAATTCTGTGTTCGGTGTATCACAATTTACAAGGCGGCTGACTCGGTTCACTATGGATGGATAGAACCTAAAATTTTTCCTCCCAAATATACCCGAAGGTATGTGGAAGCCCAAGTCCGTAATAGCATTTTCTGATGTCCCAAGTCCCCAGTTGAGTCGCCAATTTGTTGGACAGAATTGTGAATTACAGATAAAACATGCTTCCCTAGATAGGTGATAATTTAGAACAATAGATTAAAGACTATACAACTTCTTCTCCTAACTAATAACAGACACACAAAATAGATTGGAAGCTTACTTGGAATCCAAGTGCTTCCAAATGGTTCCTTCTGTCGCTTCCGTTGCAACTTCAAATTCCAACGGTTTGTGCAAAATGATTCCTGCAAGAATGAACAATAAAAATCAGAAGATAACAATAATAAAGATATCTATTCAAGTTAGTTTGCTAAATGAGTAAAGCAGAAACCATATACATGAACTAAGATCTTACAATATGGAAGATCAAAGCCAATACAGATGCATATAGGGAAAAGTAAGCTATATTATTTATTGATGATAGAAGGAGAGGTTACAACCTAGTGACTGATTTGAAGTGACCATTCTAGCAACATTCCTAGCCTCATCACAGTATAAATCTCTCCAGCAGCTGTTACACAAATCTAACTCTCAATTGAAAATCCACCAGCATTTCTCTACTTAAATTCTTCCCTCTCAAACACTAAGATATGTGCTCAATTTATAGAGGAGCTGAGGTAGTTTTACAATCAATGAATTTCCAATAATAGGCAAGACATGTTCCCAATATTGTAGATGTAAAATGGACACTTGGATTTGAATCTTGACACATGTGAACTCTTCTAGAAGGGACTGGCCAAGTGGAGATTTTGGAACAATGAGAATTTTGCTCCCAATGTGACCAACACACCTGTGAATGTCGGGAAGTGCTTTGCAAAGAAGCCTTGCATGGGCCTACTTACATATGCAATGCACTTAGTCCCTTTAGAGGTAGCGTTGATGAGCTCTCATATGATATATTATAAACTTCAAACCTTGGAAACCTTTGCTTGATGAAAGTCATGCTTGATTTGTTTTGTTCTTGTCTTAGGGAATGTAGCAACTTGAAATGATAGGGGATGATAGACCCTTAGTAATTGGTCCTGGAGATGATGCCCAACTAACCAGGTCATTGGGAATTATGCCCAAATTGACCTATAACAATACTTGTGAGTGGAAGTTTCGGAGTTGTGACAACTATGTGCAATAGTTGGAGTTGCGTCAACTATGTGCTACAACCAGAGTTACAACACTTGCACACATTTGGTAAATGGAGTTGCAACCTCTATGTGTTGGCTAGGAGCACCTATTCCAACCTTGGTAAGGAATTGTAACACTTTTTGTGGAGTTGTAGCTTATATTGTACAGTTGTAGTTGGATTTGCAGCAACGAAAAGGAGTTGTAGCCACTAACCTTTGCTCCTGTCTGATAGTGTTAATTTAGGCACTGTCCACTTTCATATGAATTCCCTTATATAATTAATTTTCAACCACATCTTTCTTAGTTATTGGATTTGAAATTTAAATATGGGTCTAGATCCAGAATGTTTGACATGCAAAACTTCTCTTTTTCGATCTTAGACTCGTAGGGCCAAGCTTCTTTGATTTTGTTGTCGCTACTACAACAACCTCCAAAATTTTGGCTTGCATCCAACTTTCAGAGCCTACTTTGAGTTTGCATGTTGTTGTCACAAATATTAAGAGTCATCACATGTGTTTTATCTAAGTACTCTCGTCCCATTTGTGAGAAGATTAAATTGTCATCTTATAGTATGATAAGTGTCACACATTATACATAAGCTAGTTTTGGTGTGTTTATGGGGTAATTATTATGAAAATATGTTGTTATTATCATGAAAACATCTATCACACTCATTTCCAAAGTTTCAAGCACTATTTCAATAGTGTCGTCACGATCATCGCAAAGTGTATGTTTGGTGTTGCACTTGGTGTCATTCGTTGCAAAGTTGTCGCATTTATGAAAGTATGTTATTCATGTGTTTAGTGTGTTCCTTGTTGTGTCATCAAGTAATCTAAGTGTGTGATCATGTTCAAGTCTTACTTTTACATAGTCTCATCTCATTGATCCAACACTTAGTCAAAACTGGGAAAACTCCCTGATCGAGAAACTCAAGCTCTTTTAGCGAGCCTAAACTACGCATTGGGAAATCCCAACCCTCAAGCAATAACCTTGTCTCTTCACACTAGGAAATGCATAGTATATGCCTCCCATAAGTTTAATCTTAGTGCTCAATCCCAAATACTGAGCTATAGAACGACACAATATTTCCCTCCAACCAAGCCTGAAATATGGATTGTGCAGTCTCACTCCTCAAGCCTCAACCTTGAGCTCCTAAACTGTGAAATTACACAATCACCTCGGCTTCTTGTCCTTCCAGAACTGTGCAGTGGGAAAACTTAGTGCTCAAGCCCTCAACTTGGCTTCTTGAATCCCTCAACTATGCAATTAACAAGTCTAGTCCAGCCTAAACTGCACATTGCGCAATATCAAGGCTCAATCCTAACCCTTGACTACCTAATATGCACAATTTTGTAGTACCTGAGCCTCTTTTTTAGCTTGCCACCCATTTCCAGCTCAGTCAGTGGATCATCATGCAACATCATATACTAGGGTTTTATCATACTTATGTCGTCTTGTCACGAGTAAATTGCATGCACAAGTAATTTATCATGCTATGACAAGATGATGAAGAAGGAGATGGAGAAGGAGACCATGTTAGAGGACACCTTTGTATATGCATGCAAAATATGGTCAATCATAAGGAAGCAAAGGGACATCAAATTTCGATAACATCTTGAGATCAAGATAACATTGAAGACTCCTCATCTCTAAGCCATATGGAGGTAGAAGGAGGGACCATGTTCTATCTTTCAAGAATACACAAAGAAATAAACAAAAAAGGATGGCATGACATTGCTATGTCATCACTGTTATGTCATTTCATGTCATGAGTCATCATGTGCCACATAATTTTTGTGGATTATGTAAATTGTTATTCAAAAATGTATTGTAAAGTGGAAGTACAAAGGACATGTACATAATGTAAAGAGTCATGTGTGAGTTTAAAGTAATAGGGAAGTCAAATAGTCATGAGGGTAGTCAAAGAGTCACAAGGGAGGTGAAGGATCACCAAATTTGCTATATATACACCCTCATTGTACAGGCAAAGGAATTTTCACCTTGGCTTCTCCCATAAGGCATCAGAGAGACAAGTTAGCACTCTTGGGGAGTAAGTAGTGGGTCCAACGCTCCACTATTAGAGAAAGTGGTGTTATTTGTATTCATGCATCTTGAGATTTTTTCTTAATATTTGAATCTTGATGGCCACCACATTTTTCATGCATGGATTATGAATATTTGTAATATTGTTATGTAAATGTTTATGATTCATATTCGCTTTCACAGTTACTAAAGTAGTTGATCCGTTTCAGTAATTTTAATGCTTATCATATTGAGAATGTGTTGTAGTGGTTGTAATGATCGACACATTTTTGTGGACTATTTCGCTGGATTATAGGAAAATATTTCCTATTTGTGTGTGTCTCTGCAAAGGTGGTATTATTACCTCTCTCTTAGAGGTTATATTTCTTTCCCCTCTGTTATCACTCTCCCCAAATTCCCAAGGCTGAAATAGGATTGGAGAAAGGTAACCACAGACCAGGCTTTAGGTCAGGTAGCTAGTCCTACCAGGACTAGAGAGGGCTCCCTTGTTGTCACTTTTGAATTCAAAGGAATGACTGAGTATCTAATGATCTTAGGCTAGGTAAGTAATCTCAGTAAATAGGATTTGTTTGATGTTTTGAGTGCTGGATAGAAAAGTTAGTGAGTAGACTGTGTACAAGGTTTTTAGGTCTAAACTCCAAGGTGAATTTGCAGAGAATATGTGAGGCTAGATAGGCAGTTTGAAATAATTTAAATAGGTCATTGAGAAGAGGAGGAAGTAGAAGAGAGTTTGAATGAGCACTAAGGTGAATTCATTCAGTTTAGAAGCAAATAAACATAGTAATGTAAACCTTGTCTAAAACAGAGCATGCATAAACATGGTTTATGCTCATAAACTTACAAGATAAAAATATATGAAGAATAAGACATGGTATTAATCATGAAATGTTAAACATACATAAGAATAACAGATTCTCCAATGCAAACCATAAGTATCTCAACACAATTCCTGCAAATTTGTCTCTGATTTCATTCCAAATTACTGATTACAAGAGCTCCACTACAATATGAGACTATCCAACCCAAAAAAAGACTAAAGAGAGTCTACTTATAGAAAATATGAACTATGAAACCTCATAAAGTCAAAATTCCCTCCAAAATGGATCATAAATACACAAAATGAGTCATTTCCTAGATTCTAGGGAGGTTAGAAACCATTCCCTGAATTTTAGCTATGAATTAGGAGTGTTTGTACCTTAAATTAATTACATATTGCCTCATGATAGGAGGAAAAAACCAACTCAATAAATCTAATGCCAAATCATAGGACAACAAAACCTCGAATTTGTGACAATTTCTGAGCTTGATAAGTGTCTTGAGGAATCCAATGTTGATTTGTGACATTTCTGACAGAAGGGTAAAAAAATACACCCATCCATGTAAATAAATCATCATTTGGATGCCCCAAAAATAAGAGTAACAAAATTTCGTTACCCTTCTACAATGAGGAATTTCCATAATTTTGCAAAAATCACAAAAAATACAAAAATTGATCAAAACTTCTCAAAATTGGTTCTATGGCACCTGTAAGTGATGGGATAAATAGCCAAAGAAGCTTCAACCAATAAGTCCAAGCTGTCCTTCTCTTTAAGATTCCTTTGTGCCTCTTTTAGCCTTCAATTGTTTCAGCCTTATTTGAGAAATGGTGTTCCTGGTGCGATAATGGTTTTCCATGTGTCTTTGCAACTTATTTTCCCTCTTAGCCCTCTTCAAGAGCTTCTCCAAATGATCATTACTCTTGAAAACCAAATCTCTCTATCTTCATTAATATCCATGGCTATAAGCTCATCAAAGGTCAACTCTTTAGGTGGATGAGTTGATTGTGTTTCTAGCTCCAGTGCTCTTTTGAGGCCTTTTGTTTTTGTTCTTCTTGTTTGTGTTTCAGCCTCCATGTTTTACATTTGATATTTCCCATGCTGAATATTGTGGCAAATAAGCTTGTCATTTGAAGATGATACCCCTCTTCCATGAGCCTTTCACAAAATCTCAAACACTGAGCTCTCTCAAAAAATCTTCTGGCCAATGGCGAGGCATTGAGTTGATGCATTGTGAAGGGTTCTAGCTTGAGGTGGCACCCTCCCTTGAAGCTCTTCTTCTCACTTTCCATTTTTTTTGTCACTGGAATAATGAAAACCCTAGTGTGTTTATGGGATGAGTAAATGTATGGAAATATTTTATGAGGTGTTCACAAGGTAATGATGCCAAGTTGGCTTGGAGGTTTTCAAAGCCAAAAACCAAAATATGCCTCTCCTTCAGAAGCGTAACAAGCATGTACAAAAGCGTAACAAGGCAAGAAAAATCGTAACAATGGAGGTCGAAGTGTAACAAGGGGCTCACAGAAACGTACAAAGGAATTTCCAAAAATCTACAAAATAGGGCTTAACAATGGATCAATATATCTCTAACCATAACGTCTTTTGAAAAACTAAGAGATTTTTTTGTTCTTTGGCAAGTTATGAAAAACAACCTCCTGAATTTTTCCAAAATACTTTCCCATTAGCTTAGAATCCAAGTTTTAAGTTGATCACCCAAAATTTGTAGAAGCGTAGCGCACTCTGAGCAGAAGCATGGAACCTACTTTGAGAGGGAGTTTGGAGGCCTTCCCAGAGTATTTTTGGGCTGCAAGTGGTATGGTTGGAAATATTAGGATGTGTGCTACTAATGGAGTCATCAAGCACTAAAAAAGCCTACTCCAAACCCTTGAAAATTTGATTTGAAGACAACCTATCAAAAAATGCAGAAAATGACTTGGAGCAATTGTATTTTGAGAATTTCTCTCAAACCATAACACCTGTGCATAAAATGAACATATATTTTTGTTATTTGGCCTATTATTGAAAAAAAACCCTTTCACTTTTGTAAAATTCATCCCGATTACCTCAGAAACTGATTTTGAAGCCAAACTGTCCTTGTGTGCAATGTAAACCCTGGCTTGATCAAGGGTTTTGATGAAATTGATGGAAAAGAGGGTTGTGAGTGATAGGATATGTTAGGGTATGGTGTATGAAGGTTGTAGATGGTTATATTATGGTTTTATCATCTAAAACAAACAAAATATGACAAAAACCAAAAACGTAGTGGAGGTAACCTAATGAAGGAAACCACTCATTTGCTGTTGAATTTTGACTTGAGAGAGGTATGGAGGGTGTCCAGTTACTGTTTTGGAAGTGTATGAACCTTTTTTCACTGGTTTTTAACCTTGTAGAACTTAGTTAGATCATAAACACCAAAAGCGCAACACCTGCGCAATACACCCAGAAGCGTAGCACAAGTAGTGTTGGCACAAATTTGCTTATTTTTATTCAACCCATGGCAACTGTGGAGTATGACGGTGAGAAGAGAGGAGCTCTTTAATTATTTCCCTATATTTGATAACTCCATATACAAATGACTTGTATGGTGAAAATTATATTTTGTTCGCTTTCTTTTATGACATAATTGTTCGCTTTCTTTTATTATGGTGGCGAAACAAATGAGACCTAGACTCTGACATAAATGAAGGTGTGGTGAATGAGATCAGACCTTAGATGATGGATGGATGAAATGACCTCTCAATAATTATTACTATGAATGGAGTGAAGGGAGTAGCATTTCAGACCTAGACATATTCAATGAAAAAATTTCATTTGAAAACTGACTTGAAACATGAAATTTTGACCTAAGACCTCTACTAAGTAAACCTGAAAGATTACTTTTGATCACTAAAATTTTTCACATTAACATTGGGTCCAACTGGGGATGGCAGCTCCTTCAAGAGGTGTCAAGAACACCATAGACCAAGTAGCCTCATCCATTGGGTAATGGAGTCATTGCAGTATCAATCCTCAAACTGATTCAAATCAAAATGAAAACTGAACTGTACATCATAAACTGCAAACTCTACTGGAAAATGACATTGAAAATATGTTCAGAATGTTGAGTTTATTCATCGCATCTTACCTACTCTAACTGATCCATAAATCAATTGATCAAGTCAAGTCGAAGATCCAGTGAAACCATGAAAGAAAATGGCTATCTGATTTCTTGCTCCTCCTATTTTCCTCAAAATAAAAGCGTTGTGGTAATGACAACCCCAACTGAAAACTAAAACCAATATTTGTGTTGGTGAAGAAAACAAACTCCATATTTTCTGATGCTTCCAAAAGACTGCCCAAGGGGTCTTGAAAATCATGATTGGCAAGACTACTGCAAATTATCATCAACTTCGAAAGATGAAAGATCAATGTCATTATTTGAAGAATTCTGCTTAAGTTCGTTGTCATTCAGGGTAGAATCCATGATCTTCTCATGGCAGTGAAAAGGGTTTTCATTCAAAGCATCCAAGAGTTCGTCATCCATAAAATTTTCATCACCATAAGAAATTTCTAGCTCTTGAATAAAATTCTCAAAGTGATCACAAAAATCTTCAATCAAAAGCAAAGAAGGATATATTTCTATATACTTCTCAAAAAATACTGAGAGAAAATCCTTGAGAGAATAAATACAAGCAGGATGAAAGATTTCATACCAAAACCATGCCCTTTATTCTAATGTGATCATGAACATCTTCATTAAACAACCTTCATGGAAATTAATCTTAAGCTTACACACATGCATATTAAATCTTATTAAATGAAGTGTAGCATCATCACCTTTTCCATCTCTGAATTTTTGTAAGTATGTTTGCCAATCTACCTGAGGCACAGGATTTGGAAAGCTAGGGATATGAGATCGATCCATAGGAGCATACCTAGCATTCCTTCTTGCAGTTTAATCCATATTGAAAATAGTGAAGTCACCAATAGTTCTTGAAGCTACTGATTTTCGAACAGTGGAGTCGCCATGAAAAATCTGAACTTTGGATTCTTCACCACTGGAGTTTCCAGGTGAAAGATGCACAACCTTTCTTGTGCTTGCCCATTGTTCACTATCATAAATTAGAGCTAATATTTGTCATTATTTCCCAGGAAATATTTAACCTTCACTCCTTGGAAACGATGCCAAAAATGTTATCACTCTCCCCAAATTCCCAAGGCTGAAAATAGGATTGGAGAAAGGTAACCACAGACCAGGATTTAGGTCAGGTAGCTAGCCCTACTAGGACCAGAGAGGGCTCTCTCATTGTCACTTTTGCAGTCAAAGGAATTAATGAGTATATAATGATCTTAGGCTAGGTATGTAAGCTCAGTAAATAGGATTTGTTTGATGTTTTGACTGCTGGATAGAAAAGTCAGTGAGTAGACCGTGTATAAGGTTTTTAGGTTTGAAATCCAAGGTGAACTTGTAGAGAATATGTGATGATAGATAGGTAGTTTGAAAGAATTTAAATAGGTCTTTGAGTATAGGATGAAGTAGAAGATATTTTTAATGAGCACCGAGGTGAATTCATTCAGTTTAGAAGCAAATAAACATAACAATGTAAACCTTGTCTAAAACAGAGCATGCATAAACATGATTTCTGCTCATAAACTTACAAGATAAAAATATATGAAGAAGAAGAAATGGTATTAAGCATGAAATGATAAACACACGTAAGAATAATAGATGCTCCAATGCATACCACAAGTATCTCAACACAATTCCTGCAAATTTGTGTCTGATTTCATTCCAAATTGCTGATTACAAGAGCTCCACTGCAATATGAGACTATCCAACCCAAAAAAATACTAAATAGAGTATAATTATAGAAAATATGGACTATGAAACCTCATCAAGTCAAAATACCATCCAAAATGGATCATAGATACACAAGATGAGTTATTTCCTAGATTCTAGAGAGGTTAGAAACAATTCCATGAATTTTAGCTATGAACTAGGAGTGTTTGTCCCTTACATTAATTACATATTCACTCATGATAGGAGGAAAAAACCAACTCAATAACTCTAATTACAACTCATAGGACCAAAAAACCTCAAATTTGTGACAATTACTAATCTTGACAGGTGCCCTGAGGAATCCAATGTTGATTTGTGACATTTTTGGCAGAAGGGTAACAAAAATTTGCAAAAGCGCAAAAAAAGTTTGGAGGAATTTTTGAGGCACTTTTTGGAGTCCAAATACACATTTGAAAGAATGGTTAAATATCCATGTGTGTCTAGTTTCCATAACATCTTGAATTTTTCAAAATGACCCACGGGAAGCCCTTGAAAAATCCATTCTCCCAAGGTTACTCCAAAAGCGTAATAGAGGGTCCAAAAAGGTGGCAGAAACATGAAAAATGAGTGGTTTTAAATTTTTCTCCAAAATTAAAGCTTGTCATGTCGTGGTGGTTCCTGATCTGTGATTTACTCATCAACATACATCCATCCATGTAAAGAAATCATCATTTAGGTTCCCCCAAAATAAGGGTAACAAAAGTTCGTTACCCTTCTGCAATGAGGAATTTCCAGAATTTTGCAAAAATAAAAAAAATACCAAAATTGATCAAAACTTCTCAAAATTGGTTCTATGACACCTATAAGTGATGGGCTAAATAGCCAAATAATCTTAAGCCAATAATTCCAACCTATCCTTCTCTTTAAGCTTCCTTTGTGCCTCTTTTAGCCTTTTCTTCAATTGTTTCGGCCTTATTTGAGAAATGGGGTCCTTGGTGCGATAGTGGTTTTCCATGTGTCTTTGCAGCTTATTGTCCCTCTTATCCCTCTTCAAGAGCTTCTCCAAATGTTCATTTAATATTTAAAATAAAATCTCTCTGTCTTCATTAATATGCATGGATATAAGCTCATCAAAGGTGAATTCTTCAGGTGGATGAGTTGACTATCTTTCTAGCTCCAGTGCTCTTTTGAGGCCTCTTGTTTTTGGTCTTCTTGTTTGTGTTTCAGTTTCCATGTCCTTCATTTTATCTTTATCATGCTGAAGATGATACCTCTCTTCCATGATCCTTGCACAAAATCTCAAACACTGAGATCTCTCAAAACATCTTATGGCCAATGGTGAGACATTGAGTTCTGCATTGTGAAGGGTTCTAGCTTGAGGGGGTGCCCTCCCTTGAAGATCTTCTTCTCACTTTCCATTTTGTTTGTCACTGGAATTATGAAAACCCTAGCATGTTGATGGGAGGAGTAAATGTATGGAAATATTTTATGAGTTGTTCATAAGGTAATGATGCCAAGCACTGAGCTGGTTTGGAGGTTTTCAAAGCCAAAAACCAAAATTTGCCTCTCCTCTAGAAGTGTAAAAAGCATGTCCAAAATCATAATAAGGGAGGAAAAATCGTAAAAAGGGAGGAAAAAGCGTACCAAGGGACTCATATAAAAGTAACAAGGAATTGCCAAAAATCTTCAGAAACAGATTTTGAAGCCAAACTGTCCATGTGTGCAATGTGAACCCTGGCTTGATCAAGGGTTTTAATGAAATTTATGGAAAAGAGGGCTGTGAGTGATAGGAGATGTTAGGGTATGGTTTATGAAGGTTATATGAAGGTTGTATATGGTTATATTATGGTTTTATCAGCTGAAACAAACAAAATATGAAAAACACCAAAAATGTAGTGGAGGTAACCTAATGAAGGAAACCACTCATTTGCTGATGAATTTTGACTTGAGAGAGCTATGGAGGGTGTCAAATTACTTTTTAGGAAGTGTATGAACCTTTGTGCAGTGGTTTTGAACCTTGGAGAATTGATTTAGATCTCAAATACCAGAAGGGCAGCACCTGCGCAACAAACCCATAAGCATAACACAGGTAGTGTTGGCACAAAATTGGCTATTTTTCTTCAACCCATGGTAGTTTTGGAGTATGATGGTGAGAAGAGAGGAGATCTTTAATTATTTCCCTATCTTTGCTAACTACCTATGAAAATTACTTGTATGAACCTTTGTGCAGTGGTTTTGAACCTTGGAGAACTGATTTAGATCTCAAATACCAGAAGGGCAGCACCTGCGCAACAAACCCATAAGCGTAACACAGGTAGTGTTGGCACAAATTTGGCTATTTTTCTTCAACCCATGGCAGTTGTGGATTATGATGGTGAGAAGAGAGGAGATCTTTAATTATTTCCCTATCTTTGCTAACTACCTATGAAAATGACTTGTATGGTGAAAATGATAGTTTGTTCACTTTCTTTTATGACATAATTGAATCTTATGGTGGTGAAACAAGTGAGACCTATACTCTGACCTAAATGAAGGTGTGGTGAATGAGCTTAGAGCCTAGATGATTAATGGATTCCATGACCTCCGAAATAATGATGACCATGAATGGAGTGAAGTGAGTAGAATTTCATACCTAGACATATTCAGTGAGCAAAATTTCATTTGAAAACTGACTTGAAACATGAAATTTTGACCTAGGACCACTACTAAGTAAACCTAAAAGAGTACGTTTGATCACTGAACATTTGGATACTAACACCCTCCATAGTAGAAGAACCTTGATGCACCTGCAACCGAACATTCACCAGGCACACTCGCTTTATTTTCGAAGGAAGATATGTGATTCTCTCTTGCTGACAAATAAATCCAAGGAAAATATTTAAGTAGATGGAAACCATGCCATATTCCGGATGGGGCTCCTACACCAAATGGTGTGAGGTATAATTGGGACTGCATATTGGGGATACCCCTTTGAATGTTGGTAGGTCCAACACTATCAAAATTTCTGGTGCTAGAAGGAGAGAAACCAATCTTTTATGGATGATAACTTCACAAACCCACATCATACTTCTTCGAGACAAGGAAGCAACATTCCCAAAACCTATCCACCTCATATTCTTGAAGTAGGAGGATCTTCTCATCCTAGCCCAAAACCAACCTGTGAAGTTAACTACGAGTATATCCAGGTAATTCGAGCAATAACCCATTGATTTACGGAGGATATTGGATTAATTACTGGAGCACATAATCTTCCTTATTTTTCAGAGAAAAAAAAAACAACTCCTATTGGTATAGTGGTTTCTATAGTGGAAATATGGTTTTTTCCACTCTTGAAGAGTTAGTAGAATATGTAGGTGAAAAAAAAAATCCAAATCATCTTCCACCTAACAACGAAGGGTAGGATGATAACGTTGCGATTTCAGATGACATTTTCCATGGGATAGGAGGTCTCGGGAGATTCTTCAGATTCTAAAGAGGAGGAGGAGAACAAAGATGAGAGCATGGCATACCAAGATCTGGATTGCATGTTTCAGGGCCCACTCACTCTTTCGGGTATTTTACATAAGATTCCAAGGCACTAAAAAAAGTTATTAACTAAATATGACCCCGACAAGACAATCAAAGTGGAAGACCATTTGGATAAATTCTACTTACACATGTAGATGCTCAAGGTATGTTATGACAATGTTGCATGTAGACTCTTTCCTTTTACCTTGGATGTTAGAGCAGTTGTTTGGTATCATAATATTCTTGTAAATCCAATTCAGAATTGGAGGGGGTTTAAAAGGTTTTTCCTTTAAAATTTTGTTGACGATAAAACCCCAACCTTGTTATTAAAAGAGTTAGGGGATTTAAAGATGGGGGAAAAGAGAAAGTTAAGGATTTTATCCAGAGGTTCAATCGGATATTGAATAAATTTTCCCCGAATACAAAGCCCCATGACTCAATTTTAATTGACTACTACACTTCTGCCTTACTATCAAGCATTTCACAAGAAATTTTGAGGAAGCCATCATGATTGAAAAGGAATTTCGTGTGATTGTAGTCATCGTCAACGATGAATCATCTAAGGACTCCAAGGATACTGGAAAAAGGTCTCAGGCCTCTTCAAACAAGGGCAAAGATAAATAATCTATTGATCTTGAAAGCTTGACTAGGACCATCAAATATTTGTCCAATGAGTTGGCAGAGTTAAAAAAAGGACAAGCGAGACCAATTTCAATAGCAAGCCCCCCAATTTTAACTTCCCGAGAAGGAATAATAATAACAACAATAGTAATCAACCAACCAAATCTGCATAGAGCTCAAATGTTGTGTTGAATGTCGAAAGCATGGGCATGTACCAATACTGTTATTTTCATCAAGAATATCATTTAGAAAATACATTCCCACAATGGAATCACAACATGAACGCTCTGGTTGCACACATTATTGACACAGTACTTTTAGACAAGAAGAATGAGGAGACGAAAGAAAGGGAAGAATCCATTGCAGCTGAAGGGACTGTGGGTGTTGGACACACCGTGAATACTTTCAATTGTGTTTTCACTATTGAGAAGAAAAATGCCAAAGAACCACCACTGAATGAGGCCCCGAATCAAAAGCAGAATAGTTGATACAAGTTGAGAAGTCAAGTGTTTGTTTTTGAACACGAGCTAAGAAGGAAAAAATTGAAGGAACACTTGTTAAGGAAGATCACACCGCCTATCAACTCGGCTCAGAAAACTTAGGACAAGTATGGAAATGCTGCTACAACAAAGAAAACTTCCACCAATAGTAAAATCAAGTCTACCATTCCATAAGTGTCAAACAAAGTCACTCCTCCGGACATCTTGAAAATGCTTGCTATGCTGAATTATAATATAGTGGAAGACATGAAGAAATATCGTGTGAATATTTCAATATTCAAGCTTACAAGGATAACATTCCAACGAGAACTACCTTTCTGAGCCCTTGCCTAGCCTTCATCAGGTGATAATGCTTCTTCTTCGCAGAATGTGTTTAGTAAGTCTTCTGGTCCCCTAGAATGATATGTTAACGTTGTGACATTATAGACTAATACTCTCTGCCCTTCATTTTTATTGAATTTTGAAATTTTCAATTATAGTGTCCATAATTGTTTAGTCGACTATGGTGTATTTGTGAACATACTGCCATTTCCCGTCTCCAAGAAAATCAATGCCAAATGGGATAAAACCGATGCATATATTATTTAGCTAGACAAGTATCTTTTCCAAGCTATTGGTGAACTCAAAAATGTTATTATATTCTTATCATATGATCACCGAGTTCACCAATACATAAACATAGTGATTGTGAACATACCACAAGCGTACGGTGTATTTCTAAGTAGAGTTTGGTCTAGAAAACTACAAGGGTATTTTGCTATTGATTGTTCACATTTGTGGCTATCTTACAAGGGTAGGAATAACCAAATATGGGTAGAATAAAAACCTTACCTGAAACACACTGTCACACATTTAGAGGGGAAAAACGAGCCTGCTTCTTTCATAGAATTAATTTTCAGAAATTTCTTTTTGGAAACTGACCTTGGGTGCTACCCTGCTCAACCTTCCCTAGTACCGCCATATACAAAATTGGAACTCCTTCTTCGTTCAACTCATGGAAATGACTTATGTATAGTAGATATTAGTTGTACTAGTGTAGGGTATAGTACTATTATTTCTGATTTTTGGATTTTATATTTTGACGGTTCAAAGACACAGGTGGAATCTGGTGCTCGTTGTGTTTTAATAGAAATGAAATAGAGAAAACACATGATCTCTTGCCACTTGGAATTTGAGTGCACCAAAAAATAGCAGAATATAAAGCACTCATATTGTGCCTACAAAAATCCATTGACCTCAAAGCTGGGGTTCTTAAAGAAATAGGTGACTTTGAGATCATCATACGACAAGTACAAAATATTATACATTGTGTGTCACCTAAACTCAAAAGTTATCAACAAGAGGTATGGAATTTTATTTCATAATTCCAAGATTTCAATATTGTTTAAGTTCCTAGAATACACAATGCAGCTACAGATGCATTAGTAAATGCAGTTGTTAGGTTGTCCCCGCTTAAGGATGGTTTTTCTATTGAACTTCTTTACAAGCCATCAATTCTTGATAATATCACAAATTTATGCATTTTTGATGATGACCAACAAATACTTCATTTCATGGAAAACATTGATGTGTTCAAAGATGCAACCATTGACGAAGACGAGCACGACAAAGCATTGCAAGATGAAGCTCAAACAAGTAAAGAGAATCCCATGCCTAAGGGCATGGTGTCACTAGAAAAGTTGTATTACTTGCAAAATCGCTTTCAAGGACTGGTGAACGTAAAAAATCACAGTTCAATTATGTCACACGAACAAATCAACCTTGGCACAAAAAATGATTCGAATTTTGTCAATATTGACACTTGCTGAACACCTCATGAGTGGCAAGATTTTTTTAGCCTCTTCAAGCAGCACCGAGATATTTTCACATGGGTGTATGATGATCTCAAAACTTATGGAACACAAATAATCCAACACGTCATTCCGATTAAATAATGGGCTAAGTCATTCCAAAAAAATATACAATAATTCCATCCAATGCTTGAGCCTCTGATCCAGAAAAGAGTCAAGGAAGTTATGAAGAAATCTTTCGGTAATAATCACATTATCATGAACAAAGTCAACGCGTTTCGAACCAACCAGTGTGGTTCATCATCAGGACTAGGCGAGAGATCAGATCAGTCGTTGAGTTTAAATAGAGGTAGGAGAGGCAAAGAAAACCGTTAGAATAACAACTAATTTGACTTTGAAATCCATAACGGCTAGTTCTAATAATTTAATAATTAAAAAATCAAAACGGCTAGTTTGAATATTGAAATTAATAGTTAAAAAAATAAAAAAATAAAAAAAAATTGTCAATTTAATAGTTTAATTATAAATAAAAATTATTTTATTTTTATTAATTGATTATTAAAAATACAAATATTATTTTATTGTAAATCTATCTTTAAATAAAAAAAATAAAATAAAAATAAATAAATAATAATAGTAAAAATATAAAAATAAAAATAAAAATAGTTCTATTAATTTAATTATTTAATTACAAATTGAAACGACTAGTTTGAATATTCAAATTAATAGTTTAATTATAAATAAAAATTATTATTATATATAACAAATTTTATTTTTATTAATATCGTTAATTGATTATTCAAAATACAAATATTATTTTATTATAATTATTATTATTATATTATTATATGTGGTTTTCCAACTTGGCCCTAGTAAGGAAAAAATTCAGGGGAGATACGCCTATGCGTGGATTTTCAAAACCTCAATCGTGCCTCAAACAAAGATAATTACTCGGTGTCGTCAATGGAATTGATCTTACAGATAATATCAAGGTCAAAAATGTTTTCTTTGCTTGATGGGGTTTTAGGTTACAACCAGGTTCTAGTATCAGAACATGACAGACTAAAAACAACATTTTGAATGAAGTGGGGCACATTCGCTTTTAGAAAAATTCCATTTGGGCTAGTTAATGTTGGTGCGACTTTCTAATGTGTGATGGACATCACATTTCGTAGTTTGATTGGTCAGAGCATAGTGATGTATCTTAATGATGTCACGGTGTTTTCGAAAAAGAGGTCCGACCATTTATGTCGTATGAAGTAAATTTTTGAGCGAGGCCAAAAATACGAGATTTCTCTTAATCCCAAGAAGATAATTTTTGTAGTATTCGAGGGAAATCTCTTGGTCCACATCATAGAAAAACGTGGGATTAAAGTGGACCATGAAAGATTCAAGGATATCACACAGATTCCCTTCCTTGTGATCAAGAAACCCATGCAGTCCTACTTAGGGAAGATAATTTTTCTCTGCAAGTTCATCTCTTATACCTTCTATTGTACGAATTTCCTTCTCTATGGGTAAAAGTGCGAAGATGGGTAACACTTTTGTGAGAATCGGGGGCAGAAAATTTTTTCCCTCAATAGTTCGGGCGAACATTCATCAAAGTTCGGTTGAACTTTCGAAATTAGTTCGGCTAAACACGTTCTCCCGTTTACATTGACGGCGTACTGACGACAATGTCAAATAGATTTTTTGCCGGACATTAGATAACCGACAAACAAAGTTCGACCGGACTTATAAAATAGTTCGGCCGAAATATTATTTTATAAATATATCGTCTGCAAACAGTTGTAGGTTTCTTGTTCACATCTGTCTCGCGCGACGAGGTCTTGTTCGTTGATTTCTGTTGATTTGGTGTCTCGCGTGATTCTTGTTCACATCTGTCTCGTGCGACGAGGTCTTGTTCATTGATTTCTGTTGATTTGGTGTCTCGCGCGACAAGGTCTTGTTCATTGATTTCTGTTGATTTGGTGTTTTTTTGATTTGCGCCTCGACGCTGAGGTAAATTTTGTTATTTTATGTAATTATTTTTTGTTGGTTTTTTTTTAATTTGATTTTTTTTGTTCGTAGGAATTTGGTTGTCTTCTACGACGTCTTTAGCGTCTTTAGGGATTTCCCTGGTTCGTCTGCGAATTTCTGCTGCGACTTTCCGGGTATGTTCCTTTCCGGCTTATTGCTTCTGCTAAGAATTGACTGTTCATATCTCATATTAAAAGCAGTAAAATTAAATTTACTCAGGACTGGCCTTCCGAGTCCAAAGTTAAGTTAGTTTCTTCCTCATTACCAAAATAACCTGCATGGAGCAGCTGAAACCTTCAAGCTATGGAAGAGATTGTTATGACATCATATTAAATTAAATCATTGATCTGGGAGCTATCCGAATGTTAGAATAATGTGATAGTTTTGTTGAGTTGTGTTTTGAATCAATTATCTTGATTTACCTCACTTAAAAGGTGATGTTTTGGAAGTTATTGTTTTGAAATGTAAGTAAGTTGTAAGTGAGTCAGTATCTCTTATGTCCATCAAATCTAGTCATCCCATAGTTATATAGTGAGACACATGGTGATGTATTTGCAGGTGAAGTGTGGTAGGCATAAATTAATAGAATATTCAGTTGTGTTAAACTCTCCGTTTTCTATCTCAGAATGCCTGCGTGGTTCAATTTCTCGAATTCGGGCAATATTATTCCTGCTTGAGAACATTGTGGCTACAAGAATTACAGATTTCGAGTTTGGGGTACCGAATGTTTAATAGGCACTCCTGCTGTCATTCTCGCGATAGGTAGTTTCACTTGTTATTTAAATTTTGTTTGTTTGTTTATAATTGTGATATAACAGCTTAAGATTTTTCTCATAATTAATGGATGCAGGGATCAGGGCACTATCCAAATCACTCTCTTAAAATTGAAAAACAGACTCCAATCAACCAGGTCTACAAATTTATTAAATGCTTTGAAATCACTGTCTTAAAATTGAAAAACAGACTCCAATCAACTAGGTATGCAAATTTGTTAAATGCTTTGAAATCATTGTCTTAAAATGGAAAAACATACTCCAATCAACCAGGTCTGAAAATTTGTTAAATGCTTTGAAAGTAGTCTCCAATGGAATATTTTTGAAGATGACTTGGGAATGCCCTTCATGATTGTAGGTCCCCGCAACCAAAGCTCCCCTTTGCGGTTGGGGGGGCATAACTTTGCTAGTAGTAGTTAGCTTCCACATGAGCTGTAAGCAAGCCCATTGTTCCACAATGTCTACTTTCTTCACAGGTTATAGTCAAGGACCCTGCCCCATTAGACTTTGTCAATCCATAAACTTGCATAACAATAAGTACCTTCAATTGAACTTAGTATGGGTTTCTTAGTGGTTTCCAACCCTTATGATGATGTGAGGTGGTGTTTCAAACATGGGAGTAACTTGTGTTTGCATGTGATGCTCACGCGCCATGGTTTCTTTTGTGGGTTATAGACGGTTTAGTTCTACCTCCTAAGATAAAATTTCTAAAAACTTCCCTTTATTCCTTAAAGTCAAAATAGATCTATACTAAGGATTACTCTTTATATGTATTTGTACCATATAAATTCTAACGATAATTAATCACGTATGCGTTAAAGTAGAATATGAAATAAGCCCTTTTTACACTTGGCTTGGCTCTTAGGTACATAGATGGGTGGGTTTGGGAATGTGGTTCACATGAAAAGTAATAGGGATGGATTTAGTGGAAACCTTTTCTAAGATCAAGACTCAAACAATGAGAGAGAAAAAACCTTTTATATTCAATGTAAAACACATGCATTAACATATAATTGTGATATTTTCCCTTCTTTCAAACTTAGTCCATCCTTCTAGAAAAATCCATTTTAATGAAGAAAATATATCCATAGTGATCCACTGATATTTGTTCACCAATAACTATTCCATTTTGAACTTATATATCTCAAAACTATGCTCTTTGAATTTATGTGCATCTATATCTTTAAACTACATGAAACTATTTTATTTCATCATAGGAATCATTTTGATATGTCTCCCATTTTAATGGGGTGTATCACATTTCGAGAAAAAACACATTAGCAATAAAAGTTTCCCATTGAAACCAAAAGTTCAATTTGATACAAAACATAGGTTTTAACCTTATATAGGTAATTGTTTCAAATAGATTCTTAACTTAAAATGAAAAATATTCAAATGTAAAACACATGCATTAACATATAATTGTGATACTTTCCCTTCTTCCAAACTTAATGAACATCCTTTTAGAAAAATCCCTTTTATTGAAGCAAATATATCCATAGTGATCCACTGATATTTTTCACAAACAACTATTCCATTTTGGACTTTTATATCTCAAAACTATGCTCATTGAATTTATGCATCTATATTTTTAAACTACTTGAAACTATTTTATTACACCATAGGAATCATTTTGATATATCTCCCATTTTAATGGGGTGTATCACATTTCGAGAAAGACACATTAGCCATAAAAGTTTCCCATTGAAACCAAAAGTGATTTGATACAAAACATAGGTTTTAACCTTATATAGGTAATTGTTTCAAATAGATTCTTAATTTAAAATGAAAAATATTCAATTTAAAACACATGCATTCTTATACACCCTTATGTCTACGTAAAGTAGTTTGAGTGATTCCACGGGTCCTCTACACCCTTCATAGGGTATAATTAAGACAGGTAGTGTTAACTTCTACAAGTTCTATAGGCAGAGTCTGTAAAGGGCCAGGTAGCCTCTGGATCTCATCTTTTATGAAAGGTGACATATCCAACAAATGCCCCTACAGTCAATCTCTGGAATAGATCTAAATATAATTTTTTCATTTTCATATCCATGGTCTCAAACAATGAGAGAGAAAAAAAACCTTTTATATTCAATGCAAAACACATGCATTAACATATAATTGTGATATTTTCCCTTCTTTCCAACTTAGTCCATCCTTCTAGAAAAATCCCTTTTAATGAAGCAAATATATCCATAGTGATCCACTAATATTTGTTCACCAACAACTATTCCATTTTGGACTTATATATCTCAAAACTATGCTCATTGAATTTATGCATCTATATCTTTAAACTACTTGAAACTATTTTATTTCACCATAGGAATCATTTCAATATGTCTCCCATTTTAGTGAGGTGTATCACATTTCGAGAAAAAACACATTAGCCATAAAAGTTTCCCATTGAAACCAAAAGTTCAATTTGATACAAAACATAGGTTTTAACCTTATATAGGTAATTGTTTCAAATAGATTCTTAATTTAAAATGAAAAATATTCAATGTAAAACACATGCATTAACATATAATTGTGATACTTTCCCTTCTTCTAAACTTAGTGGACATCCTTTTAGAAAAATCCCTTTTAATGAATTAGATATATCCATAGTGATCCATTGATATTTGTTCACAAACAACTATTCCATTTTGGACTTTTATATCTCAAAACTATGCTCATTGAATTTATGCATCTATATTTTTAAACTACTTGAAACTATTTTATTACACCATAGGAATCATTTCGATATATCTCCCATTTTAATGGGGTGTATCACATTTCGATAAAAACACATTAGCCATAAAAGTTTCCCATTAAAACCAAAAGTGATTTGATACAAAACATAGGTTTTAACCTTATATAGGTAATTGTTTCAAATACATTCTTAATTTAAAATGAAAAATATTCAATGTAAAACACATGCATTCTTATACACCCTTATGTCTACGTAAAGTAGTTTGAGTGATTCCACGGGTCCTCTACACCCTTCATAGGGTATAATTGGGACAGGTAGTGTTAAATTCTACAAGTTCTATAGGCAGAGTCTGTAAAGGGCCAGGTAGCTTCTGGATCTCATTTTTTATGAAAGGTGACGTATCCAGTAAATGCCCCTACAGTCAATATCTAGAATAGATCTAAATAGAAGTTTTTATTTTCATATCCATGGTCTCAAACAATGAGAGAGAGAAAAAACCTTTTATATTCAATGTAAAACACATGCATTAACATATCATTTTGATATTTTCCCTTCTTTACAACTTAGTCCATCCTTCTAGAAAAATCCATTTTAATGAAGCAGAGATATCCATAGTGATCCACTGATATTTTTTCACAAACAACTATTCCATTTTGGACTTTTATATCTCAAAACTATGCTCATTGAATTTATGCATCTATATTTTTAAATTACTTGAAACTATTTTATTACACCATAGGAATCATTCCCATATATCTCCCATTTTAATGGGTGTATCACATTTCGAGAAAAACACAAATTAGCCATAAAAGTTTCCCATTGAAACCAAAAGTGATTTGATACAAAACATAGGTTTTAACCTTATATAGTTTAATTGTTTCAAATATATTTTTAATAAAATGAAAAATATTCAATGTAAAAAACATAGTATTTAGAAACAAAAAGTAATTTGATACAAAACATAGGTTTTAACCAAGTATATAGTTAATTGTTTTGAAAATAGATTCTTAACAAAATGAAAAATATTCAATGTAAAACAAATGCACATTAACATATAATTGTGATATTTTCCCTTCTTTCTAACTTAGTCCATCCTTCTAGAAAAAACCCTTTTAATGAAGTAAATATATCCATAATGATCCATTGATATTTGTTCACCAACAACTATTCCATTTTGGACTTATATACCTCAAAAATATGCTCATTGAATTTATGCATCTAGATTTTATATATTTAAACTACTTGAAACTATTTTATTTCACCATAGGAATCATTTTGATATGTCTCCCATTTTAATGGGGTGCATCACATTAGCCATACAAGTTTCCCATTGAAACCAAAAGTTCAATTTGATACAAAACATAGGCTTTAACCTTATATAGGTAATTGTTTCAAATAGATTCTTAATTTAAAATGAAAAATATTCAATGTTAAACACCTTTCAGTATAATAGATCCTCTTTCATATGGAAACCCGTGATCATTATAGTTTTCTAATAATTTCATTTTTCGTTCAGTGCAATGCATCAAATAATACTTCACATAAGAGGCCAGTTAACCTTAATAGAGACGATGGGTGGAGTGTTAGTAGATGCTGGATTCCTGCTCTTCACTCAGTTTAATAATATATATATATATATATATATATATATATATATATATATATATATATATATATATATATATATATATATATATATATATATATATATATATATATATTATTATTATTTTTAACAAATATTATCGTTATTTTTATTAATTGTATTTTATTTTCCATTTTTATTTTATTTTATTGTATTTATTTTGGATTATTTTATTTTATTTTATTTTATTTTTGTTAATTTTCATTTTTTATTGTGATTTTTATTTTTATTTTTATTTTGATTTTTCTTTTTATTGTATATTTTTATTTGTATTTATTTATTTATTTTTAATTTAATTTAATTAATTAATTAATTAATTTATTTTATATTTAAGGTTCTATGTTAAAAATAATTTTAAATTATTTAAAAAATTATTGATGATTTATAGTAAATTATACTCAAATATCATTAAATATAAAAATGATTTTAAATTATTTTTAAGAATTACTGATTATTAATATTAAATTATTTTCAAATAGAATATTTGAGAACTATAAATAAATTTTAATAAAATTTGAAAAAATCTTTTATTCAAGTCAAATTAGCCGTTTTTACAACGGTTAGATGGAGTTGTCCCTTTCTATTGAAATAGGTTTCTTCATTAGATTTCTCATCTTGTCCTGATGATGAACCATACTGGCTGGTTCGAAATGCGTCGACACAAATTTCTTACATGTGATTTTTACCGAATATTTCTGATACATATTTTATGGATCACAGAAGCTAAATTCCTAATACTTCACATTTTCATCATTGTCAGTAGGTGCAATTACAACAAAAACATCTCCTGCACAATTAAAAAAACTTAACAAACTTAAATGTATTTAAATTTATTTCTAGATATTTATCATTTGAAAGCAATTCAAATGTTACCTTCTCTAACAAGATCAGAAACTCGATCACCATCGGATGATATTGTAGTCTCCTCTGATTACATTTCTTCAAACATTGCAACAGACATTTTTCCCTTTGTATTTAGCTCTGTATGTTTCCAATCTTTTACACACATTTTGTTTTCACAAACGTCATTGGATTCTGTGTTGTCTATGCAAACATGACAAAAACAAGAATATTTTCTTTTATCCAATGCAAACACATTTCTGGACAAATTTGTTTTAATTGAATGCAATTTTCAAGTCCCTTTTATTGTTTCAACGTCATTTCCAATTGATCTATCTAGTTCTTCGATCCCAATATGCCAAAAAAATATTTATATGGAAAATTCAAAGAAGAACATAAATATGATATCAAAATACAATCAAAGATAATTAATCAGAGGTAATCAAATTGTGATAAATGTACATTGTTTAAAATTGATATCCAATAAAAATTAAATTGAATGTACCTTCGCACTTCCCTTGATCGGTTAGTCTCATGGCTTAGAGTAGCGATGCACCATTGAACAACTTCTTTAGCATCCACAAGTTGGTTTGCAGAGGGATTCATTTGATATCTTCGAAGTGCTCGTTTTATGCATGCCCTTGCACCGTTATTTTCTCCTTTCCATGACCAGTTCGAAGAAATTCCAACAATGTTTAATGTAGGTTTTCTTATGAATACAACACAACCAAAAGAATGATCATGCAGATTTGAATTGACTTGCTCATCCATCTAACCATATCCAATGTTCATTGAATGTTATTCCGTGACTTTTCAAGGAGTCATAAATCTTTCCAAAACAATGTTGTACAAAATATGTATCATGTGTACGATCATCACTGATATAAAAGTGATATTTTTTAATAACATGTCGATTTTCACTGGTTCTTTCTATATGATCGACGTTTTGTTCAGAATGTCTATATAGAATATGGTCGAGCATGGAGACTTGGTCAGAATGATAGTATTCACTCTGAATTTCTTTTTGTGGAACAAATGTGTAGTTTTCTACAAAATCAATTACTGACAAAATGGTCCCGGTGGAAAAACTTCACGGGATTTTTTGAATTGCAAGTCTTTCCATTGAGTTCTATGGGAATTATTGGCGTATTTATAAATTTATGCCTCAAACTTTCTCAAAAAGTCTATCACAAAAATTTCTTCTTCTCGTAATTCAATTCTTTTAGCACTATTTTCACCTTGAATCGATGTATGGATACATTCATATCTCTTCCATTTCACTTTCATGTTGGACAATGATTGATCATTTATATCAATATGATATTTGCTTTGAAATTTAGTCAAATTTCCACAATCATTGCATTTTTTACCACCAACACATTTATTTTCGTAAATAGATCATCGCTTTGTCTTTCACATAGAATTTGAGATATTAAATCACAGATAGTGGAAGGAGGAGGTGAATCCTTCCAAAATGTTCTACCAAAATTAATGAATGTGTCATAATATAACTCAAATTCCACATGATAACGACAACAACAAGTGTCGCGTACGGTGATAGGTTTTACATACTATGGTTTTTGTTGAACAAAATCACTGATTGACAAATGAATTTCATGATTCTCTTCTTTGAACTTGTTGAAGAACTCTATCTGAGTGGTTTCCAAGAAATGTTTTTCATGTTCTTCATACTGATTTCGTGCTATTCTTCTTCACATCACATCCCTTGCATTTGGCGAAACATGTGAATTTTTCTTCCAATATTCATATATTATGTTTTAACATGTTCTCCAAGTCTATCTTGTATGGTTTCCTACAAATAGCTCTCCAACAAGCGAGTTCATCATTTACATATATTTGTAACCGAAATTTCCGATGTTTGTGCAAAGTTTTTCGTGAGGTTCCTAATGCTCGTGCCATAGATTTTACCAAGCGATTCTCTTTAGTACTTGTTGAAACCACTGCCATATGTATTGCTCTACATACAACTGAAACATTTTTCTATCTAGATCTTCTAATTGAATTTATAGCACTATTTATGTTTTGTATCACATTTTCCTTCAATTTTTTTTTAATCTTTGGTTGATTTTCGAATACCCAATAAAGTCGTAGCTTATTTTAATTTCCTTAATGATAGGAGACCTTTCAACATTTGGGCTTGATCTGTCACATTTTCCTTTATGATGTACGTATCAAAAATGCGGTTAACATGATATCATATATAATGGTCAGCTCTTTTACCTCCATATGTGTGAGTGTCAACATTTTCTAACATCTCATCATCGACATTGATTTCATCTGTACATATTCGAATGAATAGTACATAATAAGTTTACATATTCAATAAATAACTAAATAAATAAATATATGTATAATTTCAATAATACGTGCATGTTTTCAACACACACACAGACACACACACACACACACACACACACATATATATACATACCTTGTGATTCAATTTCTTCAGTTGAATTTCTTTCAACATTTTCAACATATTCAACCATTGGTTCAATATCTCTTTCACTTTCTCTTTCAAAATTTTGTATCTCATCATCAATGTTTTGAGGAATATCTCTATCTGTTTACATTGCAAAATATTTTTTAAATTAGTTCATCAAATAAAAATTAAGCTTCACATTTTACACTAGGAAAATTTTAAATATATCAAACTCGTAATATTTACATTTACATACTTTCTTCAACTTCTAGTTGAGGTTGATTTTCCCCTTCAATATTTGAGAGTACTTCTATCTTTCTTTTGCGATATTGTCTCGTCTCTTCTCTACGTTCCTCAGGGTATCTTTTTCAATCATATTTTCTCGTACAATTCCTTCGATTTCCCATGATAATAGAGTATGAAGTTCAAAAAATTTCCTTAAAAAATTAGACAAAAACTCAATTAAAAAAAACATCACAAAATGTTTAATTTAAAAAAAACTCATTTAAATTTTTTTGCCAAATCTACATACTTCAATCCAAAACACTTACTTCAAAAAATCCGAGAAAAAAATGTCTTATAAAAATGAAATGAATCTGATGTAGAAAATCTATTTGCTTTAAACAAATATACATATAATCAGAAGAGATCTTATACAAATAAAACGCAGATATAAAATAACATCAGAAATATTCGGCCATATATTACAATGGAGAGCTTCTTCCAGCTTTTGGCCCTTTCAAAGCTCTCAAATCACTTCACACTCTCTCTTAATCCCTCACTTCTCACCTCTCTCTCTCCTCTTCTTTCTCTACACAACTCTCTTATTTATACACAAATATGGATTTACTCCATTCCAAAAATCTCTCCCCACAAATCTCAACTAAATCTAATTTAGATTCATTCTAGGTGTGGAATCAACAAAGTTCCGTACATAGAATTCCTACTCCCTAAATTTGCTACCTAATTCTATTTCACTCATATCCTTTTCATTATTAAAATAATATATAAAAAGTCCTGACCTTTTCTCTTAATTATTAAAATAAACAATTTAATTAATAAAATAATTAAAATGTCTCACCCCCATATTACATAATTAAATAATGAAAAATTGAGCTTGATGCTCCTGCATCAGACTCCCAAGGTTGAAATTAACTATGATCGCCTGATCATGTGTTTCGGATCTTTGTTTTCCTAGATTCCATATCTTGTGCTGAAATTCTCCATTTGTTGCTACTTTTGTTTGTTGTGTTTCTCCAGGTCTACACACTTTATGTTGCATCGCTCCACTGGCTATGCTTTCACAGTCTTCTACTGTCTTCCTCTTGCTACTTCTTCTTTGTTTTACTGCTGCTGGTTGCTTCCGGGATACTTTCATCATTATCCTCCTTATCAGTCTAATTTCTCTGTCCAATAGATCTTCTCCAGCATCTGCAATAAAACCTGTACTCACAAAATAATTATTAAAATAAAAAATATAGGGCCTCAATGCCTCTTTCTCATATGGCAACATTTCAGTATGATGCTCGGAAATTTCTTCTTCCATCAACACATTAGTATGCTGATTTAAATCCTGCATGAGACTATCAGCTAGTCCCTCCTCCACATCATCTGTTTCAAGAATGTCTTCCTGTTCTGGTACACGATAATGAACTTCTTCGAATTGCTGAATCATTCCTACCTCCTTACTCTCTGTTTCCTGATTATTATTTAGGACAATTTCTTTGTCTTTCTCTTTCAGTAACTCACCCTAAGTATAGATCCTTTGATTTTCCAACTTATTTCTTTGAAGATCTAACTTTCTATATAAGTCAACAATCTCAATTGGGGTAGAACTTGGAAATTTTACACAAATTTCCATACCTTCATTTGCTGCTGACCAATCATAAGATGGCCCTTCTTCCTCTGCTTCAATATTTTGCTGAATATTTTCATGAGACCCCTCTGTCTTCATTTCTTTCTGAGATCTTGCTATCTCAACATCATTCTGAATAGATTTCAGATTCAACTCTTCTTCTTTAACACATTTCAAAGTTTTTTCAACACCCCGTGATGTACCTACAATCACACACAAATCATTAGTCTTCAAAACATAAGACCTTGTGGTATCACTGGATGCTTCAGTCGACATCTCTCTTTGCTGCTCTGAATCCTTCATTTGATTCAGTTCCTCTGTAAATTTCTCTTCTATCTCATCAATACTTTTAGAAAGTAACGGACCAATTTTTGGCTCACATATCAAATCCTTCTTTAAACTGAGTAACTCTTCCTTCAACTGAACATTCAATCTATGTTCCCACATCACTTGCAATCTCTGCCATGTGATTTTCCTCTTCATACTCCATCCACATCTCTAGTCTACTTTAATTCTCTGTAACATTTCCATCAACAACTCAAGACGGAAATTTATCTCAGCTCTTTCTCTGTCAATCTGCTCTTGACTCAGTCTCATGCCATTTGACTTGGCATCTTCCTTCTCATTTCCTCTGCTGCGGTCTTCTTCAGAGCCTTTGTAATGACCTTCAGTAGTCATCTTTGTCTCTATATTCATGAGTTCATCACTCACTCATCATGAGCTATACTAAAGCCTCTGCAATAGTAAGTCTTCCCTACTGCCACTTACCTCACCAATCCTATCTATGGACTTGGTATTTTGGCAAGCATCGGTTCTCTATTCTCTGGAACCTATTTAAGAATTTCTTTGCTCCCTCTAGGCTTCAACTCACCTGCACAAAAATATCATTCTTATCCAATCTCTGTTGGAATTCTTCAAGGTTCTGCTCCACACTTTGCTTTCATTCAGAAACTATTACTAGTCTCTTTCATCAGTACCGTTAAAATTGTAATCTTTGTTTGCTGAGATCTGTAACATGTATTTTGAAAATATCATCTTCAAAACCAGAGTTAAAATATTTCATGCACCATACAACTGCATATTATAAATGGCATGTCATTCACACTTCTTCACACAAATTCCACTCACACAAATGTCAAAACCCGCATTTTACATCGCATAAGTTTAATGTTGACTCGCACTATTTATAAAAAATGAATAGCGCAAATCATCAAACATTGAATAAAGTAAATCATTCAACTTTCACTTACACTCTTTACAACCATGCTCTTACGCAATCATCAAACCATACCACCGTTTGAAAACCGTCTCTAAATCCCTTACACAAGCATCTTACCATGCTGCGTTACCACTGCATTTGGTGTGATACTGTTCAGGAACGCAAATACTTTCATGTTGTGGCTTGACTACTTCCAAACATAGCCTTTTCCAATCTCTCAAAATGATATAGATCTTACTTGAAAGTGGACAATTTAGATACAAATTATATGTCAATTTGCATCAACGTTTTTCAAAAACCCCTCTTAAAATTTTATCACTTATGCCAATTTCAACTCACACAATGTTTATTAAATCCTCATAGGGTCATTGTGGATGTAAGTAATAAATATAAAAACACAGCGTTTAAATTCTCATGATGATTCTTCCACCTCATAAACCGACTTGAACAGTGCTAGATGTTTCCACCACTATCACTTTCCAGGTATCGATGGTCGATGGTATAAATTGCTAAAGATTCAATTATGTTAATAATGTAATGCCAATCTGCTTTGCAATTCATTAAAAATGTGATTTCTTTATACTACACGTTCCGCCCGATCTAAATCTTTGACTTCCGGTGGAAAGGATGACTTACACTCACAGAACACAAGTCATACATCATACTATTTTCTGCGCATTTCCTCTGCTGCAAAGTGCACTCAACCTTGTTAACCTCTGCAAGTAGGAAAGCTTCATCAATGAAAGGCAATTTTGCAACACCCTGCCAAGAAAAACGTTTACCATTCATGTCAATATCAACGTCAATAGGGTAAAAGTAAATAATCGGTGACTTTGGATCAGTCATAAAGTTTCTAGAATGTTCAGGAAGAACATTTTCACTTGCAGCTGGAAAAATCCCATGAGCTGATTAAATGGTTTGAATGGCTTCCCTAGTTCAAACCGTATCTGCAACCGATCCAGATCTCTCAGATCAGATGTAAACGAAGCATAATGATATGGATAAAAAATTTCCATGAACATACTCCTTGGTAGTAATAACGCAAAACCCAACACAATCCTTTAGTATATTTTGAAACAACATCTTTTCGAAGTTTATTTAAAGTGCGGATCACAAATTTTCATAGTAATACCTTTCCTTCCAATTCTGCATCAACCTCTTCTTCAGCTCTAACAATGGCTTCAACGTTCCTCTTAACACTGCTTCCACACTCAATAATGCTTATTAACCCAGAACAAAGCAATGGACTCTCCACAAGAATGAAATTATGTCTCCTACGCTGGTTCATCCATTTAAATAAAGGTGCAACTCTTAACTCACAACTCAGTGCAAATCGCATTAATTTTGAACGAACGGACTATTTATCATAACGTGTCAATCGATTTTGAGTTGCTGCTATGACTTGGAACTATGGTATTCATTCATCCCAGCTTGTGGTTCCTGTGCAGTTCTGTTGGCCGATCACTGTATCAATGGGCGATACGTAGGGAAGCACAATTGCGCTGCATCCGAATGCCAAGTCTGCCAAGATATAATTCACCATCGGACTTCATTCCTCCATTATTTGCTGTCTACGACTTCATATGGAGCGAGCAAGAAATGCTATGACTCTGCTGAGTCGGCCCAACAGTAGTCACAATTAATGCGTTCAACGTAGTTAACAATGCTCCCACGAATCACTACTACAATTACATAATCGGTCTTTGCTCACTGTTCCCGTTGCCAAACGAATGCAACAACAGTGACTTGTTTTAATGCTGGTGGAAATGCCCTCAATGAACTCCAACACTCTCGTTGACTCCGCCTGGAATCCTCTGCAATTGATCAATCTGCGTGAGGAATCACCGATCCATGGCACCCTACCAATACGTCCTCGTTTATGGACAGTTTCCTCCCTTTGCCATTTGGCTCCTGCATTCAAATTAGTTTCTCATAGTGCACACACAGTCTATGTATATATTAAAAACAGGCATCTTAACAAACTCTGATACCAAATGATGCAGAAAATCTGGGTTAAATCAGATTCCCGCATATAAAACAATGAATCCTTCCTCCTTTCTTAAACACTTAAGAAAAACTCATTAAAATGTTATTTGCTTTAAACAAATATACATATAATCGGAAGAGAGCTTATACAAATAAAATGAAAATATAAAATAACATTAGAAATCTTTGGCCATATATTACAATGGAGAGCTTCTTTCAGCTCGTGGCCCTTTCAAAGCTCTCAAATCACTTCACACTTTCTCTTAATCCCTCAATTCTCACCTCTCTCACTCCTCTTCTTTCTCTACAAAAATATCTTATTTATACACAAATATGGATTTACTCCATTCCAAAAATCTCTCCCCACAAATCTCAACTAAATCTAATTTAGATTCATTCTAGGTATGGACTCAACAAAGCCCCGTACATAGAATTCCTACTCCCTAAATTTTCTACCTAAGTCTATTTCACTCATATCATTTTCATTATTAAAAGAATATATACAAAAATCCTCACCTTTTCTCTTAATTTATTAAAATAAACAATTTAATTAATAAAATAATTAAAATGTCTCACCCCCCCTATTACATAATTAAATAATGAAAAATTGAGCTTGATATTCCTGCATCAGAAGCTCAAAATATTTCCTTCCAAGTCCGACAAAAAAAATTCATTTAAAAAGTTAGACAAAAACTCATTTTAAAAAATCATTATAAAAGATTTACTTCAACCCAAAACACGTACCCTAAAAAAATGTCACTTCAAAAAATTCCTCCAAAAAATGTCCATTGAAAATTAACTCCAACTTCTTAAAAAATGCCACTTTAAAAAATACTTCAAAAAAGCCTCTAGAAATATATCACTTTAAAAAATACTTCCAAAAAATGTCTAAAAAATGTCCTTTGAATATTAAGCCTAAAAAGAGTCCTTTCAAAATTAAGCTCAAATCCATACCTTCAAAAACAATGAAAATCAAGCCTAAATCCATACTTTCAAAAAAAATGATGCCCAAAAAAGTCCAAAAAATGTATCACGTACCTCCATGAAAATTAAGCCCAAATCCCTACTTTCAAAAAAAATGAAGCCCAAAACACATCCAAAAAATGTATCACATACCTCCAAGAAATGTCCTTTGAATGTTCCTCCAAGAAAAGTCCTTAAACCCAAAACAATTTTTCGCAAAAATGTTCTTTGAATGTACCTCCAAGAAAAATTCTTAAACCCAAAACAATTATTTGCAAAATCAGACCAAATGTGTGAAAATAATGAATGATTTCGTGACAATTTATATTGCTGCGAATTTTTTTTTGGAGGGGCTCCGTGGTATTTTCCAGCTAATGGAAAGTCAGGTAAAACTTTGGCCGAAATTTTATAAAAAATTCGGCCGAACTTTTATGTCGTTAGACTTGATGGGCCGTCGGCGCAAAAAACAATTCAGCCGAACTTTTTTTAAGAGATCGGCCGAACTAATGTGTCAACAATTACGCAGAGCCAAGCTCTGAATACGTATCTGCAACTTTGGACTGATTAAACTCCATGAAACATTCTAAATTAACTGTCGGAACCAAGACAAACATTTTCAGAATTGAATCTACTTTCAAGAAATATAACTTTTATGGAATTTCATAAATATTTACTAATTTTAATTAATTTTGTAATAAAATGGGTGCAAACAATTTCTGAAGGTCATTATGATTCAGTGAAATCATAATTCTGTATCTTCGAAAATACATTGTAAAAAAAATTGAAAAAAGTATGGTGCATTACATTGGTTCGTCGTCTCTAATGCGTAGTTTTTAGATTTTTAGTTTATAACTTATATGTTAAGAAATTTCTTGCGTTGCGAAACATATTCAAAATATGCAGTTTTTTCATATTGGACCATTTCAAATTTTTTTAGTAATTATGATATGCATCTGTTGGCTTTGCAAATATGACGAAACCGAAGTAGACTCTGTCTAGATTGTTGTAACACATTTTGTTTCTCAAAAACACAATTTTCAAAGAATACAACATTGCGTATTAACATGACTTCTTATGAATCCTTTGATTGTTAAAAAACACACACTCAAAGAAACGCTAAGTTGACATATCAAATATGTATAAAAAAATTCCAAAAATTAAGTAATAGAAAGCTAACTAAATTTCTGACAACTTTTATTTTTATCACAAAATGAAATTCTAAATGAAAAAATTGTTTTAGCTTCCAGAAAGTTGAAGAACCGAAAAAAATGAAAGTTTTTTCTCAAAATAGGGCAAAAAGTGTAACCCAAATTCACATTTTCACCTAGTACAACACCCTTTCCTGAAGCTTTAACCTGGCAATCATTACCCAAACCAATAGAGGAACTGAAAAATGTATCAAGATGTGAAAACAAATCACTATGGCCAGTCATATGATTACTACATCCCCTGTCTACCAACCAAACATATTTATTAGGTACTTGCACAATCACTTGACATGCCAAATATAAAGCATCTGATGTTTCACATTCAGTGTTTGTGACATTGGCTTTGTTTTTACTTAAAACATATTGTAATTTTCGATATTCAGACTTATAATGGCCATATTTTTTGCAATAGTGACATTGAATTTTTGATTTATCTATCCACCTACGACCATGATCATTTTGAGACTGCTCTGAATGTGCTTGAGTTACCTATGATCTATCATCAGACTGAGACTGTCCTCTACCTTTTCCTCTCCTACCACGAAAACCTCTGCCTCTACCTCTATCCATAGAAGCTTTAGATTTGAAAGCATGCTCTAAATTACTGACATCTAAATCAATTCTTGCTTAATGAGCCAACAAAGAACCAGTTAATTCTTCCACAGATAATTTTGTTAATTCTCTCGATTCAAAAACAGTAAAAATCATGTCAAATTTTTTAGGCAAACATCTAAGAACTTTTTCAACAATTATTTGGTCTTCTATTTCTTCACCATTCATTTGAAGCTGATTTACAACACCCATAACTTTAGTCATAAATTGATCAACAATTTCTGATTCAGTCATTTTAAGTGTTTCAAATTGTGTTCTAAGAGTCTATAATCTTACCATTTTTACTTTATCATTTCCATGATAAGCAACCTTAAGTATATCCCAAATTGATTTAGCAGTTTTAGCAGTAGTGATTTTAGGAAAAATAGTCATCTAATGAATTTAAAATGCACGACTTCACTCTACCTTCTTTCTATTTAATTTCATCAAATTGTTTTCTTTGAGCAACACTCATTCCAACGGTTGTATTTACGTTAGGTTCTGTGAACCCCAATTCTACTGATTCCCAACAAATTAAGCCTTGTAAGCATGCTTGCATTTTAAGACTCCAAAAATCATAGTTCTTTCCACTAGATAATGGTGTAGGAATGGAAAACTGACTTGTCGAAGCCATGTTTGAAACAATTAGAAATCTGACACCTTTTCAAAAAAGCTTTTTTGAGCCTCAAGAGCGACTCTACAACAGGTTTTAACCACAGACATAATTATCCACACATGGAATCTTATATGGAAAACAGCAGCATGAAGAGCATAAAACATAAAACATATAAACACAGAGATTTTCCCTGGATCCCAAATCGGGATGACCAGCTTGATTTTTCATTATATTCCTTTTAGTGTTACAACACATATATATACATGCCGGAGCATACATAAACCCCAATCCATTAACCCTGGATTAGAACATAAGCGTAGTTCCCTTGACCGGATCTACAAAAATCTTTGATGTATAATGCCAAAACCATATGTAAACTCCTTTTAAACATGGGTGGGTCAACCTATGGTAGGACCACACACCAAAAATATTTTTGCTCTAGCCGCCGACCCCGGAGAATGGGGCTGCCGCCCCCCGGGTCCACGACTAGCTCCATGCCCATATTATAGTTTGCAGCACCCAGATCCTTCATGTCAAATTTGGAGAACAGTTGGGTCTTCAAATCTTGGATAATTTCTTTGTCATTTCCAATTAACAACATATCATCCACATACAAGACCAAATAAATAACACGGTCACCAATTAATTTAAAATAAACACAGTGATCCTCCTTGCTTCTGGTGAAGCCAAGTCCCCGTATATAGGTATCAAATTTCGGATACCACATCCTTGGTGACTGTTTTAACCCATACAGAGACTTCTTCAACCTGCATACCAGTTCTTTCTTACCCTTCACCATAAAGCCTTCAGGTTGCTTCATGTAGATCTCCTCTTTTAGATCCCCGTGAAGAAATGTTGTCTTCACATCCATCTGTTCTATCTCAAAATCAAATGCAGCAGCAACAGATAAAAGTAATCTAATAGAAGTAAATTTGGCAACAGGAGAAAAAATATCACCAAAATCAATTCCTGGCACTTGGGAATAACCTTTTGCTACCAACCGAGCTTTGTATTTCTCCACCTTGCCTTCTACATTCATCTTCTTCTTAAACACCCATTTTCTCCCGATGGGCTTCCTTCCAACCGACAACTCCACCAGATCCCATGCCTCATTTTTGTGCAAGGATGCCATTTCATCAACCATGGCCTCCTTCCAGAGTTTTCCATCCTCTGAATCTACTGCCTCCCTGACAGTTCTGGGATCATCATCAGTTATAGTTAAGGCAAAACCTGAACAAAAAGTAGATGGAATATACCTTTCTGGTTGCCTTCTTTCCCGAACTGATCTTCTCAAAGCTGGGGTTTGTGGCTCTTCCTCTTCTGAATCTTCTTCTGTTGTAGATTCTGATTCATCCTCCTTTAGCTCAAACTCTATCTTCTCAGGTTCCTTTGGTAGGACTTCATGTGTAACAACATATTTCACCTCTCTAAACACCACATCTTGACTGTACACAACCTTCCTTGTTTCTGGGTTCCAAAGCTTGTAACCCTTTAAACCATCCTTATACCCAATAAAGATGCACCTTTCAGATTTATTATCCAACTTGGTCCTTTTCTCCTTTGGAACATGTACATGTGCATCACATCCAAATACCCTTAGATGTGAAAGAGATGGTTTCTTACTAGTCCATACCTCATTTGGAGTCTTATCCTCCAACGCCGATGAAGGTGATCTATTAACTAAGTAACATGCAATCTCCACTGCCTCTGCCCAGAATTCTTGTCCTAACCCGGTACCACTTAGCATGCTTCTTGCCTTTTCCATCAGTGTTCTGTTCATTCTTTCTGCAACTCCATTTTGCTGAGGTGTGTATGGCGTAGTCTTCTGCCGTGCTATACCACACTTCTTACAGAACTCTTCAAATTCCTTCTTGCAGAACTCCCCACCATTATCCGTCCTCAGCGCCTTAATCTTCTTCTCTGTCTGGTTTTCCACCAGAGCCTTGAATTCTTTAAATTTGTCAAAGACTTCAGATTTCTTCCTCAAGAAATATATCCATGTATTCCTTGAGAAGTCATCTATGAATGAAACATAGTACACAGACTTTCCCAGTGATGGAACTGACACAGGCCCAAACACATCACCGTGCACAATTTCTAATATCTTGTTTGCCCTCTTAGCACCAGAAGGAAAACTCACCCGATTCTGCTTCCCATATACACAATGTTCACAGAAATCGAAATCCAGAGAGAAATTAGACATACCTTCTACCATACCATTTCTATGTAGTATTCGAAGGCCCTTCTCTCCAATATGTCCAAGCCTTTGATGCCATAGCATGGTCTTTTCTCCAGAGACAGCTAGGCTTTCTGCTCCACTTTCAGGAACCACATAACTATTACACCCATCAATAACAATGCTACCTTGTAGCTTGTACAAAGTTCCAGTCCGAACTCCCCGCATTAATACCAGTGCTCCCCGAACCATCTTGCAGGCATCTTTCTCGAACACTGTTTTTACACCTGCATCATCCATCTTGCTTACAGAAATCAGATTTCTGGCCAATGCAGGAATATGCAGAACACCAGGAAGTGTTATAATCCTTCCACCTTGCAGCTTCAGCTTGACCTTTCCACGTCCGATGATTCTGGCCCTCCTATCATCCCCTAGGAAGACATCACCACCATCATATTTCTCATACTCGCAGAACCACTCCCTATGGGGAGCGAAGTGAAAGGATGCACCTGAGTCAATCAACCATGACTCATGATCTACATGTGTATTTGAAGAAGAAGCCAAATACACATCCCCACCTTCATCCGAGGTGGTTTTTGCCTCTGCAGAAAAAGCATCATCAGATCCCTTTCCTTTCTCAGGAGCTTTAGATCTGCACTCCTTTTTGTAGTGCCCTTCCTTTCCGCATTTCCATCATACCTTTACAAACTTTCCAGGAGATTTAGATCTCCCTCTAGATTTGGATCTCCCACTCGAAACCTTATTCTTGTTTCTGTTTTGGGACCTTCCTCATACAGATAAGGCATCTCCATTCTGGCCCTCCATATTTCTCCGTCTCATTTCCTTCGACAACAAGGCTGAGACAATGTCATCAAAATTCAAGGTAGTTGTATTGCTACCTATTGCAATAACCAGATTGTCCCACGATTCTGGTAGAGAGCACAACAAACTGATGCACTTATCTTCATCTGAGATTTTAATATCAACATATGACAGCTGACTTACCACAGTATTGAAGGCGTTCAGATGCTCTGACACCGAGTCTCCATCCTTCATCCTCAGGTTATACAACTTTTTCCGCAGGAACAACTTATTCACCAGAGACTTAGATTGGTACAAAGTCCCTAGCTTTTCCCACAAGGTCTTCGCCGTAGCTTCCCCAGATACATTCAACAATACTGAATCTGAGACACACAACCGTATTGTGCTTTTAGCCTTCCGATCCAGTTTCTTCCAGTCTTCATCTGACATTGCCGTTGGTTTAGTACCTGGATCTACCGTGATCCACTGATCTTTATCCACCAGCAGATCCTCCATCTTGAGCTTCCACAACTCAAAACTATGACCATTAAATTTCTCAATCTCTATCTTCCCGCCGCTCACCATCCTCTTTCACTGCAAGAATCGATCCTGCATATCTCCCACTGAACAGGGTCTACCTCAGGCCCGAACAAAAAACCCTCAGTAGCAAAGGCGTCCCCTTGAAGACGAAACAACTCTAATACCAAATGTAGGTCTTAACCATGAAAAAAAATTATCTACACATGAATCTTATAAAAGAAAATAAACAATAGCGAGAGCATAAAATATAAAACACATAAACACAGAGATTTTCCCCTCGATCCAAAATTGGGATGACCAGCTTGATTTTTCATTATAATCCTTTTAGTGTTACAACACATATATATACATGCCGGCTATTAAGCATAAACCCAAATCCATTAACCCTAGATTAGAACATAACCATAGTTCCCTGATCAGATCTACAAAATACCAGGGGCCGAAACCTGTGTTCCCAAAACTGTGTGCAAGCATGCAAAACATGTGGTCCACTATGAGGGACCCACACACCAAATTTTTTTGCTTGGCGCCGCTCGACTCGATTGTGGGGGCTACCGCCGTGACCCCCTCACAGGCCCGGCGCAACGTACATCGCGTGGGGCTAGTCGTGGAATTAATATAACACATACCCAACATACACTGCTAAAGAAAGGCTCTACACTTTGTCTGCAAATATTATATCTTAACTTGATATTTTTCTCGCAAGATTATCATAAAGAAATAAGTTCTTTGCAGAAAAAATCCTTAACCAGAAAATTCTTTAAATAGACTTAATCCTTTTCTGGAAAATCAAAGCCGTGGATAATAACCATATCCTTTTACTATGCAAATATATATATATATATATATATATATATATATATATATATATGAGAAAAATCTTAGAACAACAAATAGGCAGGTCGAACAACAAATTTTTGTTTCTGTTTTTTTGCACAAATCAGAATTCAAATTTGTTGGCAGGAATTAGGCAGTGGCGATGGAACTCCAAGACTTAGCAAAACAAACAATGAACACAACAACTTTCTCTCGGCGGAAGAACTCATCCTCTTCACACAGGTAGAGAAAAACTACTTCCTGCAAGACTTCTTTCTTTATGGCGACTCTTTGATAGCAGCAAGAAAGAAAACAAATCACAAAACTACAAAGAGTTCGAACGCGGCCTCCAGTTCGAACGTAACCTCTATCGAGGGGAACATGTAGCCTCTAGTTGTATTGCACAAAGCTACTCCAGTAGCCTCCAGTTGTACTCCAGCAGTGCTTCTTCCCAGCAACCACACAAAAGTCCGAACGCAGCAAAGAAAGGCCTCTTCTATGATACCATGACAAATTGACAAAAGAAGAGAAGCAGAAAACAACAGAGAAGAAATTGCTGGAAAAACACACTCACTAGATTTATTAATGCGAATTATTTATACATGTAATCGGACGGTTATGGGAGAAACTGAATCAGAACTGATTACTAACTAATTCTAAACTAAATATTTAACAAGGCGAATGAAAACAATAGTACGATGTCACAGGTAATCAGAGAGAAGGAACAAAGTAGGTTATTTCTAACCTTTCAAATTTTATTACACAGAAGGGAGTCTCCAAAAACTTCTACACACTTTCTTTTTTGAAACAATGTTGCACAACAATATACGTTCCGGGATACTTCACAAAATATATTTTCATCGTAGAACAGGCTACAAACACACAGTCTTCTCATCCATTAGACGATTGGACACTTACCAAACACTGTGCGTGGGAGTACACAATAGGCCTTCATTCAATCCACTCTCATCATACTAGTGTTGTGTTCGATCATTCCTTCATTCACAATGAGTAGAGATGCCACAAATATATCTGGTGAGTAAAAACCGAAACAAAATGGCTCAAACTGAGGTGGAGGGAATAAGAAACACTGATATATAACACACTCTTCAGCTCTGATACTAATTTTGGAATCACATTGGAAATGAATTCAACTTATATTAAGAATGACACACATATCAATACAACATACAGTTTTACTTCCAAAATTTCATCACCATAATCCTCATGGATCAGGTTTCTAGTTGTGTATAAAGAACCCCATGTGTAACCACAAAATTTCTTCACCATAACCCTCATGGATTAGGTTTCTAGTTGTGTATAAAGAAAACCATGTGTAACCACAAGCTAGTTAGATAGTGATGCAATGAGTTGATATTCCCAATGAGATATACTATGTCGATCCACCTTGAAAGAAGTGTATTAAATGCATATGAATGTGCACTAAACCAAGATCCCTTGATCACAATGATATGTATGCCAAGTTTTCTCATAGATTGAAGAATCATTGAGGTTTAATTTTCAAGGTGAATGACTAAAACCACCTCTTACATTACTTGGGTGGCATGAAATCTAAAGGGATTTAAAATATCTCTTCAAACATTTAAAAAAAAGTAAGCCTCCACATTACTTTGGATTTAAATAAGTGACCTCAGCACTAATCATTTAAAAATATTTAATCAATTTGATTGTGGAGATCCTTTTAAATCATTTTCATTGTGCAATGCACTGTCATGGTCTGAATTCAATGACACATATCCCAATAGAACACCATTTATCCCAATGCGTGTGTGTGTTTTTATGGTGGTACACAAATCTGAGGGTAGTGTCATGGATTTCAATGCAAGGACATGTATCTCAGAGCAAGTACATGTATCTCAAGGCATAGTACATGGATCCCTAATAATAGATGCAACCCGTGATGCATGTACTCAGATCCAAATGTAAGGAACCCACTCATAGTCGAAGTTGATTCTCAATATAAAATTCATTAATCAACACATAATAAGTTATTTCTTCTAGCAACATCATAACATAAGTTAATTTTGAGATTTTCCTAAGTTTTTCCACAGGAGGACAATCTTATCCCTTACTACATTTGACAAGTCATAATACAAAAGATGTTTCCTATATCACTAAGTTAGAAATGGGTGAGATGATGGATAATGTGCAAAAGGGGAAGGATAAACTTTATGTATTTACCATCATAGTCATGTATAATTATGTGAAGGTATGTTTTCTTCTTTGACTAGATTTTAAGGGATAAAAATGATCATTAATTTCTAGTGTATTCCTTTAAGAGGGAGCATTTATCTTTGAGTTACCATTTACTTAGCATGGTTTCTTACTATCCCTTTTATTTGTCTTTTTCTTTTTCGGTTTTCATTTTTTCCTTTAATTTTCTAAGTCCCCTTTTATTTACATATGTATTATTAAACATGGAACTAGGGGCATTGGCCTAATGGTGAGGTGGCATAACTCAAATTTCATTATTTTTATTTTTTGTTTTTACTCTTTTATTTTCTCTTCACCCCTAGATTTTTTGGCTTTTATACGACTTAGGATTTTATACATTGGTGTTGGAGCCCAAATTTTTTTGTTTAATTTTGATACGTAAGGGACCGCACAGGAGGATAGAAGCGCGTGAAAGGTGTAGATGTTGCACAACAAAGGGACTGACACGAGAGGGGAGGCATGACGGAGGGAGATGATGCACATGAAGCAAACATTAGCATCCATAGAAAGGGGATGTGTGTGAGTAAGAATAAGCAGTTCGGATTTTTGTAGCAGTGGCACACCATGTAATGGATGTTGTGATAGGGAGGAAGTTGGAGATATTTTGTAGGTAATAGAGATATGGAAAAGTGGAGCAACTAGGTGGGAGATATTTCAAAAGGAAGTTAAGCACACATGGGCCAACTTAGGGAGGGAAACAAAAATATCTTAACAACCCTGAGGACAGTTGGAGCGATCAAGGAGAGAGTTGAGAAGATTCGAGGAGCCTCCAAGAAGAGAACAAAGGCAAGGGTCGAGACAAATCGTGGGTTAGAAGGAAGACCAAAGAAGTTTTCTCAATGGAGAATAAAACAAGTGGATGATTGCTCAAGGAAGAGGATGTTGCTTTGCATATGTCTTATGTCTGTGGTTGTCTATATGTATTCTTAAGTATGAATGTTTGAGTATGCAGCTGCGATGTATATATATGTGTGTGTGTGTGTGTGTGTTTGTACGGAAGGTTTTGAACTGTATGTGTGCTTTTCCAGTTTTGTATGTCGTGAAAAGATTAATGAATGGTGAGCCTAATCATATAATTGCTACATTGTAGTGCTTGGTGCCTTTCTTTATATATATTAACATAATAGAGTAGATGGTTCAGTTTCCCTAAAAAATTTACTTAATGTTTGAATGTCTCTTATTGTTTATGGTGTGTTGAGGTATAATATGTTTAATGTTGCAATGTAACTCTAAATATACATAGAATCATGAATGGCTACGTTATCTAAAGGTTTGGTAACGTGTGCATATTTCCTCGTATGTCTACTGAGAATAGGGTTTGGTATGTTGTTTTCGTCCCAAATGTCAATAGGTGTAAGTATTTTTAGTCCTCCGCATGGTGTCATTCATGAACGACATGCTAATTGGTGAATTAAGGGGCTTGAAGGTCTTGCACGGTGAAAATTTCTAGGGGGATGGTTCAATTTTTAACATGTATATAGTATTATTAGACTGCGGAAAACTGGTTCCGACAGTCACCCATTAGCATCTCAGGTGAGCCTTCACCCACTTCATGGGTGTTTCCAAAAGGGATGATGCTGAGCAAGTTTTTATTTGCCACTGCGCAAAAGATCCCAGGTATATTAGAATCCTGCATGCCAACAAATGGTTCTGTTTTCAAGACTGGGATGGTTATGTGATGAGATTGTATCGTAAGAATCTGGAAGCCATGGAATCCCAAAAAGGAGGAGATTACTTAGTGGTTTAAGTGGAAGCAACATGAGTTTGTTGCGAAAGAGATTGGGAATAAAAAGAAAAGCACAAAAAAATGGTTGCAAAGGCATATGTTCACTAAGTTTCATGGAATTTTCTATGGAGAATTCCTAAAACTATTCACAGAGTGGGTGCAGTGGCTAAAGGACAACAACTCGACATACCATCATGATAGATGGAGGAAGTGGATGCTAGAAGAGGTATGCCCGCTACAAGAAATAAGTAATAAAACCTCATATGCTGTGGAATTTTGGTTTGAGTGTGTGGGAGGGGTATATTGTTGAGTTTTTAGTGGAAGAAATAGTGTCGTATACGACAATTAAGAGAAAATTTCTGAAGTTACCGTGAGGTAGATTCATAAGTTTGATACCATTAGCTATCAAAATGTTGTTGTATGACCACAAAGTTCTACCTCTCGAATTCGACAACATGAGAATATAGATAGTTCACATGCCAAGGGGAGTGGGAGAAATCTAGGAGATGGTCTGAGAAGAGGGAAAGGAGAAGAAGTAGGAATATTGTGGTGGAATCTGACAACAGGTCCAGGACTATGAAAGTGAAGGTGAGAAGAGACAGTTGCGAGAGAGAGATTTTTTAGGGTGGCACTTTGGGAAGTGGAAGGAGGTTTTGAAAGGGTGTCGCGGGAGGAGGTTGGTCAGTGTCAATGATTTCTGAGAGGAGAAGCCTAGAGAGAGGGGCTAGGAGAGGCCGTCGAAGGAAAAATAGTAATGCTAGTGACCATAGTTAAGGAGGAATAGTTCAATACACTGCGCATAGGGGAAGAGAAAGGAGTGATTGAGTCCACATAGTATATAATATTTGGAACAAGAACAAAAAAATCAGACTGTGCCTAGTGTCAATCCCACAACCCCGCACACATCTACAAACCAAGAGGTAAGTACTCAATTGATCTAGATCTTGGTGGGAGGCCCCCAAGATCTAAAAATTTGAAATAGATCTGACAAGATCTGCAAAACTAGAAAGCAAGAAAAAAAGAGAGAACATAAATAAAATAAAACCACAAAGAAAATTGTTTTATTAAAACAGAGAATAACTGTAGAAGCTACATTGTGGTGGACAATCTGTCCTTTTACAAACTGAGGCTTGTTATTTATAGCCTTTTTTGAGTTACAATACCATGTGTAGATACCATAAGCCAATACCATGGGTAGATACCACTTACAATACCATGGGTAAATCCCATGTGTGGATGAATACCATGGGTGGATACATACCATGGGTCACTTACAATACCATGGGCGAATAAATATCATGGGTGGATGAATACAATAGGTTGATGCCATTTACAATACCATGGGTAAAATCCATGGGTGGATGAATAACATGGGTAGATGAATACCATGGGTTGATGCCATTTTCCATTTGGATCATCAATACATTGATATGAATAATGTAGAAGGAAATTACAATCAAGGAGGAAGAAATATTAGTAGTATTGGGGTTGGTTAGACTATAGGAGGATCGACACAAGGTGCCCCAGTTCGGAGTGTTGCACAATTAAGTGTGCAATTTTATATTAGTTTAGAGTGCAGGTGGAAGTAATTCATCTGGAATTACCACGTAAAGTGTAATAGCAGGTGTGGATCTTAGAATGCCAATGTTTGATGGCATTGGGAATAAGGACCCAAAGCAACATTTATTTATGTGTGAGGTTGTTTGGAAAACCAAGCAGGTCCAAGATTAGGCCAAAAATACTGTGCAATTGAAAGCAACTTTTAGGGTCATTCACTGACATGGTACATGACGTTCAAAAGCGTGAATTCAACTGGAAAAAACATGAATCTAAATGAAATTAAACAGGCCTTGATAGGAGAATTCCAAAAGGAAAAATCAGATTCCCAATGCATTACATAATTGAAAGAAATCAAGCAAGGCCCAAGTGATTCAGTGTGGGAATTTGATCAATGATTTAAGGTTTTGAAGGATAGGCTGGCGTTTGATGTTTCAGACACGCAACATAAAGAGTGGTTTAACGATGGAATTCTACCGCATATCAGGATACCATTGACACAACAACAGATAGGTACAAAGTCATAGGCCTTATAACTTGCATTAAAATTGGAGGCTTCACCAACAAAAAGTGGAGAAAATAATGGTATGGCATTGTTGTAGTCACCACTCGCTTCATTGAAATTGTAGCTCCAGGATTTGATCAAGGGGAAAGAAAATGGGAAGAGGTATAATGTATCATCTATCATACATAGGGTCACCATAAGAATGAATGTAAATTAATGACAGATTATATGGTGATTGACACTATGCATTTTATTTCACAGGGAAGAGGAATGTGGTGTGAAATATGTCAATTGTAGGGTCATACACCCACAAGTTGTCCAATGATGTAGAAATATGAGGCCACAACCTGCACTCTATTTTACAGCCTTTGAAAATTAGTGGGACATGATATCCACCATTGTCGCACTTTGAAGTTAATGCATGAGAGAAATTTTGACTCATTTCAGGTGCAAGTACCTGAAGGGACTGAGGCCTCTCTAACTGGTTTCAACCAACCAGGATATAAACATGATGGAAGTTATAATCAACATGCCCAAGGAAAAGGAATATCAATTAGAGGATTTGGAGAACCACGTGGAGGAAGATGATGATTTGGCTGAGGACAGGGTACAATAGTCTGCTACAATTGTGGACAACAGGGACATCTTACACAAGGCTACACTAACCGCTGCTACACCTATATTTATTGAAAGGAATTATACCACCTAACCAAGAACTATCCAAATTTGATCGTCAAGTGGCAGGAGAAGATCAGAACTAACGTGTAGATGATAGTTGTCGAACCCTGTAGAAACCAACAATGGGTTGACGCGGTGACTCAGGGAGGTGTTAGGACAAGAGAAGATGTTATGAATTATGGGACAATGCATCTGTAGTTGGTGAGGAGAGCACCTGAACCTCCTCCGAAGTTTGACCATGTTCAGGAAAATGCGACATACAAGGAGGCATGGTGGGAGATGGTTCCAACAAAATGGGACAAGTTGAGGAAATGCGTGAAGCGACCATGATGGTGATATATGATGACACTACATTAGAGAGTAGATGAAAACAACATATCCAGTTCAAAACCTGTTGCAAAGCTATTTAGAGTTAGTAAAGCACACCCAGGCTCTGGAAGAAAACAAAAAGTTGGTTGAGCAGTGCACCAATGGACTTATAGTGACCACTATGTGGGATTTTCCATATGTAGTAAACCAAGTGGCTCACAAGAAAAGAACCAACAAGGAGTTTTGATTTGGTGCATAGATCAGGGAGTACAAGATGAACAACATTACACTTGACTTAGGGTCATATGTAAGTATTCTACAAAAAAGGACATGGGAGATGATGGGGAAGCCAAAGTTGACTTGATATCTAATTCAACTTAGGTTGGAAAAACAACATCGTATATTTCGTATTGGACGACTGACATGAGTGCCAGTGGACATCGACGGGGTGTCAAGTACCTCGAGATTGTGGATGACATTGATCCCTACCATGCTTTATTAGGGATCGACTAGGCATTTGATAATAATGTAATCATTAATCTAAAGAAAAGACAAATGATCTTTGAAGGTGGATATGTCAGAGTGCTAGCACTATTAGATCCATGCAAAGGAGACCGATATGTCGATCCAATTAAAGGTGAGCTAAGTTGGGAGGAGATGGAAAACATCTATAATTTGACAACTCAATAAGAGGACTATGTAAATCCAATAGCTCACAAAGTGATAAGTTGGCATAACATTGGGTCCTATGCCTTTGATACAGAGGGAGCACTCGAGAATTGGTAGAAATGGTTGCATGAAGTAAATACTTGAAGTTACACACATATCACTAGAATGGTGTGTTGGATAGGAAATAAGGTGCATAATTCACCTCACTTCGATGGAATGTCCAAAGTGGATATTTTTGTATAGGAGTTTGAAGACTAAATAAAAAAGTGTCAGAGGATTCTTGCACTAGATGTTGTGTTGCATGCAACCCCAGCTAGGTGGTGGGCTGCACATAAATAATAGATCATGAGATGGTAATAGTGTAAGAAACTGATAAGGATTAGGTTCAAGAATAGCTCTGGGGTCCTTGGGGAAAATTATTTTGGCATGGAATTCCCAAGAACACACCCGAAGTGGTGTGTCACAGCCTGGACAAAAGGACGGGTGCCATAACAAGAGTGGGTGCATCGACTCATACACATGTTGGACACCATTCCTAGTAATTGGTACATTAACCTGGAAGTGCATAGATAAATAAAATACTAGAATGATATGGCATATAGTTTCAGGGCCACGTTTATCTTTGAAGCAGAGGAGATAACACTTGATGAGGAATTGAAGGTGACGTGAGAGAATATTTTCATCACCAGAGAACTGACAGTGCTGGAGCATGAACCACTATGTTCTACGCATAGACATATGCAATAGGTGCAAGAGTTCCTGGAATGCTATAACGTGTCAGAACATGGAGAAGATGAGGAAAATCCTCAGGATATTCAAATTTTGGAGGTTGAAGGGGAACATGTAGTAGATGGCCCGTCGTTGCAGTTTTCAAAATAAGCACAACCTATCCAAACCCAAAAAGGTGAATATTGGGAAAATAGAGAGTCCTAATATGGCCACAATAGGGGACTAATGAGACGACTAGATAGTTGAGAAGGCTACAAACTTGCTGCATGAATATTATGATTTGTTTCTTAGCACGGTTAGGGAAATGAAAGGGAAAATTCATAATTGGTTCCACCTTCTGTAAGGTAACCAAATCAGATAGGGAATGATGGAAAAGGGGTACTACCCCTATGTATATAAATAAAATTTTAGTGTGCATAAGTTAAGACTAAGTTTGCGTTAGTAGATAGCTCGTTACATTGCAATTATTGGTAGGTACATTTAAGAGGATGTAGATTATATTGAAATTATGTGTTGAAGAGGAGAAGCGCAAGTACTGGAAGGTGGCATAGTGTAAGGTTAGTGCTAAGATAGACAACACACAGTGTTGGGGGCAGGCACACCACAAATAAATCATTAGAAGAACTGGGAAAGGGAGTTGCGATTCATACTCTTGAAATTCAAATGCACCAATGATGATGTACTACACTATGATGGAGCTCCAAATTTTAGGTGGAGGTCAGAGCAACGTGATGGGAATTGTGCTGGAATGGCCATCCCTAGAAGAGAAATCCTGACTGAGGTGAAAGAAAACAACTGAAAATAATGTTAAATCTAATTATGGATGTAACGGGGAGCACACAAGTCGTCAATTCAACCCACGAATCGTTGGGATGATGGAACCAAAAAAGGAAAAATACTGAGGTAGGAAGAAGAAAGTGAGTTGAGAATAGATGGATGAGATAATTGGCATGTATAAACTATATTTTCAAGCGAATTAGACACTTGTTTTAGGTATAGAATCAACGATCCAAATTTGTGGACCATAATGAATGAATTAATATAATAATAATCCAGAAAGAAAAGTGGGGGACATGAAGAGCTATAAAAAATCACCCATAGGATGAAAACCAAGTAGAAGATTGGTAGGAAAATATTTGAGTGGGAATTCCTAGAGAAGAATAAGGTAAGTTATGGTTGAAGAGAGAGTGGCGTAGAGAGAGCACAAGGAATGAAGGCTTGGGCGAGAGTAACAAAAGGAGTTGATGAAGGACTAAGAAGAGTTGAGCAGATGCTAAGAGAAGGTGCCCAAGTTGCTTATGGTTGTAAGGTGACACAATTATGAAAGAAGAGAATGTATCGAGGGAACCTGAGGTGGATAAATGCATGTTGGAGACTTCATCCATGGGGTTGATTAACTTGTTTTAGGTGTCCTAGACAAGGGACGACCCCATCTGCTCAACAATGTTTTTATGACAATTATTTTATGAAGGCTTTGCAAGTATATTCAACATACCGGTGTCGAGGAAGTATCCATCATGGGGCTCGTAGTAGCTACACAAGGGCTTGTCCCTATGCATGATAGGGTAGCATGGGGACACCTAGGGAATAAACCCTACTTCAGTAGGAAGAAGGAGTTGTAGTTACCTCGAGGGCACATGGAGATTGTTTGAAAAAGGATGAATTTCCCCAACAATGCTACTCTCATGGTACCTTGAATAAGGTTAGAGGAACATAATATAGCACTGCTTTCCAGAGGAAGGATAAGGTATAAAAACAAGAAAGGGGATAAGGGAAAAACATAGAACTCGCCCCTGGAGCAACACTAGTGGCAAGGATTATTTTTCCGAGAGCACTACTATGGAGAGATGAGTGTGACTCTCCTCTCTCACCTAGTTTGAAATTTCTAGGACAACCAAACTGCCTGACTGTCCCCACAAGCTTCTGTACTAGAATCCTAAAGACAACATCAGTAAGAGAAAAGGTTACTAGATCCATGGGGATTGGAGGAGGACTTAGTGGCTTGGGATGAGCCACAATTTTCTATTGGGGGTCTGTTATAGCCCATAAATTTTTGTTTAATTTTTGATAAATATGGGACCACGTAGGAGGATAAAGAAGCGTGGAAGTTGTAGATGGTGCGTAGTAGAGAGGATGACGTAGGAGGGGAGGCATGACATAGGGAGACATCATGCAGGAAGGAGAAATTGGTCTCTAGAGAGAGGGGGAACGTACGAGTAAGAATACATAGTTATAATTTTTCAACAATGGCACAATAGGTAAGTGATGTTGTGTTAGGGAGGAAGTTGGATATATTTTGTAGGTAATAGACTAATGGTGGAGTGGAGAAACCAGGTGGGAGATATTTCAAAAGAATGTTAAGCACACATGGCCAACTCAAGGAGGGATCATGAAATATCTTAATGGCCCTAAGGATAGCTAGATAAGCAGAGGAGAGAGGTCAGAATATTCAACGAGCTTCCATGAAGAGATAAAAGGAAAGGGTCGAGATGGATTGTGGAACAAAAGGTGAACCAAAGAATTGATCAGTGGAGGATATAACAGGTGGACATGTGCTAAAGGCAGAGGATGCTGCTCGACATATGTCTTATGTCTCTGTTTGTTTGTCTGTAGTCTTAAGTATGAATGTTTGAGTCTGTAGCTGCGATGTAGCCTTGATTTAAAACATATATAAATTTTTGAAATGTATGTGCACTTTTCCATTTTTGTATGATGTACAGAGGTTAATGGATGGTGATCCTGATCATATAATTGTTGCATTGTAGCAATTGGTGCCTTTCTTTATATATATTGACAAAATAGAATGGATGGTTCAATTTAGCCTAACATTTTAATTAATTTATGAATGTCTCTTGTTGTTTATGGTGTGTTGAGGTAGAATGTGTTTAATGTTTCGATAAAATTCTAAATATACTTGGAAATAATGAATGGTTATGCTATCTGAAGGGTTGGTAACATGTGCATATTTCCTCATAATTCTATTAAGAACAAGGTATGGTATGTTAATGTCATCCAAAATTTCAATAGGTGTAAGTATTTTTAGTCCTTCGCGTGGTGTCATTTATGACCTACACGCTAACTCGTGAACTAAGGGGCTCGAAGGTCCTACACGATGCAAAATTATATGGGAATGGTTCAGATTTAATTAGGTGGGAGTATAGAGTCTTAAGCTGTAGATAATCCTATCAGACTACAAAAACCTGGTTCCCAAAGTCACCCATTAGCATCTCGGGTAAGATTTCACCCACTTTGTGGGTGTTGCCAAAATGGCCAGTGTTGAGTGGGTTTTTGCTGGACACTGCGCATCAAATCCTAGGTTTGTCAGAATCTCATGCACAAACAACCGGTCTTTGATTTGGAATGTGCTCAATGACATGTGACAAGTCAACCATGATTAGGAATATATTTTATTAATGGAATGGAGATGAATACAAAATATGTAAAGACTTAAGTATGGTTATAATTATGAGACACACTACATCAAACAAATATCTAATAGCACAACTTGGCTAAAGAGGCGAGGGCACTTATCTAAAATAAAATTATGTACTGCATGGTAGGACAAGGCAAAATAATAAAACTATTATTTTTATGAAGTGTTATTAGATCACATCCAATGTTAACCACATAATAAACCATCACAACATGTCTAAGCAAGAAACCACACATTAAACAATAACACAACTACTAAAGTGAACAAGATAAACTAAGAGAACATATCACCATGTTCGTGAAAGCATGGTTTACCATTTGTAGGTGCATGTGTCATCTGAGGTGTAAGAGAAAGGATTTGATGTACCATGGTTGGGGCATTTGATGCAGAGAACTAATGTGTGGTGAGATAATCATATATTTGAAGGAGAAAATGGAAGAATAATTATGAGTTTAGATGAGATAATAAAGAGAGTTCATGCAAGCTATAACACCACATACCATGCAAGGGTGACTCTAGAAGTAGTTATCATTGAGTGGGAAACATTTGGATCCTACTTAGGGACATGCAATATTAAAGTAAGAGTGTATGCGAACTCTAAAATCTCACTAAAAAATGTGATCTACACATATCTAAATTTGTCCAAAGCATAAAAAACCAAAGAAGATGGTGATTCTACCACTCTAATAAGTCACTACATTCATGTGAAATACATTTTTTTCTAAGTCCAATGAAATCATTTAAAGAGTGCATGTAATTATTCTTAGGAAATGCTTGAAAGTAAATTTATTCTAAAGTAATCAGATGCAAGAAAGTAAATTAAACAATTAAAATAATGCATGGAAAAAACACACACACAAGTATCCTAACTATTAATCAAAGGAGATTATTCTTCCTAATCCTACAAGGTTGGCTAGGAACTAGGTGGTGAGCCTTGGTATTGCACCAAGAGTGCTACAACTCCCAGGGGCTGCCCTAGTTTACTTTATCAACCTGGGGTTCGTACAAACTTGGAGGTGAAAATGCTATATACACAACAGATGCATTACGTTCATGTCATCCACTTCTTCTTTACAAAAGGGTGCTATTTCTTAAACTATGATAAAAAATGAAAGTAAATTGCTGGAAGGAAATGGTAGAAAGGAAACTAACTTAATTTGCAGAAAGGAAATGGCGGAAATAAAACTAATTTAATGTGCAGAAAGGAAATGATAGAAAGAAACTAAATTAAATTGCTGAAAAGAAATGACATGAAGGAAACTAAACTTAAATTGTTGAAAGGAAACTAATTTAAACCACACTAAACTTGGCCAATCGGCTAAACACACCCTGCTTATCTTATGCTCTATCTACCATGATTTTATCCATGTAGCTAAGCTATCCATGACTTAATTCTCATTGAAAAATTATTGATTTGCAGCTTGGAGAAGAAAGGGCTAATAGGTGCTAATGGAGGGATAAACACATGAAACCAGGCTTATAAGTGGAAAGAAAGGTTTGAACCTTATTAAAACCTTATTATAGCGCAGAAAATTCTTTGGAGTGGAATGATTTGAAAAGTACGATGGCGGAGTTGTGACAAAGGACAGAAATGTGATATGTGATATCAGAATCACAATATCACAAAGTTAGAGGAATATCGGAAGTGTTATTCGGGAACGGGAGTGAAATGAAAAATGCGATGAGGTAAAGACTGCAGAGTGTGAAGTGCGACAGGGTAAAAAAACTGCGAAGTGCGAAGTGCGATGGGGAAAAAATTGCGATTTGCGATGTGGTAAAATTTGCGAAGTGAGAAATGCGATATCACAGTTCGCAATATCACAAAGTTTGAGGGGCAGCGGAAGTGTTGTCCAGGAAAGTTGCGAAATGCGCTGGGTGACGTGGCGGTGGGACCAGAGGCAAAGTACGAAGAATATCGCAATCGGTGTTGGGAGCGGTAAGTGTTTAGGAACCAAATAAAAACTGTGATTTACGATCGGTGACGTGGCAAAGTGCTACAATAATATCGCAATCGGGGTTCGGAGGCAAAGTATTAATAGAAACCAATAGAAACTATGACTTGCGATTTGCGATATCGCAATATCGCAAGGTTGGCAGAGAAGCAATATCGTAATCGGTGAAAAGGAGCGGTAAGTCTTAAATAAAGAGGGAAAACGATGTGAAGTGCGATTTGCGAAAAGGCGAAGTACAATAGCAGGAAGTTCGAGAAGAAAAGGGCAGAGGTCAACCTATAAGGTTTTGAGGTGTTGAAATGGCTGCGATAGTTGAAAACATCCAAACGAAGGAATAGAAGGAAGACTTAGTCATTTTGAAGTGTTTTTGTGAATAAAAGGGGTGGAATGCGAATAAGATGAAAAGAAGGGAAATGGAGGCATAAAATCGAGGCTCAAAAGTGTGACAAAGAGATGGATAGGGATTGGAAAATGAAGCGAAATGGATTAATAATTTCTCTGGGGATTTTGATGCTTATTCCTGCAAACAAACCTGCGGATTGATGCACGAAAAATAGACAAAATGTGTTATAAAAATAGTGATCAGAAAGAATTTTTTTGGCCTTTGGGAAGGTCAACCCTACTCGGACTCTATTGACAGAGATGAGAGGGGAAGGCTTGAACACAACTTTTGGATTTTCTCCTCCACTCTATTACTCTCGTAAGAAAATGAAGAACTACAACATAAAACTTGGAGAAAAACTAAACAACAATGAAACTATGAGAAGCAGAATTAACTAAATGACAAAAAAAAAAACTAGCTAAATGACAAAAAGGAAAGAATGAAAAAAGAAAAGAAGCTGAGGCCCATGGGTTGGGCCCTAACCGATGAGCCTAACTCTCTGGAACTAAATATGTAAAATGGAGTCTGTCTACTCATTTCAGGAAGAGAATAGCCTTCTTACATTTCTGAAAGTTTTATCACTGAGTACATTAAAAATCTTAATAGCTTGCAACAAAATTTCTGAATGGAATCGACCCCTTCCTAGCTCTAGCTCTGCTCTATTTATTTTATAGGGAAGCTACCAACAACTCCCATGAAAATAGTGATTGATTCCACTTGACTCCAAGTAAATATAGATTGAGTGCACTTCGTCTTCAGTTTGCTTGGCTGCCTTTGATAGTTAAGGAGGGTGGAAAACCCCTTGAATCTCTCCAATATTTCTTAATAATTTCCTAATATTGTGCTTCATTTATTCTTCAATCTTGATCTTCCAATGGTAGGGAGCAAGTCCCTAAATCATCTCCTTCTCCAAATCTGCATAATCTACCCAATATTCTCACAATATTCTACAAAAATAACCAATATTAGGCACAAATATGCAATTACCTTTAATCCTTCCTAAGAACATATTAAAGCATAAGAAAACATTGTTAAATGCAGAAGGAGAGATTTAGTATATATTTTTATGTGCATAAGGAAGGTATATGGGCATAAGAAATGTTAGATGGGCCTTAATTTATGTCTAATTTATAGGCCCACCATTGCCCCCCTACTGAAACTGTTGCTCATCCTCTGAGCAACCTATTCATCGTTCGTGCCTTCTGGTTCTTCTTTCATGTTGGCTTATTTAGTTTTCTGTTTATTGGCCCATGCCCTGCTCCTCCTGCTAATATTATTGCTACTATTCTTGAATTTATTCTCGTAGGTGCTTCATGGAGGTCCTGAGATGCTTTAAGAAAATATGTTTCGCATGCCAAGAGGTGGTTGATCCACCTTTTATTTGAATTTTTTTTTTTAATTGCATGCATAATAAAATCACAGTTATTTTTATGTTAACTCAGTTCGTCCTTGGTTACCCCTTGGCACTCCTTGTCTTCCATTACAATGAGATTCTTACTACCCACTTTCTCAAGTCATTTGTACTTTTTCCTTGTTCCTCTTCTTGGTGGAAAAAGTGAGGCTAGTCGCTAGATAAGGCTGAGGTTTCTTTGCTACTGATTTTGGCTATATATAAAAACTTTCGTTCTCACACCTTTTAATGTGTTCTTAAGCTAAAATACATTCGAAGAAAGGGTTAGATGATTGCATACCTAAGCCTTACCATTGATTTGTTTTTGCAAGTGATATTGAAGCTGATGATATGGCTGTTGAAGCTATCTTCGGTGGTTCTGAAGCTGCTCTAAAGTTGGATGTGATAGTCTGCTTGAGGTCCTTTTGGAGCTTCTGAGCACAGGAGGAGGAAGTCCAAGTTTGATTGCCTTTGAATAGGGTGTTGACCAAATTATATTTTTGTGCCAACTTGTTTTTCTACTTGGAAAGGTTGGAGAGCACCTACATTCATTAGAGAGAGATACATGGAGAAATGCATTTTATTTTATTTTTTAATTTTTTAAGGCCTACTACCTGCCTCAATGAGGTTTTCCACTAGTAGGTCTTCCTAGATGCCTCAAAGGAGGTTTTCACCTAGGATATTTTATTTTTCTCTTTTTTTTTTCAACCCAATGACTGCCTCATGGAGGTTTTCAATCAGTGAGCCAATATCCGACACCTCAAAAGAGGTTTTCACCTGAGATTTTATTCTTTTTTCATTTTTTAAAATGTTTTTCACTTCCCTACTCTACTTGAAAAAACAAAACCTTTTTCAAGTATAGGAATACTTCCAATGGAGCCATGTACACATCAATGTAACAGATAAAATCATGTGCACACTTGGAATACATGCTTTTACATGTACCTGAATATGAGAGATGAATTTATTTGACTAGGATGGTATCAAGTACTGTTAGAGAAGAGCGTGTTGCTGCAACTTAATGACTGTTTGGAAACATATGTCAATATAGTTGTGATGCCCCTGGTGTCCTTGCTGAGTTGGATCATCTTGGATGTCCTCTTCTATTAGGACATTCAAATATTCCTCTTTTTGTTGATTTTCCTCTTGAACACATGGAGGAAATGTTGGTAAATATGATGAAACTTTCTCAACATCTGATTCTGATGTTGGCTCTTCATCAAGTGAAACCCTTGATCTTTTGATCTCCTCATTTGGATCTTCTTCTTCTTGATGTTTTCCTTCAATGACATTAAGAAAATATCTTCTTTACAATACCTTTCTTGAACTAAGATGAATACAATATAGATCAATAGGAGATGTTTGGAAGTGTTGTACCTCAACATTGCAAGTGGGCTGAGATAATTTATTGTATGGGTTTGGAAATGGTGGTACAAGGAGTTGAGTGGGGGTGGATATATGAGATGGATGTGGTTTAGGCTGTGGTTGTGGTGGAGGTAGATGGTAGGGATAGCATAGAGTTTGGTATGGAGGATATGGAGGGAAATATTGAGGATATTTTGGATTTTACCAATAATGTCCTTGCCAACCATGTTTCCAAGGTTGGTTTTTGGGTTGGGGTGGTCAAGGTTGTCAAGGAGGGAGTGTGCCCTAATTAGTTTGAGATGGATGTGAATAAGCTTTAAATTGTGAAGTGGGTTCTTGCATCATATTAATTTGACTAGGCTGCCAGGGTCTCATTGGAGCTACATAACATAACTTCTTTGGTGATTGCCTTGCTCCATTGTCTTCCTGGTAAACTTCTTTAAACCTAGGGAATGATGAAAAACATTTAGTAGCATATGATTCTGCATGGATAACAAAAATATTTGCATCTTATTTTTGCTCATTTTTCATTCTTAACATTTCTAATTGTTCACTTAGATTGCCAAGAATTTCTATTTTAAAGTTATCAAGCAAATTTCCAAGTTCATCTTGCCTTACCAATGTTGATGATGACTTACTTACTCTTTCCCTTCCTCTTAATATGCGTTTGCATGTTTCACAAATTTCTTCAAATGACAGTTGGTATACATCTCCTCTACTCATGAGATTAAGGAGATCAATCCACTCATCCCTAATTGTTCTAAGTAAGAGGGTTTTTAGTGTTTCAAATTCTAAATGATGTAATTTTTCCCTCTTAACATTAAACATGAAATTCTCTATTAGATCCCCCTAATTGTTCTAAGTAAGAGGGTTTTTAGTGTGTCAAATCCTAAATGACGTAATTTTTCCCTCTTAACATTAAACATGAACTTCTCTATTAGATCCTCAAGGCTCTCATCTTCTTCTTGGTTCATTCTAAAAATTTATTCTCTAAGATCATGATCTTTATATTTTTCTAGAAATATCTTTTGCATATAATTCCATGATCTTATTGAAGTAATACCTAGACTCATGAACCATTTAAGATATTTATCCTTCAACTTTGTAGGAAAAAATCTCAGTTTTTGAGTGTGTGATAAGTAGCCATAACATCTACAAAGTATCGCAAATTCAAAGAGAAATATTTCTGGATCCTCTGTCCTTATACCATGGAAGTTGGGAAGGAAAGATGGAGGTATGTTCTTCATATGTACACTGATGTACATATCTTGAATGGGAAACCCAATAAGATCTTCCTCATTGTCATAATATCCATCCATCTCTTCTACCTTCAAAAGTGTATGGTGATGTGGTTCTTACTGCACCACATGGTCAAGTGGGGGGGTTGGTGTTGGAGAAGTTTTTTTTTTTTTTGTTTTTGTTTTTTTTTTAATTATGAGTATCCCTACTCCTACGAGGCATGAAAATAAGATATTTTTTAATTTTTCAATATTTCAGAAGCAACATGAAAAAGGAAAGCAGAAAATAATGCTAAAATAGAATCAAAGCATCTACTAGACGCCTCCCCGACAACGACGCCAAAAATTGATGAGCCCTGGTATTTGACCAAGAGTGCTGCAACTCCCAGGGACTTCCCTACTTTACTTTATCAACTTGAGGTTCGTACAAACTTAGAGGTGACAGTGCTATATACACAACAGATGCATTTTGGTCATGTCATCCTCTTTTGCTTTACGCAAGGATGATATTTCTTAAACTATGATAAAAACTGAAAAGTAAATTGTTGGAAGGAAATGGTAGAAAGGAAACTAACTTAATTTGCAGAAAGGAAATGATAGAAATTAAACTAATTTAATGTGCAGAAAGGAAATGACAGAAAGAAACTAAATTAAATCGTTGAAAAGAAATGACAGGAAGAAAACTAAACTTAAATTGCTGAAAGGAAACTAATTTAAACCACACTAAACTTGGCCAATCGGCTAAACACACCCTGCTTATCTTATGCACTATCTACCATGCTTTTATCCATGTAGCTAAGCTATCCATGACTTAATTCGAATTGAAAAAGTATTGATTTGCATCTTGGAGAAGAAAGGGAAATAGGTTCTAATGGAAGGATAAACACATGAAACCAGGCTTAGAAGTGGAAAGAGGGGTTTGAACCTTATTAAAACCTTATTATAGCGCAAAAAATGATTTGGAGTGAAATGATTTCAAAAAGTGCGATGGTGGAGTTGCGACGGAGTATGGAAATGCGATATGCGATATCACAATCGCAATATCGCAAAGTTAGAGGAATAACGGAAGTGTTATTTGGGAGCGAGAGAAAAATGAAAAATGCGATGAGATAAATACTGCGAAGTGCGAGGGGGTGAAAAAACTGCGAAGTTGCGATTTGTGATTTGCGATGTGGTAAAATTTGCGAAATGTGATTTGCGATGTGGAAAAGTTGCGAAGTGCGAAATGCGCTAGGTGACGTGGTAGTGGGATCAGCGGCAGAGTACGAAGAATATCACAATCGGCGTCGGGAGCGGTAAATTTAAAGGAACCAAATAAAAACTATGATTTGCGATTGGTGACGTGGCATAGTGCTATAGTAATATCGCAATCAGGGTTCGGAGGTGGAAGTATTAACGGAAACCAATAGAAACTGCAAATTGCGATTTGCGATATCGCAATATCACAATATCGCAAGGTTGGCGGAGAAGTGATATCGCAATCGGCGAAAAGGAGCGATAAGTCTTAAAGAAAAAGGGAAAACAATGCGAAGTGCGATTTGCGAAAAGGCAAAGTAAAATAGCGGTAAGTTCGAGAAGAAAAGGGCAGAGGTCAACCTATAAGGTTTTGAGGTGTTGAAATGGCTGCGATAGCCGTAAAACATGCAACCGAAGGAATAGAAGGCATACTTAGTCATTTTGAAGTGTTTTTGGGAATAAAAGGGGCGAAATAAAAATAAGAGGAAAAGGAGGGAATGGAGGCGTAAAAGAGAGGTTCATAAGCATGACACAGAGATGGATAGGGACTGGAAAATGAAGCGGAACGGCTTAATAATTTCTCTGGGGCTTTTGATGCTTATTCCTACAAACAAACCTATAGATTCATGCACGAAAAATAAACAAAATGCGTGATAAAAATAGTGAACAGGAAGCATTTTTTTGGCATGTGGGAAGGTAAACCATGCTCGGACTCTATTGACAGAGATGAGAGGGGAAGGCTTGACCGAAAATTTTGGATTTTCTCCTCCATTATATTACTCAAATAAGATAATAAAGAATTACAACAACAAACTGGGAGAAAAAACTAAAGAACAATGAAACTATCAGAAGTAGAACTAACTAAATGACAGAAACAAAAATAGCTAAATAACAGAAAGGAAAGAATGAAAACAATAGAGAATTTGAGGAACATGGGTTGGGCCCTAACCCACGAGCCCAACTCTCTGGAACTAAATCATTAAAATGGAGTTTGTCTACTCATTTCAGGAAGATAATAGCCTTGTTACATTTCTAAAATTTTTATCACTGAGTACAATAAAAAGCTTAATAGCTTGCAACAAAATTGTTATGAAACCAACTCCAAAAATAGAAGAAAAGAGAGATCAATGCCTTAGAAATCAGCCACTTCGAGGGGGCAACCTACAATACATTACATAAATGAACAATTCTTGGATGATAGAAATGAAAAAACCTACTTCTATATATAGGAGTCCATGGGATCACAATATAATCCTAGCCGACCTAACAATAATAATTTAAGGGAAAAATAATAACAATATTGGGGTTACAAGGGTACAACAATAACAATAAGGGGGTTACACTAACAACAATAAGGGACTATACTAGTAATATAGGGACCTAACATGCCTCTCTCCTTCAAAAAAGTGTTGTCCTCAACGCTTGAGTAGCTCCGGATGCTTCCGTATAAAATTCTCATTCTCCCATGTAGAATCTTCAGTGGGTAAGTTCTTCCACTTGATGAGATACTCTGAAATTGATCGATTTTGTAGCTGTCAAGTTCTTGTTTCCTTGATTGATTCAGGTTCCAATATTATCTTTCCTTCCTCATCAAGTTCTGGCAATATTGTTTGAACTGGAATTTTGTCACCTATAACCCTCTTTAAGCATGAAACATGGAAAAATGGATGCACTCGTGAAGAAGCAGGAAGCTCCAATTTGTATGCCATAGTACCAATCTTTAGCAACACCTTGTAAGGACCATAGTAATTTGGCGATAATTTATTATCCTTCTTAGCTTGCTTGAGGGAAATTTGTTTTTATGGTTGTAGTAGTAAAAATACCCAGTCTCCTACATCAAAACTTCTCTCGCTGCGATGTTGATCTGCCTGTTGTTTCATTTGATTTTGTGCCAAATTTAGGTTATCCTTTAAGAGTTGGAGAACTTCTTGTTGATGGTCGATGTGATCTTCCACTTCTTGAACCTTAGAATTTTCTCTTAAAGATGATGTGATGGATGGTGGATGATATCCATAAAGTGCCATAAATGGTCATTTTTGTTGCAGTATGGAAGGAAGTGTTATACCACCATTCAACGAGAGGTAACCACTTGACCCATTGTTTTTTCTTATCAGATACAAAACAATGAATATATCCTTCCAAACATTTATTCACTATCTCAGTTTGACCATCGTATTGTGGATGATAAGATGAGCTATGAGTTAGTTGAGTACCCAAACAAGAAAATAATTCCGTCCAAAAATTTCCAGTAAAAATCGGATCTCTATCACTTACATTAATATTTGGGTTTCCATGTAGCTTTTGAATTGTTTCCATAAATGCAGTAGCAACTATACTTTCTTTAAAAGGATGAGATAATGCACAAAAGTGTGCATATTTGGTAAATACATAAACTACCACCATGATGACACTCTTTCCTTCGGACTTAGGTAAACCTGTGATAAAATCCATTGAAATATCCTCCCAAAGTTGAATTGGAATGGATAAAGGTTGTAGAAGACCAGGAGTCTTAATTGTCTCAACTTTATTTTGCTGACAAACCAAACATTCTGCCACAAAATTTTTAATATAAGATTTAAGGCCAACCCAAAAAAGTTCTTTCTTCACCTGTGGTAAGTTTTTAAAAATCCTCAGTGCCCTCCTAAAGGAGAAGTGTACAATTCCAAAAGAATCTTTTGTTTTAGTTGGGAATTCTTACAAATATATAAGCGATCTTTGTACCATAAGGAATCATTTTTCCAACTAAATGTATCAAATATACTAGGATCTTGCTGCAACTTTTGAATGGGTGTCCACACTGCTTCATCCTTCTTCCATTCATCCCTTGCTTTGGTTATCCAATCTGTTTGGATAATAGAAATGGCACAAAGCAATGCTTCCACCTCTTCATCCTTTCTTGAGAGTGCATCTGCGACAACATTTAGCTTCCCTTTTTGTATATGATTTCAGAGTCATAACAAAAAATCTTTGTGACCCATTTTTTCTGCTCTTCTGAAGGTATTCTTTGTTCCAAAAAGTGTTTCAGACTATCATGATCAATTTTTACCTAGAAGTGTCTTCCCATTAGGTAATTTCACCATTTTTTAGTGCATGTAGTATTGCCAACATTTCCTTCTCATAAATAGCTTTCTGTAAATACTTTCCTTTGATTGGACGACTTTCAAAAGCAATGGGTCTTCCTTCTTGCATTAAAAAACACTAATTCCATTTCCTAAGGCATCAAATTCCACAAATAAGGTTTTTGTGAAGTCCGACATAGCTAAGACCAGTGCTAGGCACATTGCCTCTTTAAGATGTTCAAAGGCCTTAGTTGCTTTAGGAGTCCATGAAAATGTATCTTTCTTCAATAATGTTGTTATAGGTGCTACTATTCACCCATAATTCTTAACAAACTTGCGATAATACCTTGTTAACCTAAGAAATCCTCACAATTGATTTATGGTTGTGGGGACTTTCCATTCCTTAATGGATTTAATTTTGTTAGGGTCTACCTTAACACCCTCATGAGATACAATATGACCTATATATTCCGCCTCTTGTACTCCAAAGAAACATTTGGATGTTTTTGCATATAATTGTTTATCCTATAATAGTTTGAGCACCCTGTCAACATGTTGAACATGATCCTTGCAAGACCTGCTGTAGATTAGTATATCATCAAAAAATACTGGCACAAATTTTCTAAGGAAGGGTTTGAAAATGGAATTCATAAAGCCTTGAAATGTAGAAGGTGCATTGGTAAGGCCAAAAGGCATGACCAAAAATTCATAATGACCCTCATGAGTTTGAAATTTTGTTTTCATAATATCTTTAATCTTCATTCTAATTTGATGATATCCTGAACGAAGATCCAACTTGGTAAAATAAATTTCTCCATGTAATTCATCCAATAATTAATCAATCACAGGAATGGGAAATTTATCTTTAATAGTGAGCTTATTGAGATCCCTATAATTCGGACACATGCGCCATGATCCATCCTTCTTGTGCACCAATATGACTGGAGCAGAGAAAGAACTTTGACTAGGTTGAATTATACCAACCTGTAACATTTCTGTAATCATACGTTCAATTTCGCTCTTTTGGACATAAGGATATCTGTAAGGCCTGATGTTTGGAGGAACACTTCCTGGAATCAAATGAATAGCATGATCATGATCACGAATAGGTGGGAGTCCTTTGGGAGTTTCAAACACCTTGGAATTATTGTCCAAGACTTTTTGGAGGTCTGGAGAAATAGATGATTTTGATGTTGGAACTTCTAGTGAGCATAATTGTGCAATTAAGCCTCTTTGTTCTTTCTTTAGAAGCTTTGCCATGAAATTAGAGCTTATTATCTTTCCTGACTTTCTTGTGATACCCCATAATTCGACTTCCTTTCCTTCCGAAAAAAAATTCAAGAAAAGTTCTTGAAAATTAAAAGATATCGTCCCCAAAGATTGTAACCATTGTACTCCTAGTACAACATCGACACCTCCCTTTGGAATGGAAAGAATTGGACTATTCAATACATATTCCCCCATGGTTAGCTTGATATTATGACATTTTCTAGAGAAATTTATAGTTCCTCCATTTGCAACCATCACTTGACATTCTGGTGCTGGGTATAGGAAACAATTTAATTCCTTGGCTACCTTACAATGAATAAAATTATGGGTGCTACCTGAATCAATCAACACTATTACCTTTTTTTTCTTGATATGTCCTTCTATCTTGAGAGTTTGAGGAGTGGTAATTCCTGCTAGTGCATTACACGATATGGTCGGATTCATTTCTTCCTCTTCTAGGGCTGGTTCCTGGTGTATATCCTCTTCTTGTTCATTTTCTTCTTCCTCTTCACAATCTATGTAAAATAATTTCTTCTCGACACACTTATGACCTTTAGTGTATTTGCTATCACAACTGTAGCAAAGAATTTTTGCTCTTTTTTCTTCCAATTGTTGTGGTGTCAACCTTGTAGGTTGTGGAAATCTAGGCGTAGCAACACTTCCTTCTTTATAGAATTGAGTGGTAGGCTTCCTTGTCGCCATAATTTTACATTCAACTTTTCTTGCCAACCCGAATGCCTTCTCCAATGAATCAGGTTCCAAAACGCGAACTTCATGTTGGATGTTATCCTTTAAAGTGCCTATGAAGAGATCAATCCTGTGTTCCTCTGGAATATCAGTTACACTTATATTCAATTTTTGGAAGTCCTCAATGTGCTGCCCCACTAAACCCTTTTGTTTGAGATTTATCAATTGGCTAAAGAAGGTGTTGCTCTTTGTATCCTCATAATGTGCTATCATTTTCTCCGTAAAAATTGACCAAGTGACAATTTTTTTACGGGAGCAAAGCCATCGATACCATACAAATGTATTTTGTTCTAAATGTAAAGTTGCAATGCGTACCTTTTGTGTGTTTTGCACATTATTGAGATCAAAATATTGCTCCATCTGTAGTATCCATGTTATGAGATCCTTGCCATCAAAATTCCTCATAGCCATCTTTTGAATATGGTGGTTCTTCCATCCAACATTAGAGTTTATAAAATAATTATTAACATTTATTTTGTTCTCATCATGAGTTTCCTCTACTATCTTTTCGCCATCAGGAAACATTTCTTGTATCAACTTTGTCAAACCTTCTATGTCTGATTTTAGATCATTCTGCATGTTTTCCATGTTGTCTTTCATTTTTTCTTCCATTTCATCCATATTAGCTTCCATTCCATCCATCTTAGCTTCCACGCCTTTCTTCAAAACTTCCATTTCATTTTTTGTTGCTCTTTGCGAGAGCGACATTTGGTGCACTTGCTCTTGTAATTTTGACATGTCATGTTGCAGTTCTTCGTCTTCATGAGTCATAGTAGAGCCTTGTAAGGGATTAATGGGTGTTGAATTATTTTTAAGAGCCATTTTAGAACCCAATACTGATATCTATTCTAAAATATGCCCTTGGAATCAATTCAAACTGATTTTTCACACAACACTTATGCAATTTGAAAAACAATACACACCTTTTTCTTGCTTTGAAGGATATCGATAATGAAATTGAATTATCTATGTAATTACAGATCCTAAATATCTGAAATTTGGTCTTGTAGTAGCCCTCTGAAGCTTCTTTCAAATGCCATAGGTCCAGCCTAATTTGGATTCTTCAAGACAAAGTTATGCCCAATCTCCCACAATGACCTAATTATGGACTGATTCAGTAGAGAAAATTGTTTGGCATGCCACGTGTCACTGTTTCCTCCTTCGGATCTAAAATTGATACAAAGGAAACCACAGTTTGCGTACTTGCGACCACTTTTTACATAATTCCAATCCGATGCTTAGAGAGAGAGTTATGACGATTTTCCCATGGTCACCTCTTTGAGATGAAATTCGGGAGCCTGAAAAAACACTAACTTCCACAGATCATAGCATCGAAAATATTCTGAACCAAGATCTGAAATTTTTACAGGAGGTTCCTCAGGATTGTGGCCTTGCTCTGTAAAAATTTAAGCTTCTGAGCCTTCATAGAAGGAAATTTATAGTGCGCATGCCACGATGACCTGTTTTAGGTGAAATTCGGGAGCCTGAAAAAGCCCTAACTTCCACAGATCATATCTCCGAAAATATTGTGAACCAAGATCTAAAATGTTTACACGATGTTCCTCAGGATTTCGGATTCGCTTTGTAAACATTTAAGCTTCTGAGCCTTCGTATAAAAAAAATTATAGCAAAAATTCCACGATGAACTGTTTGGAGCAGCGAAACCCTAGAATCCAAAGCTATGATACCAAATTTTATGAAACCAACTCCAAAAATAGAAGAAAAGAGAGATCAACGCCTTAGAAATCGGCCACTTTGAGGGGGAAACCTCCATTAAATTACATAAATGAACAATTCTTGGATGATACAAATGACAAAACCTACTTCTTTATATAGGAGTCCATGGGATCACAATATAATCCTAGCTGACCTAACAATAATAATGTAAGGGCACAATAATAACAATATTGGGGTTACAGGGGTACAACAATAACAATAAGGGGGTTACACTAACAATAATAAGGGACTATACTAGTAATATAGGGACGTAACAGTCAACCTATAAGGTTTTGAGGTGTTGAAATGGCTGTGATAGCCATAAAACATGAAAACGAAGGAATAGAAGGAAAACTTAGTCGTTTTGAATTGTTTTTGGGAATAAAAGGGGTGAAATGCAAATAAGAGGAAAAGGAGGGAAATGGAGGCGTAAAAGCGAGGTTCATAAGCATGACACAGAGATGGATAGGGACTGGAAAATGAAGCAGAACAGATTAATAATTTCTTTGGGGATTTTGATGCTTATTCCTGCAAACAAACCTGCAGATTCATGCACGAAAAACAAAAAAAATGCGTGATAAAAATAGTCAACAGAAAACATTTTATTGGCATGTGGGAAGGTCAACCCTGCTCGGACTCTATTGACAGAGATGAGAGGGGAAGGCTTGACCACAACTTTTGGATTTTCTCCTCCATTATATTACTCTCGTAAGCAAATAAAGAACTACAACAAAAAACTGGGAGAAAAAACTAAACAACAATGAAACTATCAGAAGTAGAACTAACTAAATGACAAAAACAAAACTAGCTAAATGACAGAAAGGAAAGAATGAAAACAATAGAGAAGCTGAGGAACATGGGTTGGGCCCTAACCCACGAGCCTAGCTCCCTGGAACTAAATTATTAAAATGGAGCATGTCTGCTCATTTTAGGAAGAGAATAGCCTTGTTACATTTTTGAAATTTTTATCACTGAGTACAATAAAAAGCTTAATAGCTTGCAACAAAAGTTCTGAATGGAATCAACCCCTTCCTAGCTCTAGCTCTGCTATATTTATTCTACAGGACAGCTACCAACAACTCCCTTGAAAATAGTGATTGATTCCACTTGAATCCAAGTACACATAGATTGAGTGCACTTTGTCTTTAGTTTTCTTGGCTACCTTTGATAGTTAAGGAGGGTGGACAACCCCTTGAATCTCTACAATATTTCTCAATAATTTCCTAATATTGTGCTTCATTTATTCTTCAATATTTATCTTCCAGTGGCAAGGAGAAAGTCCCTAAATCATCTCCTTCTCCAAATCTGCATAATCTGCCCAATATTCTCACAATATTCTACAAAAATAATCAATATTAGGCACAAATATGCAATTACCTTTAATCCTTCCTAAGAAAATATTAAAGAATAAGAAAAAATTATTAAGTGTAGAAGGAGAGATTTAATATATCTTTTCATGTGCATAAGGAAGGTATATGGGCCTAAGAAAGGTTAGATGGGCCTTAATTTCTGTCTAATTTAGAGGTCCATCACTAGGGATGCTAGGTAAAGTGATAGAGCCATTGCAACCACTTAATGAGACCATCAACATGATGTGACTTTCCATTGTGTTTGGTTATGACAAAAATAGGGACACATTAACCATACCATGGGCATGCCCTTAAATCTCTATCACTTGTAGGATCAAAACCATATTGGGATCACAATCATGAAGCATAAGGATAAAATATTACAAAGGTTGGTTGGCAGCGACATGGATTTCTCCCATATTGTAATCAATAATGTTGATGTAGTCATTTTTTTTATCATAGAACCGGGTTAGTCCATTAGCTTCACTCATTGAATCCTTAAGGAAAGGGGACAAATAAAATCTATATGAAAATTGTTTCCCTTCCTTTCTATCCCCAATCAAATTGGGGAAGGAGAATTATAATATTGACATCCATGATTTAAGTATTGTATTTTATATTAAAATTGAAAATCATGCTCAAAATATGTGACAACGCCTTCACAATTGATCCTTACAAAAGGAGGAAACCATTTCACTTCATCTTTTTCAAAGGCATCAAATATTTCATCAATATCTTATAAGTTAATCTCTTCGTAAGGTCTTACTTAAACCATCTCAATTCCACATTCATCACTAATACCATAAATGGTATACCCTTTAGTTTAAAAACTTATATCCCATTTATGTATTTCAATGTGGAAAATGTCATCAATATTTCCAATATCAGTTAGGATATTTAAACACTTAGGAGTTAGTTAATATCAACTTGATCTAATGTGTCGTGAGGTAAGAGTGTGTTTCTTTAATATGCACTAGTTTCATTGTAAATCAAAGTCACAATATGTTCTAGACAATGATCTAATGACTCATATTCTCCTTAATACTAATGGCTATAGATCCATGGATTAACATTTGATTAGTCCATGATCTCTACTTAAAGAGCATGGAGGGTCATTTGTTGATGATTGATTGTAAGAAACTCTCATATGCACAAATTTTATTTTTCATTAATAAAATTACCTCAAGTGACCACCTTGGTCAGGGTCATGGACTATTTCCCTCTTAGAGGGTTTTAACCATGTAAAATTTTTGATGTTATACTTTTTTATTTGGTTGTGTGAGTATTTTATTAAGGCTTTTATCGTGTGTGAAATACCATATTTTTATTAACATGGCATCAAATCTCATTTGAAGAGTTGCTCACATTGTTGATGGAGATCTTGAGCTTGTGTTGTTTTATTCTTAAGATATAATATTTCCATGCATTTCTAGGTTGAGTAGACCATTCCATTGCATCCAAAACACTTCTTTCAGGTGGAAATGTTTTTTCATTCCACTTGGAAAGGTTTATTTTTTCTATAGACACTAGCACATTTGGCCCAATTTCTGACGGCCTAAATGTCTCTCTTGCGACACATAGGTGTCCCAAGAGCGACGTTTTGAGGTGGGGAAAAACATGGTTTCTCCTCATGTCGGACTTCTGACACTTTACTTAAACGTAAATATAGCGATGCTAGCTTCGACACTTTAAATTGGTGTCACACTTCCAATGTTTATTGAAGCGTCGCAGTTCCGATGGGTTAAAGTTTCGCTATTCTGATGCCCTCAAATGTTGCTGGTCCTTGCCTCCAAACGTCGCTAGTCTAATGCCTTTGAACGTCGCAAGTATGCCGCCGCCATATCTTCGTCACAAGTATGCCACCGCCATATCTTCGTCGCAAGACCGACGTGACTAAATATCATCGCAAGGCCGACGGTAGTTATACGTTGTAGCACCGATGGAAACAAACACAAAATACCGGTGGAGGCTTTACGTTAGAATATCGATTGAACGTCGCTAGTCCGACGCCGCCATATCTTCATCAAAAGACTGACAATAGTTAATACCGACGGAAACAAACAAAAAATACCAGTGGAGGATCTACGTTGGAATACCGAAGGTATTGGAACGTTGCAATGCCGACGACAACAATCACACAGGTAAAAAAAAACATTGCAGACCAATTACCAATAACATTTTGTTTCCATTTTGTTACTATATGAGCTTTATTGGGGTACATTAGGCCAGATTCACTTCATCGAAAGTTAATTTCAGCAAATCACTCTGCCCTTACACTCAGCTTGTATAAGAAGTTGCATGTTTTTTTATATTGAAAACATATTGAGAACGTAAATGATATCTTATTAAAACTTGAGAGCCAATATTATGTTGGGTGGTTCAAAAAATCCTTGCATTTTTCATTCAACCAGTTTTTAGAACTTTGTTTGATTTAAAACTCTCAAAAGTTTTCTGAGAACTTAAGGAGTCTGGGAAACTATTTGCAGGGTTAGAAATACTAGCTTTCCCATGCAATCAGTTTGGTGGACAAGAACAAGATGGACTTTACTGAACACCTTCAAATTATGCCTTTAAGTGAAGCTCTATTACAAATATGAGCTTTACAGGAAAGGGAACAATGAAATCATAGAAATTATAGTTAAAAAAAAACTCTCTTGGAATGCTTCACAATAAATTGCTACTGATAATATGCCTAAAAATAATCATGTTTTTACATTCACAATTTATTAACATGTAATTTACACTCGGAAGTGCTGGAAGGATGAAATGGGGCTGGATATATAAACCATTTCATTTCTTTCCCTGTAATTGATTTCCAAGGCACTGAATTCATCTGAAGGACGACTTGATCTGTTCGAGAGTCCGTCCCTTTTTTTCAGGTACACACAGTGCCACAAAGACAAGGATGAAAGCAGATATAATAGCATAAATCATGAATGTTCCTGCAAAAAAAAATACTAGCTCAATAACCAAATAGGCAAGTAATTAAGGAAACACATAAGCTGTAATCCAAAGACAAAAAAAGTTTTCCTTACGACTAGCCCAATCGTTCAAGACTACTCAATGATAGTTGCAGACTGACTTATAGGGGATAATCTCATCATGTGAAGGACCTAAGGGCCATTGTAATCAAGTGAAGCCCAGATATAAAGCTATGATGCCCATGGCTTAGGCAAGCATTCAAAGGAACTATAATTGAATTTTCCAAACCTTACCTGCAGAGCTCCACTGCAAAATTAAATTGATAGTCATTTTTATTCCCCATGATGTCAACCATATTGACAAAGTAGCTACACTACCGCCCATACCCTTGACATTAGCAGGGAGTATCTGCAGTAGGAAAGGATGATGCAAAATAAATCATTGCTTCTATTGTTTAAACTGCTGCATAAAGATACTGGTTGAACTGTGAACATAATGATATAATGGAATTAGATTAATATGAAGAAAAGAGGATGCAGTATTCAATTTGTGCTGAGAATAAGTCATCTCATAGTGAATATCTAAGAAGGTACATTACCTCAGACATAATAATCCATGGGATGGCCCCAACACCAAGTGATAATGAAGCAATATAAATATGTAATGAAACAATTAGCCAATAAGATTAACTATTTATCACATGCAAGATGATGGCAACAACTACAAGCCCATGTTAATAGTTATACAATACTCTGACAACTGGAACTCTAAAACATACCAGTAGAATCAGTAAAGCAAAAACAATGAAGAGTGTTTCATATTGAGAATCTGCTCCAGAATTAGCCTGAAACAAGAAGAGAGTAAATTTAGCCCTCACACAACCAAACAAGGAATTTTAGATAATATTCAAACCATACCTTTGAAAGATCTCGTTTTAGTTAAATTCTATGTAATAAGCAGAGTCGCAGACTAAATATATGAAATATTTTTATAGGAAAGGTTCGTGAAGATTTAAGCAGAGTAGAGCGTTATAAAATTATTGGAGAGACTTGCCTTCAAGTAAAATGAGAAACTAACGAGGAAAAGACATACGGCCATGCCCCCAGATGAGACCTATTAATATCAAAACAATTTCATGTAAATATTTTTTATTGAGATCAGATTCATGAACATACCACAGTTAGCTGTAAACCATTTTCTCACCATAAGGAGGAGACATCGCCCAGCTTTATCCATGAGCCATACAACAACTGCAGTCATGATGATCTGTACAATAGATTAATTAAAATCCCTCAAACACAAAAATTTGACTCTAATACTTGGGATATAAAACCAACAACTTGGATTTTTCATCATAGCCTTAAAAAATTAGTGGAGCTCTACAGGACTAAAAGAGAAAACCTGGATGGCACCAAGTCCAAGTGATGCAACATTGGAAGATGAAATTCTTGTAAATTTTCAATATAAAGAGTTAATTCAAAGTTAAAACATTACTGAAGCCAAGCCAAAGATGTTGATATTAACTGTTTTAGTTTGATATATATATTTCCCGAAATAAAGGTTTGTTATTTTCCATGCATTAACCTTTGCTGTGAGAAGTTCCTAAAAAATACACAGATTCAACACATTTTTTCAAACTTTTACTATAAAATAGAAAGAAACCCACAACTTTATAAACAACAACAATATGGAGAAACCTATGTCAGATGAGAACTCACCTGCATATTTGAAAATGTTTCTACTCTAAAACATGATACCATTAATTCCACTTAATTGTTGCAAAAGAAACAGTCCAATGCTAATCTGTGATGTCCCATTTAGATGCACTAATGTTAGTATATAAAAATACAGTTCATTCTCATTTCAGAATAAAAAATATGCCTCCACCTATCAATGAAGATTTGCAAATCTACCAAATCAAATGACATTCAAAATGTGACACACGGTCAAAGGCAGTGCATATTTGCGCTCAAAAATCTCTAATATCTTGATGCTACTTTGTTGAGTGAACATCTCCATGATACTCTAAAACAGAACAAAATTTTGATTAGTTAGAAGATAATTGTCCTAGTATAATAAAAGGATTAATTCCTGTGATATGTATTGTGCAATACACAGACCATTTGCAAAGGCCAAAAAACTGAAAGAGACAAGAAAAACACATAGAATTTTGAAAATGGAAATGGAAAGGAAAATGAATGATGGATGAGAAATGAATTAAAGACTGGGAAACCATACAAACAAAAGGAAAAGTGTAAACAACTGCATGAGCACATTTTCTGTAGAAAAATACCCCGATTTCAACTACTTCTAGAGAAACATCGACATCAGGGCCTCAGAGAGCCTGTAATGAATCTTCAAAATTTTTATTACCAATATTTGCCTGCATGTACATGGCCATAAAGAATGAGACCTTACGGATAATGGATGATTGTAAATAAGTAACAGGGACACCTAAAGAAAATTTCATATCACTTCAGTGTACATGCTTAAATATGCTACTAACTCACCAGCCATCTTGGTGATTCTGGGATAAAGAAGAGTCCAACCACCAAAAGGGCACAAGGAATTATGCCTGCCCAGTTAAAGATTTCATTATATGCCTATTATTTGGAAAATGATAAAGGATCTCCATAAGCTATCCCCAACAAAAATGAATTCAAGGTACCTATAATTGCAAGAGGCCTCCAGGAAACGAATAGTCCAAACAAGTATGCCAGCATAATACCAATTGTCATTGAGAGCTGTTAAAAAAATCAACAGTTATGCTTAATATTGATATTATAATCAAACATATTATTCTTATGTATTTTCAGTAAATCACTATCACTGATTCTGAATATTGAAATTTATGCACAATCATATTTTCTCGGGCACTTCAGAAGACAATAACAAGACTAAATGTTCCTAAAATTCCTAATACAGAAAAATATCACCTGATTTACTGCCCCAAGACCTCCTTGAAGGTTCTTTGGTGCTATCTCAGATATGTATACAGGTACCTAAAAGAACCATATCAAAAATTGTATGTCACAATCATACTTGTCCGTTTGTATACATAATCTTCATTCACATATTCTGCACCTAAATATAGAAAACATTTAAAATACTACTAGCCCTTTCCCGACCTTGAGAGAAAGGTCTTACTTACAACAAATGAGATTACCCCAACTCCAAACCCCTTGAACAATCTTCCCCAGTATAAAAATAAAGAATCCTGCAACCATAGCAAGATAAAATAAAAAATTGGCTTCCAATTTAGAATCCAAATGAACCAGAAACTATTTACTTTCTAGACAAGACCCTTATCTAAGGTATTTTAACTTTCCTTTGCAAAAAAAATGACAAGCCACCCAATAATATTTGGAATGGCAACCACTAATAATGCCTGCATACAAACATAGAAGAGATTAATCCTACCAAACTGAATCAAAAGGATGAAATATGTAGGAAAATAAAATTTAAATCTTATTCAGACCACATAAATGAGGGGACTACATGGATTGTCCCTATAACAAGATGATATCTATTTGAAATTATATCAAAAAAAAAAAATAATAATTAAGCTAAATCCAAGTCTTCTTAAGCAATGATAGGGTTGGAACTTGATATATATAGTATTAAGGGCACTTACTCCTTTCCTTCCAATATAATCAGCTACCTGTCCACTGACTATTGCATCCACCATGGCTCCCACGTTTGATAAGGATGAAAATAAAGAGAACTGGCACATAATTCAACATGTTTTAGGTCACAATGGGCCTTTCTGTAGTCCCGTTGGGAAAGATTAATCACTTTAACCCAGTAGGCAACAATTGAAATTTTTTATGGTAGCATTCAGAACTTATGGATTGATTGTGTTGGGCAATAGTAAATGCACCAAAATAGATATCAAATAAGTCCATGAATTTATTAAGAGATGTATGATCGTCTGTGTATTTATCCTAAAGTATGACTGAAAGAGATGCCCTTAAAAATTTTCTAACGGTGAAAACATATACCTGAGACAAGGTTAAACCAAGATCATCAATGATCCAATTTTGAGTAGGCGCTGAATATCCAACCTATTACAACATTACGTTGTTAGAATCATGAGAAATTTAATTAACCCTTCCCTGTTTTGAAGATTAAAAGGTACTGAAGATAAAGTTTGAGAAGCAAACTAAGAAATAAGAAAAATAACTTACACAGAATCCAAACTCTATAGGCCCCAAGTCGACAATAGATGTACAAAGTATTGCAAGGAGATAAATCCCTTGGAAGGAGTGAACATCTGCACTTTTAGCCCCTTTACCACTAGGACGACTAGATTTTGATCTGCTACGTCAGCTACTTCTTTTTTATTAAAGAGGCTTCTTCACATATCTACTATCAACCATGTTTCTTGTCTCCAAATCATCTTTGTATGCCATCTAATTCTCAAGGGTAAATATCTTAGAGACCAAATTTCCTTCAAATTTAATGCCAATTTACTAAACTTCTCCTGCACAAAACAACCCATGAAAACCTTTAACAGTAGCACATGATGATGAGAGACATCAATGCTAGTAGAGAAATCTCATAGCTGGGCAAACATAAAATGATAATTCAACAATACTGTGATGTACATGAGTATGGTTTTGAACAATATCATAGCAAGCAAGCAACAAATAATCATTCAGACTAGTTCATCGATACATGGAAAAAATGCATTTACAATTTTTTCCAGTAGATGAAAACAGATCTCTTCTGGAATGATGTGACAGGAGCTTAGAATAGAAAGAACACCAACAATGATATCACTGAAACCTATATGGAGCATATTACAGAACTCAATACACTAGCACCCAATAAATTATTTTTCTTTTAAGAGAACAAAATTTATTCAGATGCCCATTGTACACTGTCCAGTTACTACAAATAATATTTTTTCTGGAACAATTTGAGAGAAGCCTAGAAGAAAAAAGATACCAACAACAATATAATTCCAGAAATGCAGCATATTGCAGAACTCATTCGGTTAGCGCCCAATAACAATATACTCATATGACCACCATACATTACAATGCAGATCCAATTGCAAATTCACGTCCAATGGTACATATGAAACATGCCAATGAAACCAAACCCCTGATCTTACAATTTGAAACATGACAATAAAATCAAACACCCAACACAATACGAGTATTAGGCAACCACCATTCGCATGGAAGGGAGGAATAATCAATATCCAGCGGGTTCAAAGTCGATTCAAAATAAGATCCTTATGCACAGGCTAAGGAACCATATCCATATGCGCTAACAATGACTTATTCCAATGCTAGTGCCATCCATATGCAGAAATAATGGCTTGTCTCAACATTGAATTTAGCTACAATGAAAATAAACTTAGTTTTGAAGATCCATTAGATTCCACTTGAAAGAATTAAAAAAATCTTTCAAATAAGATGCAGAGCATAGCTTACAAAGGGCAGATTCAAAGACAATATAAATCATCATATTTTGATGACCATCATATAGTAACAAAATGGAAACAAAATGTGGATTTACTAATTGCCATTGTCTGTTACATGTTGTGTGAAGGCTACACAAGAACAAAGGCCTTGCATCCAAGATAAGAACAAACAAGAGCTGAGATCCTTGTGCAAGGTAGAGGGCAATGACCTAGTAGCCTCTTTGAAGGAAAACCTCTCTGTACAAGACCAAGAGTGAGATCATAAACATAATTCAACACAATTGTTTGAAACCTCTAGATATAATTAGTATTCAACAATGATTTTCCTTTTTTTAGTTCAAAAAAAAACTCTAGTCCGACAATGCTTGTAGATATTCCTTGGGTGAATTGATTAGGTTCTATGACAAAAGAACTAAGAACTTCAAAATATTTGATGTGGAAATGATTCATGAATACTTGGCATCTATCAAGTCTAATCATTTAGATAATCTGAGATGTATTTAATCACAATAAGAAGTTAGAGGCATCAACCTTTATACCCAAATTCTAGTTCTTCAATATTTTCTATCACAATCAAGAGAATGAGAAAACACATCTAAGATTGTACCAGAAACTGCCTAAAACAAAAATATTAGCTTCTCATAAGGGACTTCTCTTAGTCATGCACACACATAAAAAATATTCTCTCTCAATTCCTTTGCAGACTAATAGCTAAAACAAAAAATTTTGAACCCATGATTATTTTAATAAATCAAACCAGCAAGACTTTAAAAATCAAGTTAATTTAATGCTTATATTATAAACAATTTATTGAGATTCAAGAAGGGGAAAGGTGAGTCTTCTCAAGGGACTACAATATAGCATCAGAAATGGATTTTTAGAGCTTGGGACAAATGTGTAGACTGCAGAACAATGGCGCAGTTGAACAATCTGAACTACACATGTATGCCTTTGGTTGCTTGAATGCTAAGAAGCACTATTTTTTCTATTTTCTTGTCCAAAATTTGGATTTGAAAGAATTACGACGTGTTTCAAGTTTTCGATGGAAATTTTGAGATGGCTAGATTTTTGAATTGGAAGCACAAAGAGGGCTTAGTTTGATGAAATGACATGGAAAAAATTAGGAGTTGTTAGGCATATATGGGTTTACTCCAATATTAAAAAAATCAACGAGTTAGACCCAGACTTGCAGGTTAAACCTAACTTGGCCTGTAAAAAAAAGGCAAGTTAATCTGGCAGAGAGTCAAACTCACTACCCACAAGTGTGAATCAGCAGCTATGAGTGTGACTTAGGAGTAATTAGAGGTCAAACTCTGGCCCACATGTACTTTCTAAGTTTTTGACAGGTCAATGAATCTGACTTGCAATCCCGTCAAAAAAATCAGTGTGCCCTATTTATATTAACCTAAACAGTAAAAATAAACTCAGTGGTCCCTACTTGTATTAGCCAAATTTCAAGTTTTTGCAGAGTTGAAGTCAAATTCTTAACCGTTGGCCTCATCAAGTGTTTCATTGAGCTGAGAATTTACACTGGTTTGATCTTCAAGGACTATCCACATGGATTTTAAGACCGAGGAAGGAGCAGGACTACTCAAAATCAAACAACGTGAAAAATCTAAGAAATGGATTTAAGTGTCAAAATTTATCATCTTCAGGATTTCAAGATGTAAGCTAATCCAACTGGGAGGACTCAATCTAGGATATATAGCCCACAGAATCCTATAGGACAAAAAAACTATGATATTCAACGTCATTTGGCAAATCCAACATTAAGCACATGTATGAATCCACAGGATAAAAGCCTTATATAATGATATATCTTAAATATAACATCACCATTGAAACAAGGCATGCACTAGAAGAGATGATTGAAGTACACTACATGGATTCCTCTACTATTAACTAAAATTAAACATCTAATCTATCTTTAACCAGCTATTGCATTACCCTGCAACAATGTACACCAGAATATAGAGGGTTTGCATTTGAGCAAGACAAGCATGCAATTAGGACTAAGGAGCCAAAAACAACCCCATAGCAACCAACTACAACTATTTCCTTTTGACAAATAATGTCTCTTTTGAGCCCCTTCTATCCAAGAGCACGACTATAAAGTGGCAGTCACCCATTTCCTAAGACAAGCACTTGAACTAATACTCTTGATTCTCTGAAATTACTATTCTCGGCCTTGTGGTGGAATATTAAATCAAACAAGAGATATTTTGGAATGATTTACATATGTTTTGGCTCATTAATATTTCTTGCATTTGGCTCAAGGATTTGTTTGTTTTAGGAAATGAGTTTTGGCAAGGATTCAAATTCAGGGCTCGATTCTTGGCAGAAGTATATTTTGTTTCCGAGTCAACTTAAACCAAGCAAATATCTGTAGCTTATTCCCTAATCTAGTTCTCTATCAAGGAAGAATTTTGTGTCATGCAAATAAGTTTTGAATAAGTTACAATCCTTATAACTGTGTGGAGCCTCTCCCGGAAACAGTCACACAAATATACTCGATTATCTTGTGTTACTGTGAGTGCAATGTCATTATGTTAGAGTGTTGTGTTTTGGAGAGTGGAAATTGAAGAACACTCTTTGCCTGTGTCATTCCATGACCCCAACTCGGGGGGCTATCCTAATGTATTGCCTATTGCTGGGAGGAAAATCGTTCCTTGATATCCATTCAATGTGGTTCAGCTCTGGTGACAAACAATTTTAATTTTTTCAACTGCTATGTTATACCATTGTTGTAATTAGTATATTTTGTTGTAAATAGTATATTTACACTATGGACTAAGCCACGACATAATTCTTTACTGAAGTTCGTGAGTTAAGTGACATAGATAGCATGAAACTGCAATAGAAGGATGTAGAATTTGGTTGAAATCATGGGCCCATGCTTTGTATGTTCTTAGTCCATAGTTCTGTAGGATTGAAAGTAAAAATTTAAATTATTAAGTGCCCCATCCTATTAATGGAGCTATAGAGGAGGTCAGGTTCACCACAAAGTGGTATCAGAGCCTCCAGGTTTAATTCATTGGACCTCTGGGATACTGGTAAATGGTTTGACAAAATGTGGAATGAGCATCTAGCACACATTGCTTACCAATTGGTTGTTAAAACACGTGAACTGAATTGGTGTCTGAACCAACCAGTTGTGGAGAATCATAAACAATGGCGTTGTATTGAAACCCTTTGTTGCTACATATGGTTCCATGATCCCTAATTATAAAATTGTCTATTTGGAATAACTTACAAGGAGATACTGTTGAATAGTGTAATTGTAAATAGACTGAACAAATGTGCCTATTTGTGTTATGAACTTAAGACTCCGTGACCAAAGAACAAAAAGAGGATGATCTATTATGTCACCATTTTCAGTCATGGATAGAAGCTTTGATTGACTCCACTTGGCGGTAAATTATGATATCTCATTAAAATGTATTCCTAGTGCCAAAACCTGGTTGATACACACACCCTACTTGACAAAATGTGTTAAAGGAGAAATGTTACGTAGTGGGTTCTGAATGCACATAGAACAGAGCACAGTGCACGTGAGTGTTCTTGCTATGTTTCTTCTGCTCTTAAAGAGAGCTCAATAGCGGCATTAATCCTGTCTTATCCTGTACACACAATGGCTTCATATCTTGTTAGCTAGTTTTTATCAAAACTTCTCCTTGTGAGTTTTGGATACTTGTAGCTTGAGAAAATAATTGCACTAATAAAACAACGCAAATGAATTGACAATCTATAGTTGAGAAAATAATTCCCAGTGATTAAAACATGGCTCCATTTCCTTACTACTGTAGCAATACACACTGCCCAATAATTAAAACACAACCCCATTTCTTTGTTGTTGTAGCAAGGCAAACTACCCAGTCATTAAAACACGGTCTTCCAACATTTATTTTTTTAAAATTTTTAGAGTACTAACCAGAAAGAATAAACAATTTCAGAGTACTAATAAAGAAGGATAAAACATTTCTTGTGCTTGCTGAAAGCCCTAGTTTGTGGGCCAAATTTGAAAGGAGAAAATATTTAGGTGTCTTATCAGCATAAGGATAATACTAGGAGACATTCATCGCAATTCATGTAAAAGAGTGTCAACTTCTTGATTCTTGAACAGGTCCTTGAACTACTTTGAAATTTCACTCATGTGAAAGTTGAATTATCAAAAGGAAATATCAGTCCACTAGTGAAAATGGGAAGCCCTAGCCAGAGGGATGGATACCTATGCAAATTTGGCATGAAAACATATTTGCAGGCAGATCAATATTGGAATCATCATATATTCATGCATATAGTTATGATAAGAAGAAGTATTGAAATGACACTCTTATAGCTCGAGGAAGTTGTTACATTTTGGAAAAATTATTGATGATAGTATCCTTTATAAATTCTAATGATGGGACTTTTTCTCAATCAAAGTTGTGAACGAGTCAGGACCATTGATAGTATGATGCAATTTGTATCTCTATGTCGATCTATCGAGGTAGTATGGTGCCATTGTTAGATCTAACTCTTGTTTCTCACCTCAAGTTTGATCTACCTACAATGGCACCCTACTCAGCGATAACATAAGGATCCAGGTTTTATGCATGCATGAATAAGACCAGTCCTTATACTTATTTTTCAACCCAAGGTCAAGTGTTTTAACTTGGGATATGATGTCACTTGTAGCATACCCACATGTGTAATTGTGAAATTTTTTTTTTTACGTGTTTATGTTTGGGTGATCCACTATTCCTTGAATGGCTTAGTTTTGACCATTCTTATGTTATTTTTCCAACACCATTTTGCTGAGGTTGGGCCTAACATCATTGTTCTATTAGATGTGTTCTATAGGTTTGAAACCCGTCGGTTGCATTTACAAGACTGGAAGGCTATGCTTGAAATTCCTCCAAGGGAGTCAACACAAGAGGATTGAAAAGAGGGAAATGAAACCTACAACTATCATTTCATACTACTACCTCTAAGGAAGTCCTATTTTTTGCCTCAAAGGGAGGCCTCTATACGTTTCTATAACTACATTAATTTAATACATGGTGCATGTGGGAAGGGTCATCAAGTTTATACCCAATTATAAACCATTAAATAGGGTGATTACTCTTGTAGTACATACAAGAGAGGTATTATGATAGAAAAAAACCAATAACATGACAATCTTAATCTCATACCCGAGTGTACACATAATTGACATTCCTATTATGATCTACAATCCATGAAGCTTTCCTTGTGAAATAAACATCAAAATCACCATGGAAATTCCAAGTCACAAAGGAATTAACATGTCCAAGAATCTTACCATATCAAGAATGGAACGTCTTTGTACTAGTGATTAGCATGGTTACACACTCAGGTGATGGAAATATATAATATAAAGACCAACTATATATGAAAATCACACAAATTATACCAATTAGTCTTATGCTACCATTACAGTGTAAAAGACTCCATGACTAATTAAGTAGAAGTAAACGATTGAACCTCAAAGTTTGCCCAGTGATCACAAGTGCTGAAATTTTTTTATCTGGCCAAATATCTTGGTATTGGACCTTGTGCCAACTCAATAGTTGTAAATAAGGACAACACACAACAACTTTCTACACTCATAATAGGAAAGAAGAGATAGAAATCATCAGCCTTTAAGATAAGGAAAAAAAACTAAGAATCTGACAATTTTGATGTAAATAAATTTGGATGACACAACCTTTATCTAGGTTTCTTTGCTAATGAACCAACAAGCATAAAAACTTGTTACCCAGATGGCTTCATGGATGGGAGTTAACCCATATCTAATATTTTAGATAAAGTTTTGGGTGAATAAACAAGTGATTTCTTGACTTGGATGAACATTTAAGGGGATGTTAAATGATAGTTGCGTAAGTTTACAACCACAATACCATGATGTGCAGTTCACTTTTAAATGGAACTGATGATGATCCAACAGAGTGGCCACCAAGAAAGGGTCCCAGAGACTGTGGATGGAGAAGATATTGTAATCAGCTACAAGTTTGTGTTGAACTAGGTGATAAAAAAATCTTTATTGAGTAGCTCATATTTGAAGGGAGATGCTAGAGGAACAAACATCAAGTAAGTTTACAGCCACAATACCATGCTGTGCAATTCACTTTGAAATGTAAGTGATGATGAACCAGCAGAGTGGCCTCCAAGAATGGGTCCCAGACACTGTGGATGGAGAGGATATTGTAATCAACTACAAGTTTGTGTTGAACGAGGTGATAAACAACTCTTTATTAAGTAACTCATATTTGAAGGGAGATGTTGGAGGAACAAACATCATGCCGTCTCCAATACCTAACATTTTGCACTACAATGCCCATACACTTTGCTATGAACCCCACCCCTACTAACCCTTGCTCTTGAAAATTATGAAACCTTTCAGTTTAAGTTGTAGTGTCAATGTTTCTTGAAAAAAAATTGAAAGAAAGAAAAGATTATATTAATTTTCAATGGTAGCCAAAACCAGTTAATGTGAAGATTTAAGTAGAAGTAAACAATTGAACCTAGAAGCTTGCCCAGTGATCACAAGTGTTGAAAAATGTTTATCTGGCCAAGTATCTTGGTGTTGGACCTGGTGCTCAATATTTGTAAATAATGACAATGGACAACAACTTTTTACACTCATAACAGGAAAAGCAAAGATAGAAATCACCAGCCTTTAAGATATGAAAAAAAAAACCTAAGAAACTGACAATTTTGATGCAAATAAATTTGGATGACACAACCTGTATCCAGGCTACACTCCTAATGAACCAATAATCATAACAACTAATTACCTATATGGCTTCATGAATGGGAGTTAACCCATATCCAATCTTTTACATAAATTTTTGGGTGAATAAACAAGTGATTTCTTGACTTGGATGAACATTTAAGGTGATGTTCAATCATAGTTGTGTAAGTAAGTTTACAGCCAAAACACCATGCTGTGCATTTCACTTTGAAATGTAAGTGATGATGAACCAGCTGAGTGGCCACCAAGAATAGGTCCCAGAAACTGCGGATGGAGAAGATATTGTAATCAGCTACAATTTTGTGTTGAGCGAGGTGATATTCTATCTGGATATAAGTTCAACGAAAGATATTCTATCCGGGTATAAGTTCATGTTAGATGCATATTATAATTTATTGTGCTTTCCTAGAACAAAGACTTATTCAATGTGGGTTTTTTGCAGATCAAACATTATTCGAATAATTCTTTATCAACTGTTTAAAATTTTAAAGAGGGTACAACAGAAAACACAACAAAATGATAAGATAATTTGTAAGAAGTTAAAATTTATTGAGTTGAGGCTTCTGAAAATGAGTCTAAGGAGGTAAAATGTATTGAGTTGAGGCTTCTAAAAATGAAATTTCTTGTTTTAGAGACTGATTTCTGTAATTTTGAATTTATGGGAAAATTAATAGTCACTCATTTACATTGTCTAGAATAAACAGTTAAAGGTACTAGCCAAGCATTGTGAGTTTGCTGCTTCTTTCGTGCATTCTTGAGGGTTGATGACAATAAGCTAGCCTCTGAAACAATCGACAAGATATTTAAAAATAACATAGATCCCTGAAAACTAAGCTTGCTTTGATAAATGGTTAGAACAATTATCATGCAATGATGTGTTCATAGGGAACATGTTTTTGTTCTATGCTACATCAAGACATGCATGCAAAATAGAAGTAAGTGAGCCATGTAGATGTGGGATACATCATTCATGAAGAGGATAGAATCTAGGTCCATAAAAATACCTTTTTCTTTAATTGCTACAACTATTTGGACATGAGCTACATTTGACTCACTAGTTCTGTTGTGGACATTGTCCAGTTCAAAACATTTTGCATCGAGTGATGGTTGAGTATATTTTTTCTTACTAATTTGTTATTTGTAGTGTATGCTTACTGAAATTGTTCAGAATCATCATAGAGATTCCCATTATGATCTTTTTAATTTGTGTTATCTATGGTATCATCTGTTTTTTCCAAGTAGAAAGGTCTGCAATGTTGATGTGTTTATCATCTATTACTAAATTTTCTTCGTGCTTACAACATAAATGTTTTTGAGACCTTGCATGATTATTCATGATGATAAACACCAGGATCACTCACAATGAGTACATAGAGAAAATAAATGGCTTTTGCATTCAAAATATTATTTATTAATCATTATAATACTCGATAATCAGTTATTTATAGCTTTGTTAGAACCTTTGGACTACAAACAAGCATGGTTATAGAGTACTGCAAATGATCTAACTCACATTAAAAGATAAATATTAGTCCTCTGGTCTAACTCGCATTATAAATCAAATCCTTACTAAGAAAACATTAACTAGATTTGTCATTCAGACCTAGCACCTAAACCAAAGGAAGTCCCTCACGAGCATGTTTTTTGCAGTGATTCTTATTATTAACTAATAAATATATAATTAAACAATAAAAATGAAATGCAGTTAGCTACCTCTTGAGTGGTTTTAGTAGCCTATAGAAGCTTCTCCTTTGGCACGGAGCCTTGAGTGGGCTTAGTAGCCTCTGGAAGCTTATCCTTTGGCACGAAGCCTTAATCATGTTGGTCTGAGTCCACGTCAATTTCCTCTGCATCCAATTTCCTTAATTTGGGACTCTCAGAAGCCTAGATTCCATACCAATCCAAAGTATTTTTTTAGGGTTTCTGGAATTTTTAGCTACAACTGGATCAAAAAAATCTATTTGTGCCAGAGCATCTGGATGGTGACCTCCTATGTTTTTAGGAAATTTGATTTTCTTGTGGAAGTCAACTCATTTCTTCTCTCTTTTTCGCTTATTTTCTTCGTTGATTTTGGGGTCGAAAAGGCACTTGTCATCTTCATTGGTGTATCCATTATCGCCCACGCCTTTGGTTTTGTTTGCCTCTGTGGAATCCTAAACATATAAGCTCTTGAGTGCCTCGTTGCGCTTGTCGATATGTATTTTGAAGTTGTGAAGAGAGATGGAGGGCTTGGGATGGGCCGTCGCCCAACAATGTGGGTAATCTTGAGCAGATTATTTCTATAGAAGGAAATACATCATCGGACCAGAGGCAATCAGGATCTGATGTATTATAGCAGATTATTTCTATAGAAGTAAATAAATCACTGGACTTCAACCAATTGTATCAGAGTAGACCTGCAACAGGCACTTGGGATCAATTTCTTGACTTCCCGCATCCATCCTCCAAACCTGGGACAGTATGACTGCATCCTTCCTCCAAACCTGTGATAGTATGGTCACATCCTTCCTCCAAAAATACGATAGTATGGCCACATCCTTCCTCCAAACCTGCAACAGTATGGCTGCATCCTTCCTCCTTCTCTAGAAAAACCATGCAACTGGAGTGAAATGAACGAGGGAATTAAAACTTTTGATATTTGAAATTTTTTGACATTTTGAAATGAAATACGTCTGTTTTTTTAAGGCCACTCAAATTCCATTAAATGAAATGTGTAAGTCTTTTTCTTTTGGTTAATAAGGGGTTTGGGTAAATAAGTGGTATTGTTAATAAGGGGTTTGGGTAAATAAGTGGTATAAATGATTATTAATCAGGTTAGATCTAAGACATTTATTTAAATTATTAATTATATAAAATTGTTGAATTTCTATTTCATAAATTATTATTTGAGAGGATTTTGGTTGATTTTTTAATCTAATTATGTGATATTAAAGATGAATTATGGTAACTTAAAAATAAGTTTTATGTGGTTAAAATGGAAGTAGTAATGTTATGGTATGAATGATTATTTTCAATGAAATGTTTGGTTTAATAAGGATAGCTCATCTATGGACATTTTCCATAATGTTTAAGATGAAGTCAATATAGGAAAGGTGATACTTAAAGGGCTCCCACATGCTTTAGAAATTTTATATCTATTGTTTTATAAACATTAGAGGTGGAAAAATATCCTAAGCTCTAGAGCTAAGTTTGTTCCAACTTAGCTATATCTTGAACAACAAATTGTTGCTGACTTCAAGGATATGATAAAAATTTGGTGGGTTGTAGGGTAGTCTTGTCATGAAATAAATGTAATGTAGTTACTAGGTAGGTAGGGGGAACCATTTTGGTGGAACTTGGCCATAAATGGGACATCTATCCATGCATAGTTTTCTAAGAACAAATACACCTAGTGGATTATCATTGTAGGGGAATCACTTTAGGATCTAGGCTACTGTGCACACACTAACTAAAGGGATATTAGTGAAACCCACAAAAGTATTATAGGTGCTTTTATAGGAATAGGTGTTCTTGTGTTCTCATTGGTTAGGTATGGGCAAATGACAATAAAGTAAGAGAAGTTATAGGTGCTTTTATAGAAATAGGCGTTCTTGTGCTCTCATTGGTTAGGTATGGGCAAATGATAATTGGGTGTATTGTGAAGGGGGGTGGGGGGAGAGTTTAGAGGTATTAGGAAGTATACAATTAGGTATTTAATAAAAATAGGGAGCCTTAATAGGAAATATGTATTAGGAGGGGGATTCAGGAAAATGATTTTGGGAGATCTTTATCAATATCTATGGAAATTTAGGGTATTATTTAAAATCCCATGAATGCATGTGCTATGTCACGAGTGTAAAAGTGAAGGTCTTGTGAGATGACCATATCAACCTACTCCTACAATTGATGTGGTTGACAATGAATGGTTATTTTCTCAAGAATATGTTATTTGTTTCTTTATATTGTTATGTTTACAAATAATATAACTTGAATTCTTCATTAAATTTATTTTTTGTTACCACCAATCCACATATTTGATCCTAAGACTTGCAAATAAAAGCTTCTCTTACGAAATTATTTTGTATTTTTTTTTGGTTTGTTAGCTATTCGAGACTTGTGGGACTTGCAACATAGTTTATTAGATATATATATTAGATAGTTTATTAGACAACAAGATAGTCTTGCAAGTCTAATAAACTACAACCCAGGGGATAAGCTATCAAATTTATTTGGGGTTTGCAAGACTAGCTTGTAGCTGTCTAATAAAACATGACTCATGGGAATATAAGATATCAAAAGCATTTGAGATCCATAGCTATCCCAGGCCACACCAACCCTCAACATGGATAGATTTTTGGTGCCATAGATTTCACAGGTATGGTGATCATTTGGTCAGAGACTTCCCTCCAGGAATTAGTAGGAGGCATCGTCAAAGGGTAGTCTATAGGAATGATTATGGGGCTTAGGTAGCTGATCAGTCAGAAGGTGGTGAGCAGGAATAGATGGAAGAGGTGGTGCATCAGTAGGAAGAGGGGCTTATCCCAATGGAAGGGATGGAGGAACATATTGAACAACTGTAGATCCCTCTTTCCGGTGAGATATTGAACCAAGCACAGGACACTCAGGCTCCAGTGGAACCTGCACCGGACATGGTGGGTACTGTCACTCGATCCCTTTCTTCTATTCATGATACTCTTGATCTGTTATTAAATGTTATTCAATCGCCCGGTCCTTCCAGGCCCCTAGTAAATGAGCCATTGTGCATAAAAAATATTTCTATAATGATTAAAATATAAAGTTATAACATACCAACTCATACTCGAACAGAAAATCTGTATCAATATTCTTCTTCTGTATCTTCTTGATCTTAATCCAATTGATCGACATCTATACCAACATCTGATTCAGAAATGGTGTTGAAATGATTGACCATGTCATCATCATCATCAATTATGTCATTTTCAATAATATCCTCATCGACATCATCATCAATAATATTGTTGAAAAACTATTGATGAAATGCACACAAAGATGATGTTTATTTTCAGTTTCTAATATTTTGAAAGAAATGACATAAGACCTCATTTCCATAACAATGCATTGGAGGTTGGGTCGGTGATAGTAACACCTTCTTCTACCCTTAGAATGGTCTATGAGGCAGACGGGGGTGTTACAATTTCCTATTGTCTTACATATATTTTATAATGGATTCCACCCATATCAATGAGATTGGGGTTGTGGCTTCACTTCTTCCTTCTTCTTGGTTATTTAAAAAAAATGATTCTAGTCATTCCCTAATCATGAATTGATTTATGAAAGAATGTAGCAATTTTAACTTCTTGTAAAAACAATATCTTAATAACAGGAGAAACATTTATTACTTTTAACATCATGGTTGTAATAAGGGTTTATGAGCTCTTGCATGTTGCATGATACCATCTTCATTTTATTTTTATGAAAGAAGTCCACTCTCTTCTTCCCTTCACACCTTGAAATGGTGTCAACTGATTTGGGGTGCTAACAATTTATATACAAGGTAGAAATATCATTTGAACTTATGTTCCCTAGATTTTTGCAGGTATCATGCCCGCCAATTTATGGATAATAATTTGGTTTTCGGGGTCAAGAGTGGTTCTATAGGACCCCACTTCTTACATAATAACATATTCGGAGATTCTTGGTGGCTCTCCGATTGCCATAGAATTGCTAATATTGTTTTGAGTTAGGCTTGGAGAGGACTAGGGAGATGTAATTTTCTTAATGTGGGTAAATTAATTTTTTCATGTCTATATAAAATTCTCATTTTTAACAAATCTAGTCCACATATTATTGTTTTCATGCAACAACCAAGGCCTATTGGTCTTTACTTGATGTTGCAAGGGATACAAGTGCAAAGGAGTAGGGAGAATAATTTATCCTACGGGGGAGACTTTGGTACTCGAAGTAAGTGTTGGGGAGATTGATGTATGACACAACTTGATGTAAACTAAGCCTAAGCCCCCAAATGTACAACAAATATTTTTGATCCATTAAAATATCAACCTTCATGCATTTTATTTTTGAGGGAATGGGTTAAAGCTATGAACTGATTCATTACATATATTTAAGTTTCCCATTGTGGAACAAATCATTCTACAAATGTTCAAAAGCGTAAGGGAATTCCACCTAGCTCATTAAATAAATTTTAGAACCTTCTTAAGTTAAAAACCATTCATTCGGCCTTTTTGAAAAAAAACAACCATAGTGTTTTGAGACATCCATAGTCTAGCAGATATACTTCATGACAATGATTTTCAATCCAAAAATGTAAATGAAAAAAAAAAAGTAGTTAGGCAATGAATAGCCATGCAACTCAATCCATGGGGTCCTAAGGTCTCTATGGCCTAGGATTTGGGACAAAATTTAATGGGATATGATACACCAAATACCATAACATTCCCTAACATTGTTGTTTTTTCTATTATCAACATGAATATCAACTTGATATCTTGAATATCAACATGAGTTTAGGAGGGATTTCATTACCTTGTGTATTGCCTTTGGTATACTATTCCATGGGTCCTTGGGAGGAACTATTTTTTAAACTCCTCGGTCAATCTATCCTTGTGTAATTTCTAGAATGATAGATACATGTGAATGGATGGTCATTTAATTAAACCCATGCATCCTTGTGATAAGCATGAAAGGCCACAACCTCAAGCTCATATAATCTCCACTAAAATTATACAATGTACATGTTTTGGTGAGGGAAAAAACTTCTAATATAACCCTATATCTTTTCATAACTTGAATTCATACTAGAAATTAATTTCTTTCATTCATTGACTATTTGATTGAGAAGTATTGTGATATAAAATGACATATTTCATAAAAAATAAAGAGATAATGTTTTGAATATTAAATGGCTAATATCATCCTTTCTCACTTTTATTTCCAAAAAGTTAAAAAAATAAAGCCTTTAAATGTATTGGAAAAGCATGAGTGAAATTGATTTAGTTTGAAACCATAACTTCATTTTTATTATTTCTTATAAACTTATCTTTCTTTACACTATTCAATCACAATAAAAATTTGATTAAAAATGTATAAAATTAATATAAATATTATTTAGTGAAAATATATTTATAATATTATTATTAGGTTTTTTTTGTATTTGCAATCACATAAGTTGTGATATCAAAACTAGTTCAATGCACTTATGCCTAAACATTTTATAATATATTAATCAAATGATGAATATTTGATTTCATTATGCTATAATATAAATGATGTGTTTAATTAAAAAATAAATCGCATGAATATTTTAAATAAAAAATTAAATTTTTTTTTTTTTTTGAAAAAATAAAAGAAAATAAAAATAAAACTTTTAAATATGTAAATATGAATAAAATTAATTTAAATAAAAAATTAAATATTATTTTATATGAATATCTATTTCTTTACACTCTCATATAAACTCCACTAAACCTCAAAAAAATATATGTAGTGAGAAAAATAATGTTTAGTATATCTCTATATTTTTTCATAAATTAAAATCATAAATTTAATTTCTCCCTTTATATCAAACATTGAAACTAAAAAATAATTAACCCAAATATTAAAAAAAACATTATATGAATTTAACTTTATAAAAAAATCAACCAAATACATTTATAACAACTACTTAATATCACACTTTTATACCCACATTAATATTACTAAATATAAAACTAATAAAAATTATATTGAAATCAATAACTTTCGATCTAAGTTTAATCTAACCTTGAATTTTCACATAACTTGAAATCATGCTCGAACTTAATTACTTTCATAAATTTCAAACAATAGAACCAAACAAGTGATTAATAAAAATCTATTCGAAAATGAATTTACGGGAGTTTAATAATTAACCCACCCTTCCCTTATGTTAAAATTTATGTTTTAATGTTGCGTCAAATCAAATAAACCTTGTTTAAATGAACACATGGCATATGAATGTTCAAAACCGGAAGTCTGACAGTTTGGAGGGCTTCATCGCAAGATCGATGATTTTCCACAAATGATTAATGTGGAACGCGAATCGTCGCAATACAGACGGTTTTCGGCAAACCGTCACAATACCAACGATTTTCTTAAAAACGTCGCAAGACCGAAAAGTATCTCTAAACATCGCAATAGCGATGGTTCTCCAAATGTCGCAATCCAGACTTGTGTCTTAGAAACGTTGCAGTTCCGACCTCGTGTCCCAAAACGTCGGTGTTCTGACGACGTACCTAAACGTCGCAATAAAAACGGTTTCCCTATACATCGCTATAGCGACATTTTTTGGTGGGATTTAAAAAAATGAGAAAAATTGGGTAAATTTCTGACAATATGTCAAAATTGTCGGAATTAAAGTGTCGGAATTTTGACCAAATGTACTAGTGAGATAAGACTTTTGTAGAAATTTTATTACAAATTATGTATTGCCTGGATTCTCTTGATCTAACAATTATATGTCACTGTTAAATACATAATCTCTTCTACAAAAAATCTTGTGGAATTTAAAACATGATCCCCAATTTCAATATCAATCACACATAACACATATGTTTTTATCAGGAAAGCATAAAACTAAAAACCCCACTATCATATATTATGTATATATCATGGATCATGAAACAATCTCATACAAAACTATAATCCAAGAGCTCTCAGTACAATATACAATCGTCTCACACTGTCATACAAAAATTAACAAATACATGCAGCAATTTACTGCCTCCACTACATAATCCATGCTGATAGCAATCCCTGAATGAATGGAATCTTGCTTGCCTTGATTGCGCAATCCTCATGGGAACATCCAATGTGTGTGGTTGCATGAGTGCACCCACTAATGTCACAAATGATAGTCAAACTGTCCCTTTCACCTACATCTCAACTGGGTCTCCACTGGATCTGACATGCATGTAGTTAAAAGTAGTAAATCTTCAGTTGCATGTGAGATCACCACTGATTCTGAATTAATTAATAATTAATTCACTGATTTCTCACTAGTGTATCTTCAGTTACAGCTAACACAACTGAGTTTAACTCACTTAACCGAGTTAAACTACTTTACAACTCACATAACTACACATCCAACTCTGTTACAACTTCGAATCACTCAGTTACAACTAAGTCCACTTGCATGTCCCACCAACCAACCTTTGAACTTGAATTTCCTATAGCTAACCGCTTTTCCACTTCAGTTAACTATTTCCAAGTGCTCATTGAGAATAGATTAATGTTTATTGTCCAAATATTATTAAGGGATAATAATAGTCGACATGCATCTATAAATAGACATGCAATCTATAAATATAAATCGCACATAAATCTAAAAATAGAACATCATCTATAAACAAAATTTGATCACCATCTATAAATAGACATCATATACAAATAAAATTTTCTCATGCATTCTAAAAATAGACTTCCACCTAAAAATAGCTTGAGGCTCCATCCTAGTGTAGGTGCATAATTTTCATTAGGATCTTCTTGTTGAATCTCAACGCTCCCTCTCAACAAGAAAGGGATTATCCTTCACCCCGATCCTGTCTCTATGGTATTCAAATTTTCTCCTGGTGAGAGCCTTCGTCAGAATATCTTCATCCTGATCTGCCGTAGGAATGTACTGAAGCAACTTGATCTTCCGTTGCACACAATATCTGATATGATGATACCATATATCTATATGCTTAGATCTATCATGAAACACAAGATTAATCGAGAGTTAATGCAACTATGATTATCACAATGAATCACTATCAGATCTAAATGAGAACCAAACAAACCAACCAAGATCTTTCTCATCCAGATAGCCTCACATGCAGCTTGACTTGCTGCCATGTATTATGCTTCTGCTGAATTGAGTGCCACAGATCTCTGCTTCTTGTTGTACCAAGAAAAAAATATAGATCCGATACTAAAGAATCACCCCTGATGTGCTATTTCTGTCCGTTGGGTTGCCCACCCAATCTGAATCTGTG